>RBKR01000026.1:600000-1012866 GCA_004835665.1 Phoma sp. XZ068 | reverse complement strand
CCTAACCCTAACCCTAACCCTAACCCTACCCTAACCCTAACCCTACCCTAACCCTAACCCTAACCCTAACCCTAACCCTCTCTCTCACTCTCTCTCTCTCACTCTCTCTCTCCCTCACCCTCACTCTCTCTCTCACCCTCACTCTCTCCCTCACCCTCACTCTCACTCTCTCTCTCACTCTCTCCCTCACCCTCACTCTCACTCTCTCTCTCACCCTCACTCTCACTCTCACTCTCACTCTCTCTCTCACTCTCTCTCTCACCCTCACTCTCACTCTCTCTCTCACTCTCTCTCTCACCCTCACTCTCACTCTCACTCTCTCCCTCACCCTCACTCTCACTCTCTCTCTCTCTCTCTCTCTCCCTCACCCTCGGACGGGCTCCCCACCCACATCCCCTACTTGTAACTAACTAATAACTGCTCTCTTTAAACACCCTACGGGCCTACTGCCTACTCTTTCTTTTCTTTTCTACCTTTTTTACTTGTTTACACCTCCTCATTTGTTTACACCTCCTCACTTGTTTACACCTCCTCACTTGTTTACACCTCCTCACTTGTTTACACCTCCTCACTTGTTTACACCTCCTCACTTGTTTACACCTCCTCACTTGTTTACACCTTTTCTTTGTATCTATACTCGCCTCTGCTTGTATTTCTTTCCGTGTTTTTTACCCCTACTTAAACTTATTTGTACTTCTTTTTATTCTGTCTTTTATCTACTTTATTACTTCTTTCCTCCTTTCTTCTTATCTCTTTTTCCTTATAACTATAAAACCCTAACCCCGCTCTTCTTTTCCTACTACTTTTTGACAATACTTTGCACTTTCTTTCTTTTGTATCTCTAAATCTATTCTAATCTGAATCTCTTTTCTACTTATTCTACTTATTCTTCTTTTCTTTCTTACTCTTACTATTGTCTCTACCCTCACCCTTTTCTTAACTAACCTTTTTTCTTTCTCTTTTACCTCTGTCCTAATTCTCCCTCTATCTTTTTCATTTCAATCTTTCCTCTCTTTTCTTTACTACTTTCTTTATCTTCTTTCTTTCACCTCCTTTAAAACACTCTCTTCTATCCTCTTTTGCTACTTTAACCCCTGCTTATTCTTGTCAACTTTCTTTTGAAACCATTAATCCCCCTTCTTGCTTTGTTTCTACCTTGCCTTCTCTCTATTAAACACGTTTTGTAACTCTTTAACTTTTTCATCTTCCCTTGATTTTTTTTTTATAACTACTAAACTACTTGTTTCTTCTGTTTGCCTGTGTATTTCTATTTCTTTTCTTATTCCTCTTTACTTCTTTCCTATAACTTTACCTCTTTTCTTTGTTATTATTTATTTCTCAACACTTACTTGCTAACTCTTCTTTGAAACTCTCTTTATCTTTGAAAAAAATCTTTCAAATCCTTTCTACTGTGTTCTCTAATCCTTTTTTCTTCTCTTTACTGATTTCTCTAAACTACTAAACTGCTTATTTTTTCTTTTTACCTTTAACGTTTCTTTTCAATTTTACGCCCTCTTACCCACCCGCTTTCTTTGATCTTTTAACTTCAACTCTCTTCTTTACTCCCTTTCCTCTGCTTATCTTTTCTCTCTTCTCGAACTTTCCTTGAACTTGACTTTTCTTGAACTTCTTGAACTTCTTGAACTTTTGAACTTTTCAACTTTTGAACTGCTGAACTTTTGAGCTGCTGAACTTTTGAACTTTCCTTGAATTCAACGGTTTGCGCTTGCGGACTGCCGAAACGGATAACGGCTAACGGGATCCGGGTTTCGGCCTCCGCGTTTGCTTCTGTCCTGTTGTCTACTTTCCCCAAATACGGATAACCCTAACCCTGACTTGCGTCCGGCCCTGAACCCAACTTCACGCTGTAAACACCTTGCCGGCTCTCCGCTCACCCTCTACCTTCTACTTCTCTTCTTGCCCTCCCTGACGCCTTGATGATGTGATCCCTGCTGTCTGCTACTGACCGCAAACCTCCTCGGCTTGCGGGGCCTTGTAACTGCGTCCTACCCTCTACCTGCGTCCTACCCTCAGCTACCGGTTGCCGCTCTTTTCTTCTTTACTTCGCTCTTTCCTACCCTTGCTGCGCTCTTGAACCGCTCTACGTTACGCTCTTTGCGCCTCCGGGGCCTTTCTACGGGCTCCTGCCACTCGGACGGGTATCTGCTGCACCCTCTTTTACATGTCACTATCGCACGGGTTACGGGGGCCTCTTCACGGGTTGCGGACCTCTCGGTAATACCTCACCACGACTTCGTCGCCTGCCTCTTCTCTTTTCTCAACCGCGGCGCTTCTTGTGCCTCCCCACGGGCCTTCCGCCCACCCCTTCTACTTCACCGCTGCGCTCGGCTTCTCTGTGACACCTGACGGGCCCATCGCCCGCCCTCTTCTGCCTTCTCCTCAACGACTCTCTTCTCCCTTCTTGCCTCCCTCACCCTCGGCTCGTGATACCTTATCACGGCCCCACCCACCTCCCCTCTTTCTCCTTCATCCTCTACCGCCCCGCCCGCCTGCTTTGTGACACCTGACGGGCCCACCGCCCACCCCTACATTCTTACATCTTCACACTCGCTAACGGGTCTTCGCCCTGCTCTTCTGTCTTGAACGGGGCCCACCGCAATCCCCTTTCTCTCTAACCCTTCTCCTCGCACTCCTTAACACTTCTTAGCCCTCTAATCACCTACGGGTCTTCGCCTTGTTTTTCTGCCCTGACGGGGCCCACCGCCAACCCCTCTTCGTCCCTCTGATACCTCTCTACGGGCCTACCGCCCGCCCTTTTGTCTCTACCCCCTCTGATACCTTGCCACGGGCCCACCGCCCACCCCCCCTTCTCTCTCTTACCCTCGCATTACCGGTCTCTTCACCGGTTCGGGGGCATCTTCGCGGGTTGCGGCTGTTTCCTGCCTGTTGCCTGTCTTTCTACGCGTTCGGGGGCACCTCCACGGGCTACGGGTCTCTCTACGGGCCTCTGTTCCTTTGTCGGCTTGCCCCAAATACCGGTAACCCTAACCCTAACCTGCATCCGCTCCTCCAACCAACTCTGCACCTGCCTCTTCGCTCTCGTGTGACACCTGGCGGGCCCACTGTCCACCCTTCTCTCACGCACTACGGCATCTACGGGCTTGGGAATGCCTTTCTGGCTGCGGCACCACAATCGGGTTTGCCAAACTTCCCCTAGCTTCTGTTCTATCTTGTGACAATCCTCTCTAAACGCCCAAAACACCTTTTTACATGTTGTCCCCATCCCGATCCATCTGCCTAAACCCCCTGGTGACCTTTTCAAATGCCTCCTCTCCGCATCTTACTTTTCCCAAATTTTCGCTGTCTTGATCCTGCGCTTTCTTTTCAATACAAACGGGTGCTTTGGGTTGGGGACTCACTTGGTTTCGGGTGCTCTGCCTGGATTGTGGGCTCTTCTTGGGTTGCGCGCTCTTTCTTGGCTGTTGGTTTTTCTTAAATAATCGGCTCTTACTAATTTGGCGTCACTGATGTGGACTCACTTGGTTGGGCGGGGGACCACTTTCGGGCCACTTGGGCTGGTGGGACTACTTTCGGACCACTTGGGGTGGCGCGCTACTTGGGGAACCACGTGGGGAACTACTTGGGGAACCACTTGGGGAACCACTCGGGTTGGTGGGCACCTCTTGCTGGCTGCTGTGTTCTTTTACAATGCTGTATGCTGTTGCCCGCTTGACCAAACCACGTATAACCCTATCTCAATCTTGACTTGCGTCCTGGCCTGACTGCAAGCTCTAACACCTCCTCTTGTCTCTACTGCCCTCTCTGCTCACACTCTCTGCGCTCGTATGCGCGTTGTCTGCGCTCCCTACACACTCAGCTTCTTTGTCTGTCTTGTTGATAATCTGCGTGCCGTAAACACCGGTAACCCCACCCTGACTTGCGTCCGGGCCCAACCGAAACTCCACTACCCCAACTTGCGTCCCGGCCCGAACCAAACTCTGCTGCACAGCGAATCGCGAACGGAAAATCTTTCATTTGCTACTACTGCGCCTACTCAGCCAACAGCCGTGTAATCCAACAAAACTCCTTTACCAAGTTGTTGCTCTCCACGTTGTCCAGCGGCTGCTTCTTCCCTAAATATTCGATTAACATCCTACCCGGTCCTGCATCGTCCACCCCAAACTCCGCTAATCGGGCCTGCCATCGGGCGTTTGCCTCCGTGTAACCGAATACTATGCCTGTTAATCCTGCGCTCAACACCCCGCTGTATTGACAAGTCCCTCCCCCTACCCTTCGATACTTCCCTTTCTCGTTCGGCTCCCAGCTGTTGCAAATTTCCTGCGGTACGCCACCACACGGGAAGCAACCTGAAAACATGTGGAACCGAACCTGGTCGTCTATCTTCTGTACCATCTCCTTCGCTGTTTTGCTTTCTGCCCTCCAACACTGCCGTATGTCGTGTCCGCTCTGTGGATCGCCTGCTCCCTCGCAAATCCCGCAGCGATTCGCCCACCACGCCAACTGCCTGCGCACCCACTCTACGTCGGCAAACTCCTGCTGTCGATGCTCAGTCAACGTCTGCCACGGCCCCCGGCGCGCCTGCTCCTGCTGTTGAAACACCCGCCGCATCTCTTCCCGCTCCGCTTCGACGACGTCCATTTCTTCTCCATCGTTACTGTTGTCGTCTGTCTCGCTCTCTTCTTCTGTTTCTTCTTCAACCACCTCCTCCAACTGCCCATCTATCCCTCGGCACACGTCGCACATCTCCTCGTTGTCCTCCTCTCTACACCCTGCTCGATCCTTCCTCCCATCCAAATACCCGTCCAACACCTCCCTCCTGCAGCTAGCCGCCCCGCTCTCACCACCTTCAACATACTCCCTCACCAACTGCCGCTCGGCTTCTGTCTCGTTGTCTTCGGTGCGTTGTTTCCCATCCTGAACGATCAAAACCGCCTCGCTTCGCAACCCGTCCCGGCCTGCCCTGCCGCTCTCCTGTGCGTAATCCAACATGGTGAACGGCCAATCGATGTGAATGATGCACCGTACATCCGGTATGTCCACGCCCATTCCCAACGCGCTCGTTGCCACGATCACGCGCTGCTTGCCTGCCATGAAGTCCGCTAACATGCTCGCCTTGCCCACGGCATCCGCGTGATACGCGTGACAATCTAATTGCTCTGCCAACGCCTTCACCTTCGGCTTCGAATTGCCGTACACGATGAGCTTGCCTGTCCTGTACTTCCGCATTTTCTGCCACACTGTCTTGATGACCATCGACTCGACGTCCTTCTTCTTCACGGACCGGCTGATCTTGATGGTCTGATACGCCACGTTCGTCCTTGTGGTCGGTTGTCTGAACATCTTGACCTGCCCTCGCTGGTAATGCATCCGTCGATACAGCTCGTCTTCTTCGGTCGGCGGCAACGTTGCTGTCAACAGCACCATCTGCGTCTCGGCTGCTGCCAGCCTGCCGAGCTGTTGCATCTGCTTGCGGAATGTGTATCGACGGTTCAACACAATGTGACACTCGTCGATCACGATACGGTCCAGCTGCCGCGTCGCTCGCAGCCGGTTCAAAAATGTCGCGAACGCTTCTCCCACGGCCGACTCGGGCGTTACGAACACGATGGCTGCTGCGTCGGGCGGGCAGCGACTCTCCCACTCGGCGCACGATATCCCCAGCTCCTTGCACCGCCGCATCATGTCTCCACGCAGCGAAACCAACGGCACGACGACGACCGTCGTTCCACCTTGCTCTGCCCACCCCGGCAACATAAACAACATGCTCTTGCCTGCGCCAGTCGGCATCACGGCCACGACGGGGCTCTCGCCGGCAATGATCGCCTCGATGGCCTCCTTCTGCACGCCTCTGAACTTTGCTTTCTTGCCCTTCATTCGCTGGAGTTGCGCTGCCGGGTCCATCTTCCTCAGCCGCTCCAGCCTCTCTATCCTTGCCTCGTCCGCCTCGCTCTCGAACGGCGCCTTCTTCCGCTTCTTGACGTCTGCCACTGCGTCTACGGCGGACTGGAAACCCAAAAACCGGTGCCAATCGGTGCTCGAGTTGCGGAACAACTGCCGCCTGTCTGCTGTGACGCCTGCCATCTCCATGATCCCGCGCGCGTATACCATGCCGGCTACGTGCGCGCTGTGGCCGGCCTGCTCGTCCTGGATGGTGGCGAGCATATTCTCCTCGTTCCACTCCTCGTTCTCCTCTGCCTCCTCTGCTCGAAATGCCGACGATGGCCGCAAAAACCTCCGGCTGATGCCGATGGCAATCTCACGGTATGCTGCAATCGTCAACTCTTGCTTTAAACCTACTCTGCTTTCACGCTTCAATATTTCCCGAAATCGGTCGCTTGTCCACTTCCGTCCGCTGGGGTCGGCTGGCCACATGTGCGATGATATCGCCTCCTTCTCCCACACCATCGCCTCCAACCGCTGCTGGAACGGCAACACCAACCACATGTAATACACCACCAGCTCGCCCACCTCGCGCGGCAAGTACCGGTGGATGATCTTGACATCGCCGCTCACGGCATACCCTTTGTGATACCGCGTAACGAACGCGACCATGCCGTCCTCGATGAAAATGTTTCGGTGGCCCCCCTTGATGGTGTTGCTGTGTCGAACGCTGCCCAGCTCTGGCCACCTTGCGGGTTGCCCTTCTGCCATGTGCACCAACGCGGCCAGCTTCTCTCGAAACGCAATCACTCGATCCATGTACCGCTCCACCTCTTTCCGGTCGATGCCTGAACGGCTTCCTGGCTTGATGAACCTTTCCCTGACGTTGGCGTCCTGCCCCGCGCGCTCAAACAACCACTTCTCCCCATCTACGGGCATGCGCGTGCGGTGGTCTTTCAAAAAGTTCCACCCTGGCCGCTCATCGGTCGGGTTGTCGCGCAGCTGCTCCCACGGGATCTGGGGCACTTGGCCTGCTGTCTGCTTGCCGCAAAACAGCAACTCCTCCACCAGTAGCCGCTTAGCCTCCGCCTGCATACCGTGCACCATCCCGCGGAACTGGGCCATGGTGAAGTGCAAGTTCTTGTACAGCAGCTCATCCTTCCCCATCCACTCGACGTGGCCACGCGACGTGGTGTTGTAGTGCACCTTCAGCCCGTACGTGCGTAAGTCGAGCATCCACTGCATCGGGCTGTGGCTGCCTCGCACCATGAAGCTGTCCATCATCTGCTGCACAAACTCCAAGCAGCCTTTTGGTCGACGCGGGCTGGGGGGACTGCTGCCGCTGTCGCTCCCCCCGTACGCGCTGTCGTCGTCGAACACCTCCTCTTCAAACGGCTCGGACAGCTCCAGTGCGTGCTGCACGACCATGAAACGGGTGATTTTGATCACGGACGACAAGATCGGCGGGTACAGCTCGGGGCCCTTCCAACCGTCCTCCTTGACGCCAAGCACAGCCAACGCGCACACCAGCGCGCAGTCGTACTCCTTGCGGCGGATGGTCTGTTTGAGCAGCGCCATGCAAAAGTCCAAGCACGCTTTTTCGACCGGCCCCAGCTTCGCGTGCTCGGGCTCATTGTCGCGTTCGGACGGGTCCTGCTCGTCGTCCAGCTCATCGATCATCATCTCGTCCTCCTCGTCCTCCCCGTCCTCGTTCTGGTCCTCGTCGGCTACCCCCATCTCTACCCCACCTACGTCTCTCTCTGCCTGCTCGATCAATGCCTCCCACGCCTCGCGCTGCTGCTGTGTGAAGCGGTACTTGGGGCTCTTCCAACGGTGCTCCCTCTGCGTCCGTGCAAAAAACATCAGTATCTGCTTCCACGGGCGTGATCGCTCTTTGATCGACTTGTCGTCCATGTACGCCTGCAGCGGCGTGTACCTGGTCTGATGCTTCTCTGTCCGGATCGCCTCCATACGCACGAATATGCCCGTCCGTTCGATGACCGACGCCTGGCTCACGCGGGCCAGTCCGTCCATGGCGTTCCAAATTGCAGCCTCGACGGGTTCCTCGTCCTTCTCCGGGTCTATGTTGGGCTCCTCAATGCTCGCCAGCAATTCGGGACGATCCAGTTTGTTCAAGTACGGCAGCCACCCAGTCCGCTCCAGCCATGGGGCCGCCTCGTCCTTCTCCCCGTCTTCGATCGTTGTCTTCGCCCGGTCCTCGACGTTGGCCCACGTCTTGGCCATCTCCTCGCCCACGCGCGCCCACGCCGCCTCGCCCTCTGTGGGGACGGGTTGCGGACCGCTGTCTGGGTTGTGACGCACCTCGAAGTACTGTGATCCGTGCCGGCTGCCGAAAAGTCGCTGGCAGTGTACGCGCTTGCAGCCGTCTTCCATCTGGGCTTGCAACGCCCCTGCCCGAGTTCGGCTGGGGCGTCCTTGCCTTTTTCCCAGCGACCAGCCGTTGTGGTCTTTGCGCCAGTGCTTTTTGATCGAGTCGATGGTTCTTGCAATGTGCCGGCATTTTTCGGGCTCAAGTTGGCACAGCAAGCCGTCGTCGTATACTGGCAGCTGGGGGATGGGCTGCACGTTGTTGTCTGGTACCGTCCACTCGCTGGGGTACTGTAGCAAGCCCGCCCACTGACGGACGGCATCCCCTACAGCTCTAACGTTTTTTGGCGGCCTCTTGTGTTGCTTCTGCAAGTGGCTCTCGATCTGGTCCGGCCATACTGCGTACCGGCACTCCTTGCACACTGCTACCTGGTACTCAGCCAAGTGCTCAAAGTACTGATGCTCAACGGTGGCTTCTGACATGTTAGCGGTCCTCTGCGAGCCTCTGTGTGTGTTTTTTTTCCTTGAGGCGACTGCTCTTATCTCTGAATTATGTTGAGTTTCGCACCCCAGCTTGTGCGCCCGCTCATGTTGTACGGGCTGATCTCCGTTCGGTCCGTTACCCTGGTCAGGGGCTGAACCCAACGAACATCCTTCTTCTTCCGCCGTATCTCCTACATCAACAAACAAACAGTTATGTCACCATCTAATCTACCCTGGATCTCCGCGTTGGAAGATGCCGCCGAGCAATTCGATGGCGGGCCCCGGAGCTTCCCGCTAGCCAGCGAGTCGAGCTTTGCCCACAGGCTCGCATACGACCCGCCGAACCTGGACTACCGAAAGCTGTTTTGGAACAAGGCCACTGTCTCGGACTCGCAGCGTGATGCTCTATTGCGCCCGCACAGCGCAGGCTGGCTGATTCCGGCCGAGACGAGTGTCTGCAAGCCTGTCTTTGTCGCCCACTCCGCGCTGTCGGCGATATGGCTGTTGAAGGAGACGCTCGACGAGGACGCGCTGCCTGCTGATGCTTGGGCCCGGCTGGTCTCTGCAGCGCAGGATCTTGCCAGCAGCCCGAGCGACGGC
Organism: Phoma sp. XZ068; assembly: GCA_004835665.1. Lineage (NCBI taxonomy): Eukaryota > Fungi > Ascomycota > Dothideomycetes > Pleosporales > Didymellaceae > Phoma > Phoma sp. XZ068. The sequence goes on along the minus strand of RBKR01000026.1, from coordinate 1,003,593 downwards.
TTCCAGAAGGAACCCCCTTCAGCGCAGCGGCCCCGCGATTCCCCACCACCGTCGACAAAGCGTGCTGCTGCATCCAGCTCAGCGCGGCCGTTGAAGCGCCTCCGACAAGCCACCGAGCCTCCCAGCCCTGCGACGCCGCTGGAAGCAGAGGACGAAGCGGAGGAACCTGAGCAGCTTGCGCCGCCCTGCGAACCCGAGGCGGCCGAGGACCCCAAAGAGCCCGTCCATGGACAGGTTGGACAGGAGGAACCCGCCCAGATCACAAGCGTCTCTAACAAAAACCGCCGTGCTGAGCGGGAGCGCGCCAGGAAGCTGGAGCTCATACGAGCGCAGAAGAAACAGGACCTTGGGTTGGTACCGCCGCCCGACTCAGCGTCTCGCAGGGAACACGGTGCCTATGCCTCCATCTCGCGGCAGGATGAGCCGTTCATCTCTTGGATCCTCAAGCAGCCGGTCGATGATGGCGACAACCTGTACAGCAGTGCCCCAGCGCCTTACCTGACAGCTTCTGGCATGCTCGACAAGGCCCGCTCCATCGGCAATAATACCTCCCAGGCCTCTGCGGCTGCCTTTCTGCGGAGCTGGCGCACACAAGGTTCACCCTTTGCGCAGGAGTCCGTGGAGGATCGCCCGCCCGCTTCCTCGCGCACCCGCTGGTCGCTGTCGCAGAAGAGCAGTGCCTCGACGGTGCCGAAGAGCGCGCTCGCCTCCGCCTGGAGCCTGTGCGATCGCTACGAGCAGGAGCTGGATATCATCCATATCAAGTACCGCTGGGCCATGGCTTTCCTCGGCAAGGCGTACACCGAGAGGATGGACCAGATCAAGGAGCAAGACGTCGCCCGCAGCAGGGATGCCAAGAACCGAGGCGGCAGGGGCAAAGTCAGCTCCGAGGCCATGGACGCCCTGCTGCTGTCCGTCACCGCTACGTCGGGGCGTCAGCAGCGTCAGCGATTCAAGAAGCGGCTGCACCAAGCGCTCCGCTGGTACGAAGCAGCCAAGCAGCTTGGCTGGGGTATGCTCTGCCTGATGCCGCACGACATCATCTCCAACTCGTGGGTCGAGAACGATCTCCGCATCCCCTTCTGGCACATCTGGCTCACGTTGGTTGCGAAGGCGAATCCGGTGGCCCACAAAGCAAGCATGGCCTTGGACGCCTGGCTAGGCTCAGAAGGCATCTCTGGCGGATCCATCAGCGAGAAGGCAACGCTGTCGATCGAGGCAAACACGCCGACATCAGCGACGCAAGTGGAGGAGATTGAAGACAGCGAGCTGGAAGACGGCGAAGATGGTGACAACCACAGCGTCAAGCCTGCGCCCTCCCAAAGGACTACAAACAGCCCTGCGGCCGCCCGTGCAATGCGCCAGCTTACCTTGATCGAGCTCTGTAAGCCTTTTGCAGGCACATAGTGTGCTGTAATCAATTGCTCTGTGCTGTGCATTTAGTGTGTTACTTTCTTGCGTTGGTGTTTACAGTGTTGATGTTCTGCTGTGTTGATGCAGTTGTTGTCCGCGCGCTAGCGCAACCCTAACCACAACATTAAACCCTACCCCCATGATTTACAAAGCCGATTTCGCTACAACTTGCACAGGTAATGCGGGTTATTGTCGCAAAACATATGTCCAAGTTTGAAGCAGATCCAATCTGTTGTTGCAGAACGACCGTAGTTGGGAGAAAAACCAACCGTACCCATGATAAGATATCCGCGGCAAATCTGTAGCCCTGGTCCCTAACAAATCCGTACCCCTAAATCAACCATTGGAATGGTTGGCCTACCCATCTGGGTTAGGGCTTAAACTCTCTAAAGGGGTTAGTAAGAGCTAAGAATAGTTAATAAGAGGGTAAAATAGCTTACTTCTTAATTATCTTAGTAACTTAGTATATATTAAAGATTAAATTACTTCTAGCCTAGACTTTTATACTCTTAAGCACCCTCTTAGACTTAGGCTAGGCCTTAGTATATATAGCTAAGCTAATATTATAATCTACTTATAACTAGCTAACTAGAATACTAATAGCTATAGATACTAACAGCTCTAATATAATAATTATATAGGGCTTTCTATATAGTATAGTTATAGTATAGTTTTATTATAGGTTATATAATAAGCTTACTTCTTAGCAAGTAAGCTAGGTAGACTATATATAAGGGCTTATGCAGCTTATATTAAGCTTAGTAATCTTAGTTTATATAGCTTATAGTAAGCTAGGTAAGCTACTATAATTATTATAGTATATAGTACTTAGAAATATAACTCTTATAGTTTATATTTAACCTAATTAATATACTTTATTATTAGAACTTTACCTATATATTAAGATAGATAGATTAACTATCTATACTTCTTACTATAACCTAACTTTTAAGATAGATAGTCTACTCTATACTACTTATTATTATCTATAGTTACTATAGTGTTTTACTAAGTATCTATACTCTCTATAATCTACTATATATTTATTTATTCTAGAGAACTAACCTTAGAAGTATTTATAAGCTTTGCTTAGGATATAACCTTAATATTTTAAATACTCTAAAAATAAGTAATATATTAGAAGATTATATTATTAATACCACCTCTACTATAACTAATATAAGACTAGTAAGTTATAGACTTAAGGTTACTAAACTAGACCTTTATTATAGAGATTAATCTAAGCTTAAGAACTAGCTGCTCTAGTTTAACCTTTTCTTTACCTTCTAAGGTATAACTATTAATAAGAATTAAAAGGTTAAACTAGTAGCTTTCTATATATAAGGTAATATATTTAAATAAATTAAGCCCTTTATATAGAATAAAATAATTAATACTTTATCTCTTAAAGATAATATATAGCTTAATAATTTTAGACACTTTAAGAATAAGATTTAATAAATCTTTAGAGTCTCTAATATACTAGTTATTGCTAGATATAGTATATAGTATATTTATTAGACTACTTTAGCTACTAACTATACTACAGAATTCTAGGCTTTAGCCTATATTATAGACTAGAACAACACTATACTAATAATAATATTTTAATAAGGATTAAAGCCTAAAGTTAAAGAGGAACTTATATATACTAGTGCAAAGATTAATACTCTTAATAACCTTACTAGCAAAGCTATTAATATTAATATTTAACTCTATAAACTTTAATAAGAGTTATATAATAACCTATATACTTAAGTTATAACCTAGTTATCTTAACTACTATATAACTAATAGTATAGTAATACCTACTATAGAGGCTATAGAAATAGCTATTACCCTAATATAGGATATAGGATCTATAGTAACACCTAGAGTAGATACTATAGACCTAAGGCAATAGACTTGTCTAATATCTATAAAGGACTTACTACTATACTATATTAGAATAAAAAGAATAAAGGATATAATAATAGGAATAAGAGTAGAAACTGCTATAACTATAGTAAGCTAGGATACTTTACTAAAGACTATTATTTAAAGAATAAAGTCTTTTAATAAATTAATATTATTACTTATACCTTATATAATAAGAATATAGATACTAGTAAATAGGAAATTCTAACTAAAGAAATAGGATAACTTCTTATAGACTCTAAGCTAGAATATATATATAAGACTATACCTAGAATTCTAGAAATCTATACTAGACCTAAGATACTATACTATAAATCTTATACTATATAGACTTTAGAATCTAAGGATAAGCTAATAATATAGAAGTATAATAAGAATATTAGGCAAGGTAATAATAAATTATATAATACTATCTATAGACAACTTACTCTAGAACTACTTAAGAAATACCTATAATATAATAGTAAGGAGTATTCTACGCTCTTATAAGCTATATAGGAAATAGAAGCTAAGTATATACAAGCCTACCTCTCCTATAACCTTAATACCTTAAGCTAATTTAAGTAATAACTAATTAATAGTATACTATAGGATAAAGATTAGGCTAAAGAAATATTCTAGAAATAGGTAGAATAAAACTATATAATAGTAGCTAAGCTTAAATACTAGAATTATAACCTACTATAAAAAGATAAACTAGACTTTACTTAACTAGTAATTGCCCTATAAATATAAACTGCTATATTATATAAAATTAATAAATAAAACCTATTTTACTATAAAGTATTATAGGAGTAATGCCTATATAATAGGTATAAGGAATATTATAATAAGAAAGTTAGATACTAAACATTCTCTATTAATACGCAATAATATAAGAAGAAATAGTATTAGTATATATAAGTATAATACTTAGATTACCTGTTTAATAAGTATATATAACTATACTTTCTAGGGTACGCACGCCCTAAAGATATTCTAGATATATAGATAATTATTAATAAAGCCTGTAAAGAATATTAGTAGTAGCTATATATAAATAAGAAATATATATACTATACTAGTAAGAAGAAAGTCTATAGATTTAGACTAGAGTAGTATTTTTTAGGCCTATACTAACTAGCTCCTAGTATAAGACTATTAATACTATTAGAGTAAACTTACTTACTAAACTACTAATCTTTATTAATAGATAAAGATTTATAGTAATATTAGACTTAGAAGTAGAGAGTAGCTATATCTTAGAAGCTATAGTAAAATAAGCTAGACTCTAGTTATATAGAAAAGAGATTACCTATATTCTTAGAGTAGCTAATAGGTAGTTAATACTAAATAACTTTATAGTTACTTATAAGACTAATATACTATTAAAGTTAGGAAACTATAAGGAGGTATTTACCTTTAATATCTTTAGAATAGCTATCTATAATATTATATTAGGAATCCTCTAGTTATAAAAGTATAACCTAAGAATTAATTAGAAGATATCTAAGCTTTTATTTAGATATAGATATAGTATAACTATATTAAGACCTATATAGTTTATAATATAACTAGTAGATAAGAAGAAGATTAGTAATATTTCTTTAAATAAGATATGCTAAGATAGAGTAGTTAACTCTATAGATACTAAATACTCTATAGGTTATAAAGTAAGAGTTAAAGAGAAGAATAGTATACTTTCTAATATCCTAGATAAATATAAAAGTTATAAAGAACTCTTTTATAATAAGAAGACTATAAAGGTATTACTATAGTATAAACTCTAGAATTATAAGATTAGGCTCTAGAAAGGAAAGATACTAACTTTTAGGCTAATATATAGACTATTAGAAAAAGAACTCTAAGTACTTTGCAAGTATATTAATAAGAACCTTAAAAAGAGATTTATTAGACAATTAGAATTACCTATAGAATTGTTAAGGTTATATTCTAAGTAAAGCTTATAAATACTTCTAAGGTTAGTTCTCTAGGATAAATAGATATATAGTAGATTATAGAGGGTATAGATACTTAGTAAAACACTGTAGCAACTATAGGTAACAATAAGTAGTATAGAGTAGACTGTCTATCTTAAAAGTTAGGTTATAGTAAGGAGTATAGATAGTTAATCTGTCTGTCTTAACGTGTAAGTAGAGATTCTAATAACAAAGTATATTAATTAGGTTAAACATAATGCTATAAGGGTAGTGTTCCTAGTTACTATATACTAAGGAGATATACATAGTACTTAGTATTGTAATAGCTATTAATTACACTAATTACTAATTACACTAATTATACCAAGACTAATTACAACATATAACTTTATATTATTACCTAAGTAGTAACTAATAACACTTGTTATTTATACTTACTTATAATACCTTCTTCTGTGTAGTTTAACTGTGCTGCACTTGGCCTGTAATTATTAACCTTTATTTAGTGTTCTCTAGAATTATAACACTATCTCCTTCCTATCTTAGCTTAGTCTCTTAAGCTTAGTTTATATAACACAGGTTCCCCCTTATTTAACAGTATATCCTCTTAATAATACCTAAACATCCTACTAAGTTAAGTTTAGCCTGTTATTACTACTTATATAAATTTATTAAGTCCTTTAGAGAGATTATAGTAAAGAAGTGTTTAACCTATAAAAAGTATAAGTAAGTGTGCAAAGTTTATATTTACTCTAGGAAATATAGTAAATATTTAAAGCGTAGGCAGTATTGCAACATTTATATAATATAGTTAGAGTTTAAGCGTCTAGAGACTAAGAAAGAGAAGCTGTAGGTGTAGATAAAAGAAAGTTATAAAGTGTAAAACAAAGCGCTTAAGGCCTCTAAAAAGGCGTTAGAAGAGTTATAGGTTGTACGCGCACGCAAAGAGCAGTTGCGCTAATAAATAAATTTGCTTAATTATTATACAGAGGAAGTAATTGCAGTAGAGGAGTAAAGTATTATTAAGCAGGAGCTAAAGGAAGAGATAATTCTTTTAGAGGGTCCTTTAGATAGGCTTAGCCTAGCCTTGTTACCTAGTATATAGGGTGCTTTTAAGGGGTAGCTAATTAAGGCTTAGGAAGCTAATATAGCACTCTCTAATTAGTCTTAAATCTCTTTAACAGCTGCTAGCAGTTTGTAAGGTTTGTAGAAGGTTCTTATATATTTTCTAAGTTAGGGTATCCTAACTACTTAACTAGGTATTTATCCTTACGTCCTTTCTTTTAATATTATATTATTTTTTTAACTTCCTACTTAGTTTCCTCTTTAACCTAGTAGTAGAAGTCTTTCTAGATTAGTGTATTAGGGTCTACTAGTTCTAATAGCAATATATAGAATATAGAGTGTATTCTAGTATCCTATAGTAGTTTAAGTTAATAGTTTACAGGGCTAATTTACCTAGAAATAAAAAATAGTCTAACCTTAATATAATCTAGTTTTTTTATTAGTCTTTATATTTATAAGTTTTTTATAAGGAGATAGACTTTATCCCCCTTTTTTAGCTAAGGTGCTGTTTTTCTTTTCTAATTAATATAAGAGATTACTTGTTGTTAAGCCTTGTTAATGTTTTTAAGCAATTTCTAGTGTACTTTCTTTAGTCTTTGCACTAAGGTTATTACTAAATCTGTTTAGATATTACTGTTAAGAAATCTTGTAAAGAGATTTAAGTATTTTCTATAATTTATAAAGAACAGCGTTGTACCTATTACTTCTAATAATTTGTTATTGTATATAATCTATACTATAGGTAACAGTAAAACCTAGTTATCTTGTTCCTAGTTACTGTATATTCTTAAGTACGTTTCTATAGTTTAATTTATTCTTTCTATTTGTCTGTCTGTTTGCAGATAGTATATAGTTAATAGCTTTTTCTTAGTACTAATAGCTACTATAAGCGTAGTCTAATAGTTTAACATAAAGAGCTTATCTCTATTACTAATAATTAATTCTAGTATACTATAGTAACAGATAATCCTATCTAGAAATACTTGTGCAAGCTACTCTGCAGTATAACTATATTAAAACAGTATTATTTCTGCTGCTTTAGTAAACCTATCTACTATAATAAAGATTAAGTTATAGGTATATCCTATAACAGGGTCCTTGGAGATTAGTAGTTATATAATAAAATCTATTATAATATTTGTCTATAGTGCTGTAGGTAGCTCTATTACTTATATCTCTCTATATTTTGTATAAGTACTGTGCTTGTTTTATTAATAATTAATACAGTTTCTAATAAATTTAGTAACCTTGTCTTTTATATAGCTAAACTTATAGTGTTATTTAATAAGTTCTATTGTTTATGTTATACTAGGGTGTCTGTAAAGTAGGTTATTATAGTGTTATATAATAATTTCTATTTAGAGTTCCTCTAGTACTATTATAGGTATGCGTTGTTCCTATTAAACTTATATTATATTATTAAGCTGCTAAGATAGTCCTAGTAATCTATCTCTATATATCTATAGAATAGCATATTCCTTAATTGTTTTTTCTCCTACAAGATTATGTTGTTAACTTAGTACGTTAGCTCTTGTATTGTCTTTTTCTAGGGTATATATTATCTTAAACTTATATTACTCTAGGAATTCTAACTATTATACCTGTTAGCTATTAAGCTTCTTAGTTATAGTAAAGTATACTAGGTTCTTATAATCTATAAAGATAGTAAGTTCTAAGCAGCTCTCTATATAGATTTACTAGTGCTTTAGTATGTCTATAATTACTATTAGTTTCTTGTTATAAATATTATACTGTTCTTCTAGTCTAGAAAACTTTCTTAAGTAATAGGTAATTAGGTGCTATTTACTATCTTATTCCTATAATATGTATACTCCTAATGCTAATTCTAAGGTATTAGTTTTAATTTATAGTAGTTTATTACTTCTAAATATAACTAATATTAGTAGCTTAATACATGCTTGCTTAAGTAATTAGAACATATCTTCCTGTTCCTGCTTTTAATAAAATAGTATATCTTTTTATATAAGCTTTGTAAGCGGTAGAGCTTTCTTAGAATAGTTCTTAATAAAATATTAGTTAAAATTAACAAACCTAAGGAATTCTTAGATTCCTTTAACTATTGTTAGGGTTAGCTAGTCTTTAATAACCTATATTTTCTTTTTACTTATCTTAACTCTATATCTTCCTATAATATAGCTAAGGAATTCTACTTCTTTCTTGTGCTATTTGCACTTCTCTAGTTTAAGTTAGAGGTCTACTTGTCTTAAGCAGTTAAGAACTTCTTTTATATATATAATATATTCTCTTAGTATCTTTAAGTATACTAAGATATTATTAAGGTAAGCTACTACTGTCCTGTCTAGGTGTGCCCTTAGCACGTTGTTAACTAGTTCTTAATATATAGCTAGTATATTAGTTAGCCTAAATAGCATAACTATATACTTATAAAGACTGTAATAGGTTCTAAATGCTATTTTCTATTCCTTACTCTCCTTTATATATATAAAGTTGTACGCTCCTTATAGGTCTAGCGCAGTAAAGTATTATGCTCTAGCTAAGCAATCTTGTAACTTAGATATGTTTAGTAAAGGGTACTTATTTTTTATAGTAATATTATTAAGTTTCTAATAGTTAATATATAGTTAGTTGCTGCTATCTTTCTTTAGTATAAAGAGAATAGGGTATCCTGCAGGTAATTCTAATTATCTAATAAATCCCTTCTTAAAGTTCTTATTAATATACTTGCAAAGTACTTAGAGTTTCTTTTCTAATAGTCTATATATTAGCTTAAAAGTTAGTGTCTTTCCTTCCTAGAGCTTAATCTTGTAATCCTAGAGTTTATACTATAGTAATGCCTTTACAGTCTTCTTCTTATCTACTAGTTATATTATAAACTGCGTAGGTCTTAATATAGTTATGCTGCATCTATATCTAAACAAAAGCTTAGACGTCTTCTAATTAATTTGTAGGTTATACTTTTGTAACTAGGGGATTTCTAGTATAATGTTATAGATAGCTATTCTAAAGATATTAAGGGTAAATACCTTCTTATAGTTTTCTAACTTTAATAGCGTATTAGTCTTATAAGTAACTGCAAAGTTATCTAGCATTAACTGCCTATTAGCTACTCTAAGGACATAGGTAATCTCTTTTCTACGCAACTAGAGTCTAGCTTGTTTTGCTGCGTTTTCTAAGATATAGCTACTCTCTGCTTCTAAGTCTAACATTGCTATAAATCTTTATCTATTAATAAAGATTAGCAGTTTAGCAAGTAAGTCTACTCTAATAGCATTAATAGTCTTATACTAGGAGCTAGTTAGCATAGGCCTAAAAAATACTACTCTAGTCTAAATCTATAGACTTTCTTCTTACTAGTATAGCATGTGCATTTCTTATTTATATATAGCTACTACTAATATTCTTTGCAGGCTTTGTTAATAATTATCTATATATCTAGAATATCTTTAGGGCGTGCATACCCTAGAAAGTACAATTGTATATACTTGTTAAATAAGTAATCTAAGCATTATACTTGTATACACTAATACTATTTCTTCTTACATTATTGTGTGTTAACAGGGAATATTTAGTATCTAACTTTCTTATTATAATGTTCCTTGCACCTATTGTGCAGGCATTACTTCTATAACGTTTTATAATAGAACAGATTCTGTTTGTTAATTTTATATAGTACAGCAGTTTGTGTTTATAGGGCAATTGCTAGTTAAGTAAAGTCTAGTTTATCTTTTTATAGTAGGTCGCAATTCTAGCATTTAAGCTTAGCTACTATTACATAGTTTTGTTCTGCCTATTTCTAGAACATTTCTTTAGCCTAATCTTTATTCTGTAGTGTACTGTTTATTAGTTATTGCTTAAATTAGCCTAAGGTATTAAGGTTATATAAGAGGTAGGCTTATGCACACTTAGCTTCTATTTTCTATATAGCTTATAAGAGTGTAGGGTGCTCCTTACTATTATATTACAAGTATTCTTTAAGTAGTTCTAGGGTAAGTTGTCTATAGATAGTATTGCGTAATTTATTATTACCTTGCCTAATATTCTTATTATACTCCTGTGTTATTAGCTTATCCTTAGAATCTAAAGTCTGCGTAGCGCAAGATTTATAATATAGTATCTTAGGTCTAGCATAGATTTCTAGGATTCTAGGTATAGTCTTGCGTATATATTCTAGCTTAGAGTCTATAAGAAGTTGTCTAATTTCTTTAGTAAGAATTTCCTATTTACTAGCATCTATATCCTTATTATATAAGGCACAGGTAATAATATTAATCTATTAGAAGACCTTATTCTTTAAATAATAGTTCTTAGTAAAATGTTCTAGCTTGCTGCAATTATAGCAGTTCCTACTCTTGTTCCTATTATTATATCCTTTATTCTTTTTATTCTAATATAGCGTAGTAGTAGGTCCTTTATAGATATTAGACAAGTCTATTACCTTAGGTTTATAGTATCTGCTCTAGGTATTGCTATAGATTCTATGTCTAGTATTAGGGTAATAACTATTTCTACAGCCTCTGCAGTAGGTATTACTACGCTATTAGTTGCGTAGTAGTTAAGGTAACTAAGTTATAACTTAAATATATAGGTTATTACGTAATTCTTGTTAAAGTTTATAGAGTTAAATATTAATATTAATAGCTTTGCTAGTAAGGTTATTAAGAGTATTAATCTTTGCACTAGTGCATATAAGTTCCTCCTTAACCTTAAGCTTTAGTCCTTGTTAAAACATTATTATTAGTGCAGTATTGTCCTAGTCTGTGTTATAGGCTAAAGCCTAGAATTCTGCAGTGTAGTTAGTAGCTAATGTAGTCTAATAAATGCGCTATATGCTACATCTAGCAATAACTAGTGTGTTAGAGACTCTAAAGATTTGTTAGATCTTATCTTTAAAGTATCTAAAATTATTAAGCTATATATTATCTTTAATAGTTATAGTATTAATTATCTTGTTCTGCATAAAGGGTTTAATCTATTTAAATACATTGCCTTGCATATAGGAAGCTACTAGTTTAACCTTCTAATTCTTATTAATAGTTATACCTTAAAAGGTAAAGAACAGGTTAAACTAGAGCAGCTAGTCCTTAAGCTTAGATTAATCTCTATAGTAAAGGTCTAGTTTAGCAACCTTAAGTCTATAACTTACTAGTCCTATATTAGTTATAGCAGAGGTGCTATTAACAACGTAATCTTCTAATATATTACTTATTTTTAAGGTGTTTAAAATATTAAGGTTATATCCTAAGTAAAGCTTATAAATACTTCTAAGGTTAGTTCTCTAGGATAAACAGATATATAGTAGATTGTAGAGGGTATAGATGCTTAGTAAAACACTATAGTAACTATAGGTAATAATAAGTAGTACAGAGTAGACTATCTATCTTAAAAGTTAGGTTATAGTAAGGAGTATAGATAGTTAATCTGTCTGTCTTAACGTGTAGGTAGAGATTCTAATAATAAAGTATATTAATTAGGTTAAACACAATACTATAAGGGTAGTGTTCCTAGTTACTATATACTAAGGAGATATATATAGTGCTTAGTATTATAATAGCTATTAATTACACTAATTACTAATTATACTAATTGCGCCAAGACTAATTACAACACATAACTTTATGTTATTACCTAAGTAGTAACTAATAATACTTATTATTTATGCTTACTTGTAATACCTTCTCCTGTATAGTTTAACTGTGCTGCACTTAGCCTATAATTATTAACCTTTGTTTAGTGTTCTCTAGGATTGTAACAAGAATACTCTATTCTCTTTATACTAAAAAAGGATAGTAGTAACTAACTATATATTAACTATTAGAAACTTAGTAATATTACTATTAAGAATAGGTACTTATTACTAAATATATCTAAGTTATAAGATTACTTAGCTAGAGTATAATACTTTACTATACTAGACCTATAAGGAGTATATAGCCTTATATATATAAAGGAAGAAGAGGAATAGAAGATAGTATTTAGGACCTATTATAGTCTTTATAAGTATATAGTTATACTATTTAGGCTAACTAATATACTAGCTATATATTAAGAATTAGTTAATAATATGCTAAGAGTATACTTAGACAGGATAGTAGTAGCCTACCTTAATAATATCTTAGTATACTTAAAGATACTAAAAGAATATATTATATATATAAAAGAAGTTCTTAACTACTTAGGACAAGTAGACCTCTAACTTAAACTAAAGAAGTATAAATAGTATAAGGAAGAAGTAGAATTTCTTAGCTATATTATAGAAGGATATAGAGTTAAGATAAGTAAGAAAAAAATATAAGTTATTAAAGACTAGCTAACCCTAATAATAGTTAAAGAAATTTAAGAATTTCTTAGGTTTATTAACTTTAACTAATACTTTATTAAGAACTACTCTAAGAAAGCTCTGCTACTTATAAAGCTTATATAGAAAGATATACTATTTTATTAGAAGTAGGAATAGGAAGATGTATTCTAATTACTTAAGTAAGTATATATTAAGCTACTAATATTAGTTATATTTAGAAGTAATAAACTACTATAAATTAAAACTAATACCTTAGGACTAGTATTAGGAGTGTGTATATTACAGGAATATAATAGTAAATAGTACCTAATTACTTATTACTTAAGAAAGTTTTCTAGACTAGAAGAATAGTATAATATTTATAATAAGAAACTAATAGTAATTATAGATATACTAAAATACTAGTAAATCTATATAGAGAGCTGCTTAGAACTTACTATCTTTATAGACTATAAGAACCTAGTATACTTTACTATAACTAAGAAGCTTAACAGCTAATAGGTATAATAGTTAGAATTACTAAGGTAATATAAGTTTAAGATAATATATACTCTAGAAAAGAATAATATAAGAGCTAATATACTAAGTTAATAATATAATCTTATAGGAGAAAAAACAATTAAAGAATATACTATTCTATAGATATATAAGGATAGATTACTAGGACTATTCTAGCAGCTTAATAATATAATATAAGTTTAATAAGAATAATATATACCTATAATAGTACTAGAGGAACTTTAAATAGAAATTATTATATAATACTATAATAATCTACTTTATAGACACCCTAGTATAATATAAATAATAGAACTTATTAGATAACACTATAAGTTTAGCTATATAAAGGACAAGGTTACTAAATTTATTAAGAACTATATTAATTATTAATAAAACAAGTATAGTACTTATATAAAATATAAAGAGATATAAGTAATAGAGCTACCTACAGCACTATAGACAAATATTATAATAGACTTTATTATATAACTACTAATCTCTAAGGACCCTATTATAGGATATACCTATAACTTAATCTTTATTATAGTAGATAGGTTTACTAAAGTAGTAGAAATAATACTATTTTAATATAGTTATACTGCAGAGCAGCTTGTATAAGTATTTCTAGATAGGATTATCTATTACTATAGTATACTAGAATTAATTATTAGTAATAGAGATAAGCTCTTTATATTAAACTATTAGACTATACTTATAGCAGCTATTAGTACTAAGAAAAAGCTATTAACTATATATTATCTATAAATAGATAGATAAATAGAAAGAATAAATTAGACTATAGAAATATACTTAAGAATATATAGCAACTAGAAGCAAGACAACTAGGTTTTACTATTACCTATAGTATAAATTATATATAATAATAAATTATTAGAAGTAACAGGTATAATACTATTCTTTATAAACTATAGAAGATACTTAAATCTCTTTATAAGATCTCTTAATAGTAATATCTAAATAGATTTAGTAATAACCTTAGTATAAAGACTAAAGAAAGTATATTAGAAATTACTTAAAAATATTAATAAAGCTTAGTAACAAGCAATCTCTTATATTAATTAGAAAAGAAAAACAGTACCTTAGCTAAAAGAAGGGGATAAAGTCTATTTTCTTATAAAAAACTTATAAATATAAAGACTAATAAAAAAACTAGATTATATTAAGGTTAGACTATTTTTTATTTCTAGGTAAATTAGCCCTATAAACTACTAACTTAAACTACTATAAAATACTAAGATATACTCTATATTCTATATATTACTACTAGAACTAGCAAACTCTAATATACTAATCTAGAAGAACTTCTACTACTAGGTTAAGGAAGAGACTAAGTAGAAAGTTAAGAAAATAATATAACACTAAAAGAAAGAATATAAGAATAAATATCTAGTTAAGTAGTTAGGATACTCTAACTTAGAAAATATATAAAAACCTTCTATAAACCTTATAAACTACTAGCAGCTATTAAAGGAATTTAAGACTAATTAGGAAGTACTATATTAGTATTAAGGTTGTAAACTAAGTAAAGTTTATAAATACTTCTAAGGTTAGTTCTCTAGGATAAGTACTAGTATAGGAGGGGTTAGTATAGATACCTAGTAAAATACTATAATAACTATAGAGTTAATAATAAATAGTATAGATAGTTAATCTGTCTAGCTTAAGAGTTAGGTTAAGTTCTAATAATAAAGTTAATTAATAAGGTTAAATATAATGCTATAAGGGTAGTGTTCCTAATTATTATATACTAAGAAGTGTCCTATATTTCTTATAATATCCTATAAAGTCCTATAGAAGGTCCTATAGTTTCTATAAGTAGTTTATAGTTTCTATAGAATATATATATAGTGTCTTATACTATCTTATACTCTTAGTATAGTTTGTTTCTATAGAATT
This sequence comes from Phoma sp. XZ068, assembly GCA_004835665.1. NCBI lineage: Eukaryota > Fungi > Ascomycota > Dothideomycetes > Pleosporales > Didymellaceae > Phoma > Phoma sp. XZ068. The sequence goes on along the minus strand of RBKR01000026.1, from coordinate 988,581 downwards.
ATAGGACGTTATATAGTCTACTTAGCCCTATACTGTTAATCTATAACTATAACTTTATTATACTATACCTCTTCCTCTAAGATTATAATACTATCCTCCTCCTTTATAGTTTATTCCTTATAAACTAGTAAATAGTTTCCTAAAGTACCTAAGCTTAATATATAATAGAAACCTAAATTAATAATATTAGATATCTTGCTATAGTTGCCTATAAGTACTATATAAAGAAGAACTTACCTTATAAGATATCTTTATTATATAAGAAGTATAGGAATTATAAATATAATAGAATAAAGAAGTATAAGCCTATAGATTTACCTATTTCTAACTTCTCTAAAATTAATAACAAGATATTATATCTAGAAAAAATAGAAAATAAGGCTGCTAAAGCTAAGGAAGCTACAATAGCTACCTTATAGGCTACTTATACTAAATTAAACTAGATATATAAATAAAAGAAATTCTTAAAGTATTATAAATAGTAATAGTTTAATATAAGTACTTAGTTTATTAAGGATATAGAATACCTAGAGCAACAGGAGTTATTACTTAATAATATTACTATACTTAAGAATAGGTTAATACCTAGCTTACTTACACTAGACTAGGCAATATATCTTCTACCTTTAGACTCTAATACTACTAATACTAGTATAATAGCTAGTAGCAGTTTATAAGGTTTGTTAATAGTTCCTATATATTTTCTAAGTTAAAGTATCCTAACTATTTAACTAGGTATTTATTCTTATATTCTTTCTTTTAATATTATATTATTTTTTTAACTTCCTACTTAGTCTCTTTCTTAACCTAGTAGTAGAAGTCTTTCTAGATTAGTATATTCGGGTCTACTAGTTCTAATAGCAATATATAGAATATAGAGTATATTCTAGTATCCTATAGTAGTTTAAGTTAATAGTTTATAAGGCTAATTTGCCTAGAAATAAAAAATAGTCTAACCTTAATATAATCTAGTTTTTTTATTAGTCTTCTTATTTATAAGTTTTTTATAAGGAGATAGACTTTATCCCCCTCTTTTAGCTAAGGTGCTATTTTTCTTTTCTAATTAATATAAGAGATTGCTTGTTATTAAGCTTTATTAATATTTTTAAGTAATTTTTAGTATACTTCCTTTAGTCTATATACTAAAGTTATTACTAAATCTATTTAGATATTACTATTAAGAGATCTTATAAAGAGATTTAGATATCTTCTATAATTTATAAAGAATAGTGTTATACCTATTACTTCTAATAATTTATTATTATATATAATCTATACTATAGGTAATAGTAAAACCTAGTTATCTTACTCTTAGTTACTATATATCCTTAAGTATATTTCTATAGTCTAATTTATTCTTTCTATTTATCTATCTGTTTATAGATAATATATAGTTAATAGCTTTTTCTTAGTACTAATAGCTACTATAAGTATAGTCTAATAGTTTAATATAAAGAGCTTATCTCTATTACTAATAATTAATTCTAGTATACTATAGTAATAGATAATCCTATCTAGGAACACTTATGCAAGCTACTTTATAGTATAACTATATTAAAATAGTATTATTTTTACTACTTTAGTAAACCTATCTACTATAATAAAGATTAAGTTATAGGTATATCCTATAATAAGGTTCTTAGAGATTAGTAGTTATATAATAAAGTCTATTATAATATTTATCTATAGTGCTGTTAGTAGCTCTATTACTTATATCTCTTTATACTTTATATATATACTATATTTATTCTATTAGTAATTAATATAGTTCTTAATAAACTTAGTAACCTTATCCTTTATATAGCTAAACTTATAGTGTTGTCTAATAAGTTCTATTATTTATATTATACTAGAGTATCTGTAAAGCAGGTTATTATAATAATAGCTTATAATTTTATTTTCTAATTTCTCTAGTACCTTTATAGGTATACACTATTCCTACTAAACTTATATTATATTATTAAGCTACTAAGATAGTCCTAATAACCTATCCTTATTAATTCTAAGTATAGCAAACTAGTTAATAGTTTTTTCTCTAGCTAGATTATATTATCTACTAAGTGTGTTAGCTCTGCTATTATCTTTTCCTAGTATATATAGTATCTTAAACTTATTCTATCCTAAAAGCTTAGACTAGCGTACTTATTATTAGTTAAGTATCTTAGTAGTAGTAAAGTATACTAAGTTCTTATAATCTATATAGATAGTAAGTTCTAAGTAGCTTTCTATATAGATTCTCTAATATTCTAAGGCTAATATAATAGCTAGTAATTCTTTATTATATATATTATATTATTCTTCTAGTCCTAAGAACTTTCTAGAGTAGTAGGTAATTAGGTGCTATTATCTATCTTATTCTTATATAGTATAAGCTCCTAATACTAAATCTAAGGCATCTATCTTAATTTAAAGTAGTTTTCTACTCTTAAATATAATTATTATAGGTAGCTTAATATAGGACTATTTAAGCAACTAGAAAGTATCCTCTTATACTTATTCCTACTTAAATAGTATATCCTTCTATATAAGCTTTATAAGCAGTAAGGCCTTAAGTAAATAGTCCTTAATAAAGTATTAGTTAAAGTTAATAAATTCTAGAAATTCCTAAATTCCCTTAAGGGAGGTAGAAGTTAGCTAATCCTTTATAACCTAAATCTTTATTTTACTTATCTTAACTCTATATCTTCCTATAATATAGCTAAGGAATTCTACTTCTTCTTTATACTATTTATATTTCTTAGGTTTAAGTTAAAGATCTACCTTTTTAAGGTATTCTAACACTTCCCTAATATAGTAAATATATTCTTCTAGTGTTACTAAATATACTAGGATATTATTAAGGTATACTACTACTATAATATCTAAGTATACTCTTAATATATTATTAATAAGGGCCTAATATATAGCTAGTGCATTAGTAAGTCTAAATAGTATTACTAAGTACTTATAATAACTATAGTATATTCTAAATATAGTCTTCTATTCTTTGCCTTCCTTTATATATATAAGGTTATATGCTCTGTATAGATTAAGTGTAGTAAAGTATTATACTCTAGATAACTAATTCTATAATTTCTTAATATTTAGTAATAGGTATTAATTTTTAATTATAATATTATTAAGTTTCTAGTAGTTAATATATATTAATAATTTACTATCTTTCTTTAGTATAAAGAAGACTAGGAATCCTGCTAGTAATTCTAATTCTTATATAAATCCTTTCTTAAGGTTCTTATTAATATATTCCTTAAGTATACTAAGTTCCTTCTTAGATATTTTATATATAGGCCTAAAAGGTAGTTCCTTTCCTTCCTAGAGCTTAATCTTGCAATTCTAGAGTTTATACTATAGTAATGCCTTTATAGTCTTCTTATTATAGAAAAGTTCTATATAACTTTTATATTTATCTAGGATATTAGGAGGTGTACTATTCTTCTTCTTAACTATTACTTTATAACTAGTAGAGTATTCTATATCTATATAGTTAACTACTCTATCTTAGCATATCTTATATATTAAAGAGATATTATTAATCTCCTTCTTATCTACTAGTTATATTATAAACTATATAGGCTATAATATAGTAGTACTATACTTATATTAGCTTAGTAAAAGCTATTAATTCTTCTAATTAATATCTAGATTGTGCTTTCTTAACTATAGAAGTCTTAATATAATGTTATAAGTAGCTATTTTAAAAGTATCTAGAGTTATTTCCTTATAGTATCTATAGATCTAGAAAGGTACTATAGTTACCTTATATATAATCTTAGATTTCTTAGGTATTAGTTCTTTATTAGCTACTCTAAGCAGGTAAGGTATTATCTTCTAGGTAGAGTATAGTCTAGCTAGCTATACTACTCTTAAAGAGATATAATTAAACTATACTCTAGAGTCTAAGAGTACCTTTATCTATCTTCTATTTACCTTAATAAGTAACTTAATTAGTTAGTAATTACTTTTAATACTATTAATAGATTAATCTCTAGTGCCTACTAGCGCTGCCCTAAAAAAGGATTCTCTTATCTAAAGCTATTACTTTACTTCTTTTCTTTATAGGTCTTATAGTAGAGATTAAAGCAGGTCTACTAATACTAATTAAAGTATTACTTATTTACTACTAGTCCTTATTATCTGCACTTAGACTTATTCTAGCTAGGAAAGTATTAGTTATTATATTTATCTATTAGGTGTAGTATATAGTAGTTCTCCTTATAATCTTCCTATTATAGTTTATATAGATATCTCTTTAGAAACTATCCTAAATTAAGCTTCTTTAAGTAATATATCTAGTAACTATTATAATAGTATACTATCTATAATAGTGCTCTATAGTATAGGTTTCTTAGGTCTAGGCTATAATTAGGTTCTAGGTAATTATTATTCTAGTTCTAATATACTTTTAGTTAACAATATTATTAGTATTCTTTATATAACTTATTATACTAATTTTCTTTATTATTATCTACTTTAATAGAGGGAATAATTAGGTCTTAATATAATTTAGTGTAGGCTTTATTATTAGCTTTCTTAGCTTTATATTACTTATATTCTTAATAATATATATTATATTATGCTCTATATTATACTATAGTAGAACATGCTAACTTGTTCTAATCCTTATTATCCTCTAGGTATTATCTAGGTAGTTATAGCGTGTTATCTTTAGTGTTAGGTGTCTAGGTTACTCTAGGTCTATAGTATAATATTATAGCTATACTAGAAGCTTCTAGAAGTTTAAGATATTCTTCCTTTAATATCTATATAATTATAGTTTTATAGCTATAAGGGTGTTTATATACCTATAACCTCTTAGGTGCTAGTTTATATATAACCTCTAGTTTAATATCTTTATTATATTCTAACTCTAGATCCTCTATAAGTTGTCTAATTCTATTAGTAAGAATCTCTTATTTATTACTAGTATTCTTGCTATCTAGCCTACTAGCTAATATATTAATCTATTAGAACACTTTATTCTAGTAATAGTCTCTAGTAAAGTAGCCTAGTTTGCTATAGTTATAATAGGTATTACCCTTATTACCCTTATTATTATTATATCTCTTCTTTTTATTCTATTATAGTTTTATAGTTATTAGTTCCTTATTTATATTAGATAGGTCTATTACCTTAGGTCTATAGTACCTACTCTAAGTATTACTATAAATATAGTAGCCTATATTAGGTTAGTAGTTATTTCTATAGTTACTATAATAAGTATAGTTATTCTATTAGTTATATTATAGTTAAGATAGCTAGCCTATAGCTTAAGTATATAGATTATTATACAGCTCTTATTAGAGCTTATATAGTTTAATATTAAGGTTAATTACTATATTAATAAGGTTGTCTAAGGTTTCTATGCTTATACTAGTATATATTAGTTTTTTCTTTACCTTAGGCTTAAGTCCTTAATAAAATATTATAGTTAATATAGTATTATTCTAGTCTATATTAGCTATAAGTTACTAGAACTTAGTAGTATAATTAGTAGTAGATTAAGTTTAATAAATATATTAGATGTTCTATCTAGTAATAGTAGGTTTGTTTAAGACTCTAAAGATTAGGTAGATCTTATCCTTAAAGGTGTTAAAGTCTTCTATCTATATATTAACTTTATTAGAAGTATTATCCTTACTATAAAGTTAAATAAAAGGTTTAATCTAAGTAAATACTTTTCTATATATATAGCTTACTACTAAGGTAACTCTCTTCTTAGCCTCTACCTTATCTCCTTAGAATATAAAGAATAGGTCCTATTATATTAACTAGTTATCTAGCTTACTACAGTCTCTCTTATAAAGATTAGGTTACTTAATATTAATAGTATTAGTAGTAATAGTTTCTTCTATTATATTAATATTAGAGTATAAGCTAGTAGGAGTAACTCTAGTTTCTAAAGTAGTACTTATCTTAGAGGTATTTAAAATATTAAGGTTATAAACTAAGTAAAGCTTATAAATACTTCTAAGGTTAGTTCTCTAGAATAAGTGCTAGTATAGAAGGGAGTTAGTATAAATACCTAGTAAAACACTATAATAACTATAGAGTTAATAATAAGTAGTATAGATAGTTAATCTATCTAGCTTAAGAGTTAGGGTTAAGTTCTAATAATAAAGTTAATTAATAAAGTTAAATATAATGCTATAAGGGTAGTATTCCTAATTACTATATACTAAGAAGATATATATAGTGCTTAGTATTATAATAGCTACTAATTATACTAATTATTAATTATACTAATTACTAATTATACTAATTACGCTAAGACTAATTATAATATATAACTTTATATTATTACCTAAGTAGTAACTAATAATACTTGTTATTTATGCTTACTTATAATACTTTTCTTCTATATAGTTTAACTATGCTATACTTAGCCTATAATTATTAACCTTTATTTAGTATTCCCTAGGATTATAATAATTACTTATTTTAGAGTATTTAAAATATTAAGGTTATATCCTAAGCAAAGCTTATAAATACTTCTAGAGTTAGTTCTCTAGAATAAATAGATATATAGTAGATTATAGAGAGTATAGATACTTAGTAAAATACTATAGTAACTATAGATAATAATAAGTAGTATAGAGTAGACTATCTATCTTAAGAGTTAGGTTATAGTAAGGAGTATAGATAGTTAATCTATCTATCTTAATATATAGGTAGAGATTCTAATAATAAAGTATATTAATTAGGTTAAATATAAACTATAAGGGTTATATTCCTAAGTACTATATACTATAATAATTATAGTAGCTTACCTAGCTTACTATAAGCTATATAAGCTAAGATTACTAAGCTTAATATAAGCTATATAAGCTTTTATATATAGTCTACCTAGCTTACTTGCTAAGAGGTAAGCTTATTATATAACCTATAATAAAACTACACTATAACTATACTATATAAAAAGCCCTATATAATTATTATATTAGAGCTATTAGCACCTAAGGCTGTTAGTATTCTAGTTAGCTAGTTATAAGTAGATTATAACAGTAGCTTATTATAGAAAGAGTATAGTTATCTAGTAAAATACTATAATAGCTATAGGTAATAATAAAAAGTATAAATATAATTTATCTATCTTAATAGTTAGGTTAAGATTCTAATAATAAAGTAAATTAATTTAGTTAAATATAAACTATAAAAGCTATATTCTTATATACTATATACTAAAAATAAAGGTACTTATAAATAAGTAACTAGAGTTAATTTAATAAAATATAAGAAAGTACTTATAAATAAGTATATTATACTATACTTATTAATAAGTAAATTAGTTATATATATTATACTTATTAATAAGTAGTTATATAATAAGACTATATAGATATTCTCTTTTTACTTATAGTAGCTTTTTAGAGAGTTAGAGGTTCTAATTAGTAAATACTTATTACTATACTACTCTTTTATCTAGAATTATAAAAAAAAAAAAAAGTTACTTTATTTTTTATATAAAATATATATATTACTTAATTATAAGTTACTTAGTAAAGGTAGTTATAACTTTTATTTATATAGAGAGACCTTTATATATAGTCTTGTCTAAACTAGGCTTAGCTTATAATAATATATATACTATAGTACTTAAGTAAGAGCCTAACCTATTATAGCTAAAACTAAGCTTTATTAGTCTATACTATAATATTATAAGTTATGTTACTTTATTATTATAAGTTTTAGTATTTCTATATATAGGCCTACTAGTAATTAGGTTAGTATATTTCTCTCTAATTAAGAACTAACGTTTAGCCTTTAACTTTTTAGCTTACTAAAATAAACTATATATTACTATACTTGCTTTCTCTACTCTATAATAATATCTAGATAGTATATAAGTAGTAGACAATACCTTCTTTAAAGTACATAAAGCTGTGGGGCTTCATCTTGGGACTCTCTTAATCTCTTGCTGTTCTCTCTTCTCATGCATAGATTGTTCAAGACGGCAACAGCGGCGCATCCTACACAGAATGCCGCGCTCGAACTTAATCCCATTATGTACCTTGGTCCATCTGTGCTAGGCCATAGATATGCGGTATAGATATTCGCGCCGACTGCAGAGAAGTTCACAAGCGCAAGTGTGACGCTCTTCTTCTCATGGGAGTCAACAATGTTTGTGGAGGCCCAGCCGAGGATGATACTTCCTGTGGAATAAGAGCCTGCAGCTAAAAGGAAGCAAGATAAGTAGCGAGGGGCCAGGGTTGTGGTCGTAGAAGCGAGGATGAAGCCGACCGCCGCGAGGGCATTGCCTCCGACGATATGCCACGTACGCTCGTTGAAGTGGGCAGAAGATTTTGCAAGTGCAAGTCCGAAGAACGCGGAGAAAACGAAAGGCGGCGAGGTCAATGCGAGCGTGATCGTGGAGTTGTATCCTCTAGATAGAGATATCAGTGGCAAGTCGCGTTGGTTGTTTGCTTGTGTTCATAACTTACAGAGTTTTGACAATCGTCGGGAAGAACTGGTTGAAGCTCATACCTGAAAAATGCAGGTTTTGTAGAAGCATCAAAAGCCAAACCTTGTAATCAGTGATTGCGCTTACGAAACCTTGCAGTGGTGTCTCTGAAGCCAATCGGTTGATGCTATCTGCCTCGAGGCGGTCAAGGGCACACTGGTTCTCGGCGGGGCTCATCCATCGAGTCTTGCCCGGTGTATCAGGAAGTAGAAAGATGCCGACAACTGCGAAGCTAAACGTAGCGCATCCCTCGATGATGAACAACCTGTTGGGCTGATTAGCGACAGCTTCTGCTAGGTACTGAAAAGCATACTCACCATTGCCATCCATGGAGTCCGTATCGGCCGTCGAGCGATGCAAAGATGCCTGCAGTCAAGAGACCAGAGAATGCACTTGAGAACAGTTGGCCGCAGTAAAGAATAGCCAGTCGCGTCGATATCTCTGTTCTTGTGTAGAATCGGCTGAGCACATACAATGCTCCTGGGTAGAACGGAGCCTCGAGGAAGCCCAGTAGGAGTCGAAGGACCAACATATGCATGTAGTTATCTGCTAGCGCAGTACATGCGGATACTGTTGCCCAGCCGCACATACACACACCCAAATAGACAGATGGTCGCACCCGCGTGATAAGCATGTTCGAGGGGACGCCCGCGATGAGGTAGCCGACATAGAGGATCGAAATGCAAACGTTATATTGGGTACCCTTGAGACCAAGGTGTTTTTCAATGTTGTTCAGACGAGCTTGCGGTAGTCCATTGCGATCCCCTGTCCCGTAATTAGTCTCAAGTGCGTGGCACAAGACTGTGTTGGGGGGTGGATGGGAGTCATACAGTGGTTCAGGAAGTACATAACGAAGAACACCGGCATCATTCGGTAGTCAAGCTTCCGAAGAAGCGTTTTCTGGACCTCGAGGTCGATTTGAGGGCTGTTGCCGCCAGGTGTCATATCGTCTTTCAGATACTCGATCGGGGTAACTGAGGGCTTCTCTTCGACGACTTTTGCTGATACTGGAGCAGCCATGATTGGAGCAGTCAGGCAGGTTAGATGGAAGAACACTTAGCGAATATAATTGAAGTGAACCGACCGACATGAAGTCGTGTTTTATATCTCCGACCGGTATGGTGAACAACAGATTTTACCTTCTCGGCTTAAACCCGCCTCTCAGTTGATCCGGGGATGCAAAATCTGGGGCCGATGCTACCTAGGTAGATTCAGGCCTTAGGTCGGTAGGGAAATGCGGGGTATGATGTAGGATGGCACGCGCTCTAGGATTTACCAACTCATCCAGTAATTAGTGCCGTTTTTTGGGCAATGCGTTACCCAGCTAATATTTCGGCGAGCGCCCGCCTCTCGTCGGCTAATGTCCGCCTCCGGTGACGGCGCATTGGCCTCCACACAATCCCACAACGCCAAGGGCGCCGATCCACAGGCTTGAAACTTATTTGCCATCGCTTTTCGTAGCTAAACAAAATGTTTCAACAACTTTAAACCACTCGTATTCATCGCGACACTATGATGATTTCCAAGCTCTTTGTCTTAAGCCAATTTTTCGTTGATGGCTACCGCCGCATCAGTAACGTTGACGCCTACGTTTAGTCGCAATGCTTCACAGGTTCCGTTTGACCATCTCCCACTTAATGAGGGCGATCCACCATATTCAGCCTGGGGCCTCTTTGGCAAAGATGACGAGCTCGGGCGTATTAATTTGATCACTCCAGAGGTAACGAAGATAGCTGCATCGGAGATTCGCACAGGAGAAGCGATTTCGCTCAAGTATGCTGGTTGTTGCAATGCCCTTGTCTTATTTGTCTAACGAATGGAAGTTTACCGCTTGATGTGCCTCTCAAACCTATGAACCCCGTACGAAAGCCGTTGAATCACACTATCATCAAGAAAACGAGCTCCAATGACGACGAGGTACGTGCGCGTAGATGGGCAAAGTCGAATGTTACTGATATAGCAAAGTTCACCATGAATACCCAAGCATCCTCGCATTGGGACGGGCCGAGGCACTATCCATACCAAGACGGTTTGCGGTTCTACAACAATATTACGCAGGACGACATCAGTGGACCAGGGAAGAACAACAAGATCGGGATCCAGAGTGAGCATTTGCGCTTACAGTCCGGGTAGCTCAGCTGATCGTTTCTCAGATATCGCCAACCATCCGATTGCAACACGTGGTATACTACTAGATTACGTCGAATATGCTGAAGCTCACAGCATCAGCTACGACGCATTCACCAGTCACACTATTTCCCACCAGGTCCTTCAAGAGATGGCAGATTTGCAATCCATTGAATTTCGAGCAGGTGATGTGCTACTCGTGCGCAGTGGCTGGACCCTCCAGTATGCCGCGCTCAACGAAACTGAAAGGCTTGCACTCTGCGCGAGAGAGGGCGAGAATCGTACCCACATCGGCGTGAAGGCTACGGTAGACGCAGCGAGATGGCACTGGGACAACGGTTTCTCTGCTGTTGGAGGAGATACTGTAGCCTACGAATCCATGCCCTTGGGTGGAGCAGGTGATGGTACCAAGTTGCACGAAATCTTTTTGTCTGGGTGGGCTATGCCCATCGGAGAGTCGTTTGACCTGGAGAAACTTGCAAAGCGATGCAAGGAACAGGGCCGGTACACTTTTTTCCTCGCCAGTCAGCCATTGAACCTTCCTGCAGGCGTTGCCAGCCCGCCGAATGTTATGGCCATCTTCTAGCTTTAGAGTCAAATCAGATGTGGCAATGCAGCAGGACAAACACGTAGTCGGAAGCTCTCTACCTCAATCAGATGCACTGATACCTTGACCCTCTTACAAGGCTGTCTGAAGAAGTATAGGTGCCCACAATAAGCACTTCCAAGGTTATGTGGCGAGGTACGGTATTCATTTTCCTCAAACTGGGGGTCCGCCTGGATGCGGTCTAGCGTTAAACACTAACATGTGCCTCCGATTCAAGAACCCTCCGTAGTTGCTTTCATTGTTCCCTTCCATCAACGCCTATCACTTGCTTAAGAATCATCAGTACTGCTAATTCTAGTTCATATCGCGAGCAATCCATGCCGCCACCACAGCGCGGTTCCGGTACTCCAGAGTCGGATACCACGCGCGCGCCTCGTGCACGTGCAAGGATGATCGGCACAGGCTTGAAAGCCGCGTGCAGAAGATGTCGAGATAAGAAGGTCAGGTGCGACGTCAGGATGCCAAAATGCAGTGCATGCGCAAGAGCAGGCGTTGCATGTGTTCTGGCCACTACATTCAGCAACCGCGTCTGCGATCGAGAGTATGTAACCGAGCTGGAGCAATCGGCGCGAAGCCTGCAATCCGAGCTTGAGGGGTTGAATCGATCTATAGAGGAAATCGAGGGCAGCGCTAGTCGTGGCGATACAGTCGACGAGACACTTCTTGTGGGCTCCGCCCGCAGGTCAACTCAGCAAGGTCTCCTAGTAGACGATGCTAGTCCAGAACCCGGTGTGGCAGCGGCAACAGCGGAGTCTTTGGTCTCGTTCAGCAAGATGAACGACCGTGGCCGGGGGAGATTTTTCAACTCCAATCTGTTTCTTTCTCAAATTCTTGGGATCGATGGCCGGAATCCGTACCCAATATCTGCAAAACAAGTTGGTACAGGTGCACGGCTCCTTCCAGCTGATCCCGAGAGCATGTCCAACACTGTATCTGATTTTCTCATTGAGCACGCCGCTACTCTTATCTCCCGCTTTCGGCTCCAGGTTCTCGACATATATCCGTTCATGGACGCGATACAGTTCGAAGTCGATGCGGAACCCGGCACATGGTCACGATTCTCACTGTTAATGATGTGCGCCACTGCCCTAGTCTTTGAGAGTCGCGATGTAGCATTTGCGGGTCAGTTCGAGGCGCAAATCAGCTTTCTCGCTTTGAGCGATGTTTCAAAACTTCTCGAACACTGCACACCAGTCGAAGAGGTTCGGGTGTTTCTCATGATGGCTATCTACAGTATGTACAGGCCGTCATCAGGCTCTTCATGGCATTATATTGGTGCTGCTCTGCGGACCAGCCTTTCGCAAGGCTATCACGACGCACGCGTGGTGCGCGAAAAGATGGCACCAGATCAGAGAGCCATATTCTGGACCTGTTTCGCACTTGGCCAACATTGCGCAGAAGCATTGGATCAACCGCCATTACTATCTTTTGCTGATGTGCCACCCCCCGGAAGCTCGGGAATCGATGCGATGGCGCCTTCGAGCGAGCTCCAATGGCTCCAGCTGTACCTTTGCAGCGAACATTATCCTATGTTATATTGCTTGCGCACTCTCCACGCTTGGAAAGCACGAAACACTGGAAGTTTGTCGCATAGCTCGCTGGTTCGAGAACATATCGACCAATTATACTTAATCGCAATACTTGATCTCTGCAACAGGGACTCTGCGCCATGGTCTATTCCAGTAGCCCAGCTTGTCCTGGTGACATCCATTTGCTTGATCAACAGGATTGAATCGACCACGCCACAGCCGTGGACTGCCAGTACCTACGTGCTCCGAGCTGCCATCTTGTGCATTGGTGCCATGGCTTGTCTTCAAAGATCTCACCTGCAATCGGGAGAGTTGCAACAACATGTCAACACGGCGATTACGAGCAGTATCGAGACTCTCACACGGATTGCATTCTCCTTCGATGGTTTTACGAAGCACAGTCGTGTTTTGATTGAATTGTCAATGGCTCCATCCGGTAGTTTCATCTCCGAAGATCTCATTTCATTACTGTCATCGTCTCGAGACCAGAATGCTGCGCGGCGGATCAATCATTTTGCACATGTCAATATAGGGGCGAGCGCAGATACAACTCTCTCCATGCACCTTTCCAAAATCCTGAATGGGCTACATTTCTTGAGCGACGATGTCAAAATGCTCAGGACTCTGGTCTTTAATAGTTGAACATGTATGACCAATCTGAAGGGCTCAGAGGTTACTGTAGACTAGGTCTTTCCAATATATCTCCCCAGTCACTCATCAGAAAGCCGTTCACTGTATCTGGTTTGCCTGTCCACAGAGTTCCGAACTCGTAGCCGCTACCTGTAAGAACCTGGTTCGGATACGTTGAAGGTCCCGGAGGATGTGGCGCTGACGTCAGACCGCAATAGCAAGGTTGCAAATGTTCTTGGACAACCGCACACATCAGCCCTGCCGCATCTGACATGAGATCTGGATTACTAAGCCAGGCATACAGTGAAGTTATGTCCTCAGGTTCGAATGGGTCCTGTCCGATAGAGTCGTTTGCTCTATCCCCAGAATACGCTGCTGTAGACGTGGTTATCGGGGTGTGGTTGTCCGCAAAGGTTGCACCCGGCCCAGATCCCGCTTCATTGCGAGATTGTGTTAAGGGATTGTGGCACTCCAATACACCACCGGAAGTATCCATCGAAAATAAGACTTGGCTATGCCTCTGTTCCGAACACGTGTCGGCAAAGCTCCTCAGAATCTCGCGGCAAAGCAGATCAAAATATGTGACATGTCTTGAAGTCGCTTCTCCGGTCAGAAATTGCGTTGACATACTTTCCATAGTATCCCGACACATTTTGAGGACGGTTACTCTACTTTCAAGCCAGTCTCGGTGCGGTGCCTGCTCAGATGCTTGGTTTGCACACCTCAGCTCCATGACGACTGTGTAGAGTGCCGATAATCCTGCCGTCAGCACTCTATATAGGCGGCCGGCCGTTGGCTCAATGCTACCGTTCTGGAGGAGCAGCGAGTAAAGCCTTACAACGTTACTCGCAGAATCATAAAGCTCTTCCATGAAATCAAGCGGGTCATGCCTACTTCCCGCTTCAGACGAGGAGTGTTCGATTGAGTAACGGACCAGTAACAACTTCTCCTGATAAAAATGCAAGTCTCTCCAATCTGGACTTAGGTACCAGTCAGACGCACTCGTGATCTCGAGAACAACTGGAAAGGTCGATTTCCATCCGAACAGCTCTTCAGTGTAACGAACGTGAATGTCCCACAAAGAAGCCGTGCGTTCGTACTCCCGAAATACATTGCTATTATCTTTACTAGATGGCTTCGCCGTCGTGATCTCTGCACGCATTCTCGAACTGATCTGCCGCAGTCGGACCTGCCAGATCATTAAGCTTAGACTTGTCCGAGAACCAGGAGGGTATGGCACGATACTGTCCAGCGGTTCACTCGCTCCAGTGAGCTGTGCATCCTCAATGTCCTTGATCGGTAGTACAGTGATATCTGCATCAGCAATACCGAACGGTAACCCAAGCGTAATGGCGCAATGTCTATTCAGATTGTAACATTGCCAGAATGCCCGACGCTGCATCTGCTCCTCCAGTGCATCTATGGGTTCCTTGGAAGGTCGATGTAATCCGCTGTTGGTGCATACATGGATGCAAAGATGTGATAACTCCCAAAGACTGACTCCAGTCAGGTAGAAGAAGCCGAATCGAGCAATCAAAAGTAAGTTTTGGACACCTTCCAGACCGGTGATAAGATTGATCTTGGCCCCTTGACCTATGGCAATGGCGAAAAGTGCATTGGGATCAACGATGCCACCGGTAGGCAGAACTGAATGTGCCTTCGACTCCTGGTTTTGATAAGCAGCACCGATAGCGAAAATGGAGTACGCTCGGAAGATGTCACTTTCGGAAACAGGACCTTGCCACACGCCAATGCGCAGAACTTTCTCGCATACTGCGACGATAGCATCGTAGGGCAGAAAAGGATGCCGAGGGTGCCCTCGCCTAAGATATGTGCGCATCAAACTCAGTCCTAGTTCCAAGTCGATGGGAGGGTTGACCTTCGGTGTCCTTTCCTGGAATGTCGAAACATTGCGGCAGCCTTCTCCATGCTCCTCATCATCAGCAGCAAAGAGACTTTTCTTGGCCTCGCCTCGCAGCGCCGCTAGAATCGTCCTTATGAAAATCATCGCATGCTCTTCACCATTGACACGGGTGATTCGAGCGGCATGTTCACGATTCTGTCTCCGGCTCGCACTCGTGGGCGTGGCACGTGCCCGGAGCTGCTCGAGCTTTGCTCTCTTGCTCGCTACGGTCTCTTTCAAAGAAGCGACCTGTGCTTCAAGAAGCTCGATATACGCCTTTGGCATGCGTGAAGATTTCGAATTCGAAGTTGTGATATTGTTTCCGCGTTCAACCGCTGGGAGGCGACACACGACAGCGCGCTTCTCACAATTGCCGCATACGGGCTTCCGCTTGTCGCACTGCAGATATGTCAGCCGAACAGCGCGGGGAAACGACTTCCACCGGGGTAACGGCTCCACCTACTCTTCGTTTACGTTTCCTGCACGGCTCGCAAGCGACGGGCATCAAGGGGTGCGGCAACTCCCCGGTCTCCATTTCGTGTATGAGGAAGAGGATTGGAAGCATGGTTTTACTGAAGGTCGGGTTGAGCCCGAGAGGCGGCGGAGATCGGCCGCCCGAGCGTCGGATGGGGACAGCCGCCCCTAGGTACTGCCGGTTCTGGCCTAAGCGCCTACTACCAAAGCAAGCATATAAACACGACGCTGCGATATGCAGCTACTTTTCTCTGCAGGCCGACCGACCGTGTTTCTACTACAAGGCTCGTTATACATTTTTACTTAGCCATCATGCCACATGCTCAAAGCATCGACGAAAAGGCAGAGCGCTTTGCCAGAGAACCTGGCGAGGTGCGCATTCTCACAGCCAATGCCATGCTAGGGTATGAACACTCCACTCCCGTTTAGCCTGCACATCTAATTCAGACAGGTATGGCTACAAGCCTCATCACTTCTGGCATGGCATTCATGATTATCGCCCGGATGCTATTATCATCGACTCCGGTAGCACCGACGGAGGTCCCTTCAAACTTGGCATGGGTCGCAAGACTGTTGCCGACGAGTCGTACATCCGCGATTTGACGCCTTACATCGCGGCTTGTGCGCATTATGGATGCAAGCTTCTCATCGGCAGCGCAGGCGGAGACGGCAGTAACAAACATGTCAAGGAAATCTACGACATCATCGTAGCCATTATCAAGGAGAACAATTTCCAATTCAAAATAGCTACCATCAACTCAGGTGTCGCTACAGATCTGATCAAGTCTAAGATCAGCAGCGATGACATAAGCCCTTGCGGCCCGGCGCCGGAGCTGACATCCGACGAAGTCGACCTGGCTGTGGATGTGGTGGCTCAGATGGGCATTGAGCCGTTCCTTCGTGCTTTGCGCGACCAAGATCCCGATATCATCATCGCTGGCCGCGCATATGATCCGTCTCCCTTCGCTGCATTCTGCATCAACATGGGCGTCGATGAAGCAGTAGCTTTTCAGATGGGAAAGATTATGGAATGCGGCGGCCAATGCGCTGTCCCCAAGGGCCGATCCATGATTGCTACCATGCGCAAGGAGTCCTTTGATCTCACCCCATTGAACCCTATCGAGAAATGCACACCGCTTTCCGTCGCTGCACACTCTCTATATGAGAAAACTAGGCCCGACATACTCCCAGGACCGGGTGGCGCTCTACATCTTGACCAAGCCAAATATGAACAACTAGCAGACGGACGGACTGCCCGATGCAGCGGTGCTCGCTTCGTACCAACTCCCAAATACCAGGTCAAACTCGAAGGAGTCTCCTTGCTCGGTCACCGTGCCATCTTCATCGGTGGTTTCCGAGACCCTATTCTCATTGCACAACTTGATGACTTCCTCGACAGCGTTCGAACCTACACCCAGGGCTTGTTTCCAGAACTCGACAAGTCCAATGATTGCAGGCTCATCTTTCACGTGTACGGGCGTGACGCAATTATGGGTCCATTAGAGCCAACTCCAACGCCCTCACACGAAGTGGGAATACTGGGTGAGGTTCTGGCCCCTACCGAAGCTAAAGCGATGGCTATTGCCAACAGCGCAAGAGTCTCTTGTCTTCACTTGTTCTACCCTGGCATCCTTGCTACGGCAGGCAATTTCGCGAGTCCCTTGAGCCCCCACGAGCAGAGTGCTGGACCGGTCTTCCGCTTCAACATCTATCACCTGATGAATATCGATGACCCAGCTGACCCAGACCTCTTCCCTATCACATACCACAACGTCCCGAGCGCAACACCATTCAAGCCGAATCCCAACTTCGGAACTCAATTTTACGAGCCCGCCGACTTTATCCTTCCGCCTCTGCTAGAAGAGCCCCCGTCCAAGACCAGCTCTCCTGTCATTACATCGACGACTTCGATGCGGAATCTTGCCCGCGTCATCCGGTCTAAGAACTCGGGCCCATTTGAACTCACATTTGACATCATGTTCGATGACGCAGCAGTCTACGAACACGTTAGGAAGGCTGACGTCTTGACTGTAGAGGTCATCAAGAAGCTGTACAGCGTCAAGGGCGATGATGTGCTAGTGAATATGTACTTCGACCCTGCGCTCGCATGGAAATGCACTATCAAGAGACCCTGGGAGCAGGGCAGCGTGGGCGAGAGAGACACGCTGGGCACTGCGCAGCATGCACCATTGCTAGGGATAATGGTCCCAGGGACCAGTGATTAGATACACATTTCCGTGGCTGTACTATAAGAAATAGAATAATGTCCGCGATACTACGTTTGCTTTGCATTTTGAAGGATGCTTGTGGCCTCGCCCGCTGGGTTGACATAACTGTCACGGCTATGCAGCCTGAATTGAGGACTGTGCGGAAATTAATATGTCCCAGGGCATAGAGCTATGACAACGCAATATTTAGGTACGACTAAAATCTGTTCTGTGGTTTTAGAGACTTGAAATTTGTAGAAGTTTACTTGCAATCCCCTGGCTGTATGAGATAACATTATCCACGCAACAGACGCTATCAGCTTATTACATTCACTTTAACGCAGTATAGAACCTGCAGCTGCGATAATAGAATAGAGCCAAATAGGATAACCGAACACGAATGCCACTGCCCGGGCTCTTGCGTGATAGAAAGTTCGAATTTTACTTGATCATCTAAACTGACTCAGCCGGAAGAGGATGATAGCCTGCCTACTTGATATAACTTTGAGCTAGAGCAGTAACTTATGTAAACATATGCAACTTGATTAAAATCTCGGAAAGAGTTATGTTCTAAGAGTTTAGCTAACTCATTCTTATGATACTTATTTTATGTCATACTACCTCTATATGAAACTTGTTCAACAACTAATCTAGAGCTAAAAAGGTTTGATAGTAGAATAGTTTTGTGAGTATAGTGGCTAGTAAAGTTTACATTGTCTCAAGCCAGCTAGATACTTTAAGAAAACCTATAGCGCTTTCTAATTCTCTTGTTGTAAGCTAACCTTAAACTATCGTGGAACATTTAGATTGTGGGACGACCATTGCCGGTCACAGGAGGGGGTAGCAACCCCATAACAGCCATCTCATTGACCGATTGGAAAGCGGCCTCCATCGTGTCTACGAAACCCGTCCATCCTTGCCTCCGTGCTTTTGCCATACTCACAGTGACTACAACGGAGAAATAGATATCGAGCAATTGAAAGTTCTCCTTCACAACGGCTTCATCAAAAGGGTTGCTCTTTATTGCTCCTCCAAAGGTTTTCATGATTTCTCTCCAAGCGTCTTTGTTGCACTGTCTCTGGGCCCAGTCGAGCATCTTGAAGCTGGATCTGGTCACTAGAGGAGGGCCATGCCCAAGAGGGCATTGCTTCCCTCCTTTCAGCTCTGCCGCCATCAACCCTGACGGATCTTCCGGTGGAGCTGCAGCTCCTTTCTCGTTACCGTACCAGCGCGCAAGCTCAGCGAAAAGCCGCTCAAATGTCATCGCGTTTGAATCGACCGAGTTGTAGGCCTGATCTTTGCAGCTATCGTTCAGTACAGCCCATTCACTAAGGTAGCCTGTCAAGCGAGCAGTCGATAGTGGAGTTGGACCCTGCCATGTTGACCAATCTCCAGGAAAGTAAAGCGGTTCCTTCTTGTGCGCCTGGACTGCAGAATAGACACAGAAGAGGTACAGTCCACTCATCTGCGCCTTTAAAGCCGACCCCATCACACCAAAAGGGCGAATGACGTTCCATGAGGTTTGGGGGTGACGTTTGCAGTAGTCTACTAGACTATCCTCTTGAGGGTAGTAAAAGTTGGGATCCAGATGTCGTGGCTGGGGGTCGGATTCCACACAAGGTTGGGGTGTCCTACCAATTTGCAGACCGTAGTTCTTTCCCCCAGTCTGTAAGAGAATCCTTTCTGGCACCATGTTCGCGATCTCCAGTGCTTCGAGGAAAGAAGCAAATAATTTCTTGTTCACTTTCATCAATTTGTCGGTATTTGACCATACTTTTTCATGTGGCTCCGTCCTTGGCTGAATATACGCGTAGAAGAAAACATAGGTCCTGGGCTCATGTATTGTACTTAGCGACTGAGCTATCTGCTCTGGCTCACTGGAAAAGTCAATGACCAAGTGCTGGATGCGAGATTGCTGCTCAGGCGATAGTAAGTCCAACAACTCTTTCTCGGGAGGGCTTCTAGAGATGGTATAAATCTTCGTCCAGCGATCTGGAGAGTCAAGCAAGCTACGAATCGTGTTCCATCCAGAGATTCCGGTGGCACCGGTAACGATGGCAGTGAGACCACGAATAGAGGGATAGGTAGGCAAACTGTAATGAACGCCGGAGTGGCGAACTTTGAAGCTGTTGTTGATAGAGGAAGTCATAGTTGCGGTTCTCTGACTGAAAGACTGATTTATTGAAGGATTGCGAGTGGTAATGCGCTGGAGACAGGAGATACTTTGCGCAATTTATAGCTGAGACAGGTCTCCACCCATGCTGTTGTGCACATGACGGACCGACGGCCATATCACAGCAGTAGATACTAGCCGTGAGGGTCACCGCTTAACTCGTCTGGTGCTTCTGTGGAGCCGGCCTACTCTGAAACTAGACCGAATGTGCCTCATCTCCATCTGGTGAATGATGACATTTGATGACCCGACTAGATCAATCATGAGGCAAGGCGCACCGCCTCTCGAATGTTCGGCTGCTCAGAAATTTTTCTTTAAAGATTCATGGCATCATGGAGCTTGGACGGATCGCACTAGAGCATTCTCTCTCCGCGCTAGTACAACATTCTCTTGTATCATGCATATGTCAGGACTCGTAGCTCCCTTTCCACGATCCACAATTGTTATGAGACAATTAGTCATGTCTAGTTTAACTTGGCACTACCCCCACGAAGCGGCTTGCCTTAACCCCCCCCCCCCCCGCATCGCCCCTAGTAGAGACCGTTGCAATAAGAGGGTCTAGTGGATCAGCATGTACGTGGAATGGTGCCGCATTAAATCTGCCATAATTAAGTTTATATTGGTCCTTGGCTGCATCTTTGGGGATGTGACCCCACTCTAATTATCACTTGCTGCCACTCCAAATTGGCTCCAAATGGGTCAAGCAGCCACGGTGTTATCTACCGCTGACTTCGGAGAGAAACAATATTGTCACACAATTGTGTCTGGAGTCCTGATTTGTTCTACTGTGGCGAAAAGCGGTGTAGAATTGGTGTAGAAGTGGTATTGAAGCGGTGGAGAAGTTCAATCATATGGTGTTTGTATTGACAGCGGAGGGCTCTTCTCACATGTTTCTGCCTCCTGCATTTGACTTTCACCTATGCGAATTCGCAAACGAGACGCTTGTCCTTGTCTTTCGCTCGAACTCCCGTGAGAGCTGTGTGGTTGGAAGGTAGTTGACTAGATGCTGCTAAAAGCCGAACATCACTTATCCTACGTAAGTCCTGTGCTCACACATGAAGTCATGTATCGCTTTTGGGAGTCACACGTCTCGGATTCGAGGTAACGACACCTTATGTCCCTTGATGGTTCCATTTTCACGAGCGTTCTAGCTGGCCAGAAGGAATAGAGGGCATGCTTTTAAAATTCTTTGCGCTCAATGATTCCACTCACATGGTGTCGATTGATGATGTTACACAAAATTTTCTAGTGTTCCGTCGGGCAAAATATCCCTCCCTAGTTTCTGAAGCGAGAATGTTTTTCCTCGGGCTCATACTGACCTCGCTGCAGGATATATCGTTTCAGAGACGCCCACCTTTGCAAAAACCAGGAGTGGCGAACCTCCCGGGTTCCCAATTAGCACACCACAATGCATGATTCATGTTGTTTGCGTCATCATTCGCAGCTTGCACTAATGTACGTTTAGTTCGTTCCACTTTAGAGTGCACAGTCTTCCGCGGTCTCCGGTGGGCGGTATATTCAAGGTCATTGCAGTAATAGCGGGCCTGTATCTTCAACGTAATATCGTAAACAAGGGAATCTGGTGATATTTATACATTCTTCTAAGGATTCGGACGCGCCTGTACTACGAGTCCCAGCTCGTGTTGCCAACTCCCAACGCTTGCAGGCTAAGTGCGGTATGCCAGTCTAGATGCTCAAGCACTCTCGGGGCGCGAATATTTCTACTACACCGCGGACAACAATATCCAGCAGAATGGTCGGTTTCCAAGTCTTCTAAACGGACTGTGACAGCCCCAGCTATGCGGTCGGCCTGGGATCCACATACCAAGGTAGTGTGTTCCTCAGGCATCTTGTGGTCACTCCATAGTCGAGCCCGCTTTGAGTCCCGTGATTCATACACGTCCCTAGTGCAAGCATGACTTGCGCGCTTTCCATTGATGTTCTTCTTGGTGAAGAATGATGTAATTCGTTGGTTATGAGTTACAAGAGTCTGGAATCCTGAGATGCTGACGGAGAGACTAGCGCAAGGCCAGGCCGGACTCTCGTTACAGATCTGACGAAGCAAGTCCTTCGACCAAGTGAAAAAGGTCAACTCGTCAATCGTACTGCCTGAAGGGATGACGGCTTGCTTCGACCGGGTAGGCCCGGAACGGCCGCTTATGTGGTGGTGGAGCGCAACTGTGGATGGCTGGCGAGGGTAATCCGCATGCAGCTCGTTCAAACGGCTCACCAGATCCGCAGAGAAAATCCGGAGCCACTTCAGGGCTTGATCAAAGCTATTCAAGTTTGGGACAAATGTCTTTGCAGAGAGCATTGACTGCACTGTAACACGCGAGGTCACAGTGCTTAGGTCCCTGCCCTGAAGAATATCGTGAACCCAGCTGCCAGGCTCGTTGCCCAATTTAGCTTTCATTTCTCCACGTGGAACGCGGATCACTTCAGCTACACTGTCAGAGCCAAACGCATTGATGACTTGTAGGCCGAGTTTGCCTCCGAAACCGCGTATCTTGGTTATTTTGTGGGTTGCAAGGAATCCGCTAGCAGCTCTGCTGATTATCACGGTTTGTCGGTTCAGTTTCTTGAAGCCGGCACCAAGTTTGGCCAGTGTCCTATTGCGCGCAATACCCGCAGAACATGTATACTTAAACTGAGTAAAGATTGCTCTTCGAATGCGGCGAATAATGTTTGCCCCAATGTTGAGTGCTATGTCATCCCAATCAGGCCTCCTGGGATCTGTGTTCTCAATGTCCACAATGTGATCATCCTCCCAATCCAGTGGCGAGGAAGAGCCAGGTAGAGGAAGTGAGTCTTCAGGATCGACTCTCTGCTCAGACAACTGTGGGAATTGTTCAATCAGGATTCTGTGTACCAGGGCTGACAGATCGAGGAAGACCTCGTCTATGCTAGCCTTTTCAACTCTTTGCACAGGGTCATCCGGTAGCAAGCTTCGAATGAACTCGAAACCCTTTAGGGAGCGGAGACAGTACGGGTCCAAGGCGGACTTGTCTACGTGAGCGTGCTCCGCGAAGTCTGGACGGTACGCCCAGGTTGTTTCGCCTTCTCTCCACGTTGCGACATGCTTGCAGAACGATCTCTGGACAAAGTCTCCTTGCTTCTTCTACCGACGCGCCTCTCTTGAGCCCACACTCGCGAGCGGGATAGTTAAGTGCGATGATGGCATTCCACTGTTAAACAGCTAGTGGTATTGTGGGCGACAGTCCTAGCCTCACTGTCTCGCACTGTGCGTAGAACGCATCGAAGTCGATTAATGCGATTACCCGAAGTGGTGAAATGGGAGAGAACCTCCCAAGCTGATTCAGGTAGCGATAGCTATATCTTGAGCGGTCCATCTTGTCCCTTTGGACGTGGGTGTCCGTCGATGCTTGTGTCAGCACATCGTGAGACGATAGCGACAAGTTGCGAATGTGGCTATTTGGTGCGTACTCGCTCACAAGAGTCTTTGCAGGGCTTAACATCACAGGAAAATGTTCTGTGCAAAAGATTGAACTCTCTAGCCTCCGCCTTAACATATCTAGCCGCCCAGCGCTGGTGTAAGGTGGTGTCGGCCCGAACACAGCTCTTTGTCCTTGATTGGGGAGCCCCCTCATGTTTCATTGGACGCTAGCAGGCTGGGGCCCAAACCATGATCTCGGCGGAATAAAACCCGCAGTCCCTGTGGGTTCATGTGCGAGCACAAAATCACAACAGATGTCTCTTCCACTCAGAACAGCTCCTTCAGGCCAGTATCGCTGCGCGGCATGCAGCAAGGCCTACTCAACCAATAGCCATCTGCGCCGGCACGAAGCAACACGTAAGGGCCCTTTGCATCCAACAGCCACGACGTTGGGGCTCACTGCTTACGAGAATCAGATTCTGGCAGACAAGAATTAACCTGCCCCTTTTGCCATGCACAATTTTCGAGGCGGTGCGTTGCCCCTTGCATCAGAACCAGGTCGAGGCTGACGGAAGCACAGGGACCTCGCTCGACGACACCTCCAAAATTGTTCTACTCGAGGTCATGAGGTCATTCTGCCTACTTTGAAGCGTGGCAGAAAACGGATAGCTTGTGACAGTTGTTCACAACGCAAGCTTTCGTGCGATGCTAAAGAACCGTGCATGCGCTGTCGTTTGGGTAGCACACGATGCACCTATGAACGGCTCCGCCTCAGCACTTCACACGCTGAATCTCACATCGAGGTGGATGCACGCTCAACCTATAAAAGAACTGGTGAACACGATGCTTGTGTTGGCGGCGGCGGTGCACGTATCTCTATTGATTTTCTTTTGAACTTTACAGATCCTTCAGGTTACCGTCCATCTGCAGCAATTGCCGCCGAAGTCATTAATCTCGACACTGTAGAAGACAACGTTGACCCCCAGGCCCCACTGTTCTACTTGAAAGACCCCGGTACCTCACACGATCAGTTCTACTTGGGCGCAGACGACCTTTCTTTGATGCAATTCTGCTTTCCACTTTTACCGCCCGGGGAAGAAATTGAGGAGACGTTACCCCGTCTGAGAGGTTGTCTTGCGTCTGATGAAGAGGGAAGGTCCGCTTTAGAGATCCGTGCAAGAGAGGTTGTATCTCAGCTACTTGCCCAGCAACGCTCGATGCAGAGGCGCAACAGTGGTGTACAGGCAAAATTCGACGCAGCCCTCGCATGCGCCGCGTTCACAGTGGCCAACATTCGGCACTTCGTTTGGGGGTTCTTCCATTATTTCCACGATCAATTTCCCATCCTCCATCGAGCAACCTTCGACATTCAAAAGGTTTCGCTACCGCTATTGCTCACGATTGTTCTCTTCGGATCCATGTCATACAATCCATCCGATGCTTCCATTATGATACGGCAGTTTCTTGATGTTTCGGAGGCATACGTCTTCGATCAACTTGGAGCAGGTCATAAACTGAATAATAATGTTGAACTCCTCCAAGCAGGCTTATTGTTCTTGATTCTACAGAACAATAGCAGCGACCTAATCACAAGGCGGCGGATGCGACTTCAAAGGATTTCCTCTCTGGTTGGTGCTGTGCGGGCATTAGGGCTATTTACATGCAGGCGCCGGCATTTCATCACAAATAACGACGGAGAAAATTGGGAGAATTTCATTTCCGAGGAAGTTCGAATTAGGTACCAAAATTTGATTGATGTTCTCTGTCTGTCCTGCTAACCGAAGATGCAGGGTCGCGGCGTGGACGTTCATGACTGACAGCACCCTGGCAGTCTTCTTCAACATGGCCCCACAGGTAACAATCTCTGAAATGACTGGAGATATCCCATGTGCTGGAAAGTTGTTTGAAGCGGAGACAGCGCTAGAGTTCGAGCGCGAAGGCCTGGAGCAACCTCTAGGGCCGCCAACATGCACATTGTCGGAACTCGTGCCGCGTCTGCTCTTCCCATCTACGTCAAGTCCTCTAGCTCAGGCAGCGGAGCATTTGACGGAAACGGAAATGCTGATGCTCGTTTGCGGTACGTATTGCCTGTCATGGTTGATGGGCCTGCAGCTGATCCCAGCAGCGCTACAGTCCCTTGTCATGACCTCGAGGATGAACTACCTAGCATCAGCAACTTTTGAAGTCATACTACGCGCCCTAGATCGATGGAAAGATCTATGGGACATGATGAACAAAAATGGCGAAGACAGTTTACAGTCACGCAAAGGTTTTGAGAGGCATGCTGGAGAATACTGGTGGCTGGCGAGGCTGATCCTCAGGATCGGACAATCAAGAGACCAAAGCTGTCGTTACATGCATCCCATCCCCTCAGACTCTGCGAAAGACCTCCATGAATTTATTCGGAGGTACAAAGACTACATTGAATAGGCTATGAAAGTTTTCGCGTCAATGCAGTACGATGCCGGTCACCATACATGTGCCTGTAGCCAAGGGACTTGAGTCAAGCGTGAATACCGCAACAGTCCATCTCAATCAACGTCAACGTTTATGACTCCATAAGTGCGGAAGAATTGAGGGACTTGGGAATGTGTATTCAGGCGATAAGTGTTTTGGACCACTGATCTTGTATGAGATTGGATGAAACAACTTTTATACGTATAGAGCACTGGGGTATAGCCCTTCTTGCTCTGGGATGTATAAGCTATGTATTTCACATGTTTTTATACTGCACAGAGGCTCTCGGTCAAAACCCATAAGTGCTTCATATCAACTCTGCCGTAACAAAAGTTAGACGCTTAACTGAAGAAAGCACGAGATTGAGTGACAATTCACTGTCGCAAATGCGGCAAGAAAGGGAAAAATCTAGCAATTGGCGACGTTGCGGACCTAATTATACGTCTCTGACGTCTTCACTACACCGGCTTCGTTACTGGCTTTGGTCCATTTCCCAATGACACCGCAGGCATTGTTGTCTTTCGTTGGAGACTCTTATCATAGCCTGCTCACAATCAAGCATTGACGCAGCTACCAACATTAGCAACGAGTCATGGTCAGCAATAGGTCATGCGTCGGCCTTGAACCCATTTCGGTAATGAACCCATCCCGAGAATGAACCCACTTCGACCCCGAACTTAGTTAGCTTGGCACATCCCTCCGAACTGGAGATCTAGCTCCAAATGTGCAGTGTATCGACTTGCAAACAAAATCATTCCCTGAGTGACCCCGTGAATAGGCCAAACGCGTTTTCCTCAACCCCTTCGGCCTCATTGGCTACTTACAGAACCTCACGAATATGCGATGCTGACAATTTCGTCCAGTCGCGCAGCAACACCGGGCCAGTCCAGTTCCAGAAAGGCAACGGGCCGACTGGCATTTCATTCCAGATACTGTAAATCGGAGAAGTGAAGTTCGGACTCCACGGGCCCCGTCGTCTATATAGATATGAATCGAGTATTTACGATAAATTTTGCGTGAGTCTTTTCGCAATCACTATTTTTCAGATATCGCTGAACTTCTTTTTCACGTCACCAAACCGCGACAACTATTGTGGTCGCTCAATGGCTTCTCCCTTCTCCACCATACCGCATGCCACTCCAGGCAAGCCAGAGCCGTACCAAATTTCGATCCCCGAACACAGCATCGAAAGATTTAAGACTCTCCTCAAGCTATCCGAAATTGCACCCAAGACGTGGTACAATGAGCAGAAAGATGGAAGGTTTGGGATATCACGCGATTGGCTCATCGATGCGAAGGACCGGTGGCTACATACGTTTGATTGGCGTCAGCAGGAGGCACGAATCAATTCGTTTCCCAACTTCAAGATCAAAATAAAGAGCATCGATCACGGACCGCTAGATGTCCATTTCATTGGTCTCTTTTCTGCGAAGCTGGATGCCGTGCCTGTAATCTTCATGCATGGCTGGCCCGGCTCGATCCTTGAGTTTCTCCCTGTGCTGGCTCTATTGTACGAGAAGTACACACCGAAGACTCTACCATATCATGTGATCGTCCCGTCGTTGCCCGGGTACGGCTTTTCGTCGGAAATTGGCCACCAAAAGGAGTTCACAATGAGCGCTGCTGCGCAAGTTTTGAACCAGCTAATGGTTTCCCTCGGGTTCGGCGAAGGCTATGTCGCACAAGGAGGCGATATTGGGTCTATGCTGTCGCTAATTATGCTCAAAGAGGCGAAAGAATGTAAAGCAGCTCACGGTATGAGGACCTCTCACCCAACTGAACATTTCATGCCTGGAGCATTGTGACTGACGACGTGCAGTCAATTTCCTCGCGTTGAGAGATTTCGATGGAAGTTTTGATCAGCTGACGCCTGAGGACCTTGGATGTCTGGAGCGGATGCAAGCTTGGGGGGCCACAGGCAACGCCTACGCTCTCGAACATGGCACTCGGCCTTCGACAATTGGATTGGCAATTTCCTCCAGCCCTTTAGCTCTACTTGCTTGGTAAGCACAAAATTGGACACTGGAAACCCTCTTGTCCGAGACTAACGACTGCAGGATCGGGGAGAAGATCCTGGAATGGCCAGATGAGCAACTGTCAATAGACGAACTGCTAAGTAGCGTGAGCCTTTACTGGTTCACATCATCATTTCCACAAAGTATATATCCCTATCGGGGAATCTCAAGCTTCAACGCGCTGGAAACGAGTAAAGAGAAACCACTAGGCTATTCTCATTTCATCGGTGAGGTGTTGATGCTGCCGAGAGCTTGGGCATCCGAGGCATTTCCCAACCTCGTCCAACATACGACTCATAACAAGGTATGTCCTTGCATTGTACTCACGTGGAATATAACGCTAACGAAGATACTTTGCTTCCAGGGTGGGCACTTTGCTGCCTGGGAGCAGCCTCAGGCTCTTCTGGCTGATGTTGAGACATTCATAAGCACGATACGCAGCTCCGTAATGTAAACAATGTCATTTCGACGCAAGATTTCACCACTAACTCCTCAGGTGAGCAACGGATTCAACGATATCTTCTCGAAATTGGAGACTATGATCTCTTTAGTTCCACTATAGCTTGCTACAAATTCTTTCCTGCCACATCGCCTACTTTGTTCTACATGTATGCATCATGGTGATGTAACTCAATCTCTTTATAGCTTCAGTTAATAGTTCCACGCATACCAAAGCCCGTGTATACACAAGATCTTGACTTCTGCTTGAGGTGAGATCATAGCTCCCCCATTGGGCATTGTATGTCCTAGTTACTGGGCATCCAGCTGCACCACCATGCGTAAAACATACTGTAATAATATTTGTAAACTATAAGTTTTTTAACTTGTTACGCAAATGTTGAATGCAACTTAGCTAACCAGACCAGCTTGGATGTGTTCTGCAATTTAGGCCGCATATATCACGTCATGATAACTTGCACCTATAATATAGCACGCTCGACGCGAACAACCAGGTTAGCGTTGATTTAACGGTAGAAGCAATGTAACATAATCGTCGACAGAAATACAAACATTTATACTGAAATCCTATAAATGTAATGAGTGTGTAACCTCTTCTTATATTTCCTACCTATGTTGTTTATTGCGGTTTTGTAATGAGATCTAGGGAATTTGACGTCGCGTTCGTTGTTAGTTACTACCATTCCGGCAACTGGTTGTTCAAAGCCATCATCTGCTCTAGCTTATCAAGGTTGCTGTCAAGCCCAGCTAGTGTACCCTTCATGTCTTCAAGCTTCTCCAGCATCATCGTTTCCGCTGTCTTTGTTCAGTGTGACAAGAATGGTGTCCGCAGCTTCGGCTTTTGATTTCCAAGTGTCCCGCTCTCCCTTCGTGTGGAGAAGTTCGTCTTGTACCTTTTTCAACTCTTGGTCGAAGAGGTCTGCGCCTTTGGCTTTATTTTGCCAATAAGTAGACACTTTTCGCGTCTCAATCAAATCACGTTGAGTTAATTCCAGCTTGTCTTGCAAGGCCACGATCTGGGACTTAAGGGTTTCAGTTTGCTCGATGACTTTCTGTGGTTGATCGACAGCCTTCTTTGCCATCAGGCCAACTATTTCGATCATCCTGCTTACGTCGTCGCGGGGTGGGGTATAGGAAGGCGAGTAGTATTTACGAATTAGGGTTTGAGCCTCTACCTTGAGCCATTGAATCTCGTCAACAATAGCAGAGTCCATTGTAGAAGCCATTATAACGCAATATTGTATTAGATTGCAACTGTTTCTGGACGTGTTCTTGGGTAGGAGTTGATCTGTTGTGCAAATTGCTGATAGTAGAACTTCAGGAAATAACGACAGATTATATATGTCTAGGGTACCTCTATTCTGTAGTAAGCGTAGCTTGTGCACAATGTATTTTTTTGTAAACCATCTTAACACGCTCTGTGTTGTTCTAGCAAACGTCTGTACACAATGTATCTTTAGATCCACCAAGTTATATATTTACTTTAAGCTAACATTATAGCAGATAATAGGAGCAAGTACGGTGTACTACACTAGGGGGTACAGGGTGAAGTGTTAGGTACTAATAAGAGCAACAACATGTAAAGAGGGTTCCTATTAATTACTACTAGCAGTTTCCTTTGTATACTAGAACTGAAACAAAGGCGGGTTTTTAAAGAGGAAAAAATAGTGTCGTGCCTACAGCAGATAGAAGCAGGATGTAACCAAGAAGTCATTCGTTCAATTGGCAATCGCCGGTCCCCTGATCTCGACTCTCTTTTCTTCGCGCTTGGCTTCAAGTAAGTGTCGTTATTTAACAGATTCCTAAACTTTGCTTCCCGCAGACCTAATGGAGGTATACTCACTCTCAGGGGACTAAACCAGAGGATATCTAACCCACAATTTCTATGTAGAAGTTAACACAGCCAGATTATTCATTTCAAAGCCCAGCGCTATACATTTCGCGAAACCGTAGCAAAAATTCGATGTGCAAACTTGCACGGGAGCTGCGATACAATAGCTAAGCAGTATCGAGGTAAACACGAGAGGGTAAATCTTGCCAACGAGGTCGTCCTCGCATTAACGGGTGAATGCACAAACCGTAGTGGTAAATTGTATGCTGTCAGCCTTTGTCAAGAACTGGAGTTTGAGTAAAGCTTTTTGAACAGCCGCTGATGAGTGTTAGATGAAAGCCACTGCCGAAGGTTTAGCGAAGGCAGCTTAGGAAAGTGCATGCACGCAGTTGAAGAAGGAGCTAAACACAATGTACGCTATCATGAACCAGAAACTGACAGCCTCGAACAAGACGCCCCGGTGCCCTGTTCACACGAGCAAATGGTTCCAACAGACATGAGCCCTCGTTGTGGGAATAAAAGAGACTGCGTGCTGTTCCGTGTCTATATACTCGGCCGCATGGCCCAGAACCTGGTCTGATAGCCCCAGCCGCGAGCATCGGATGAGCGGAATAGTTACGGTCTTCGACCTTGACGGGGAACCCGGCATCTTTGCCCTGGGCTGGGTGACCGGCTTCATACCTGCTTAACCCGACATAAGTTGCTCCAGGCCAAGCGCTGTCCCAACCAGATCCCCGCTTATGTAATGTTCTTGAGAGTGCGATCGTGTGTGTTGGCCGAAAATTGGAGGATTACAGAGCATATATAGGACATGGGCACCGGCGGCGACGACGGTAACTGCGATGCTGATGAATTCGTGACAGTCAGAAGGGCCAGATCAGTGGGCAGCCTGGAAGTGCTCACAATTCAGCAGCGGCGCATTCGTTATTGCGGCCTCGCTGAAATCTTCTCGCCAGAGTTATTGCAGCCCATCAGCGCTCAAGAACATCACTTTCAACGCTATTGGTGCTTGGTACAGGCGTGGTCACAGTGTTGTCAGCTTGAGTGAGTTTTAATCGACCAGGAACGTCCATAACATAGCCAGTGCGCTGACGCTCGCATTTGATTGCGCGTAGCACCTACTGTTCAGCAGCATCTAATCAGTCAAGTGCATTGAAGGCGCATGTTGAAAGGAAGGTAATTCAGGTTCATGTAGTGGATTGTGCGCCGGAGGAAATTCAGGGTGCATCTAATAGAGCAGGCAGGAACTCTATCGGTGACTTCAACTTCATCCTAAGCAAGGTTGTTGGTGTCGATCGTATCACTTCGTATTTGGACCTTATCAAATTCAAACACACGCCTCGTGCGATGTCACATGACTCAAACATTGCTTTGATCAAGTTCGTAGCATTCAAGCCCTCAAAGGGAGAGCATTAGAACAGACAACGCTTGGTTCCATCGCCCATCCCCTTGTGTCTTTTGTCTCAGCCATTCGCCTAATACTGGCTGAGTCTGTCCGTTTCGAGGCTTGTACATAAGACCTCAAAGTTAGTCGCTTTGCTGATAACCTACATACTCTTCTTGCCGTGTTCACTGTTCCTATACAATGCCCGTGTCGAGTGTAGCTGATGGGCATGTTGAAGTTATGTATATTTGCTTGAAGCTTCACATGGCCATTTAACACCACCCCAATAAGGCTAAAATACACATACAAGAAATATAATCTGCCATCTCACCTAAATCCAACACACCAAACAACAAAAGTCAACTCAAACTCGTAATCAGTAGCATTCCAAAAGCAGCTCA
Organism: Phoma sp. XZ068; assembly: GCA_004835665.1. Classification (NCBI taxonomy): domain Eukaryota; kingdom Fungi; phylum Ascomycota; class Dothideomycetes; order Pleosporales; family Didymellaceae; genus Phoma; species Phoma sp. XZ068. Next base: position 956,532 of record RBKR01000026.1, on the reverse strand, counting down.
GCATTACGCCAGTCTCAACCTTAATAATCCATGGAGCTCACTGGTCTAGAATGGAAGGTAGCCGGCCTGATGGAGGACATTGAGAAGCCTTTGCCATGTCCTAGTGAGCCGGAGTCTCTAATCGAATGTGCGAAAGAATCCCAAGAGGAGATCGCCGTACTAAGCCGTCGACTTGAAGAGTCGTTCACACGGAAACCTCCCTTCATAGACATGAAGGCAATTGGCCAACTAGAGACCACCGATTTCGGAGAGTGGCTGTGTTTGGCGTATGAATCTTTTCAAGAGTCCTGGCTCGCGTCAACATGGTCTGAACGATCCGTTCAGTTGTAGTCGTCAATCACCCCAGCATCTTACATTAGCGTCCTAGAAGAAGACTAGCAATTTACGCCAGACTGCCGTTAGCTGCAGCTGTCATCCTTGGATGAGCACTATGACCTCGTGGTGGATGTGCCTCTTACGAAAGTACAATAACGCCGTCCGGATACATTAACCCAAGCTATGGACATGCCGGCTTTGCATCACTTACCTGCATGTGTGGTCGCGCGGATGATCCGACACGCGCATGAGATGCCGTTACTTCGATTTTTCAACGACGGTTCACTCGATGCGACCCAGAAGATGCGTTCGCCCGTGAAAGTGGACCCAGAATGTATGTGTGTGTGTGGGGGGGGGGGCTGCTTGGCCAAGCCTGCTGCCTTGTCGCCTTGGCGCTGGTGGCATGGTTCTTTAATGTTTTGATACGCCTGGGTTTTATTGCTCCTCATTCTACATTCAACACCCATAGACATGTCGTTAGTTGGCACTCTACTCTTTTGCACAGACTGTGGCAACTTGCTGGAACGAGTTGCTCCTGAAGTGCAGAATATTGAATGCCAGTGTTGCAAAACGCCAAATCCAAGTACATCTTGCGAAGACTCTTGTCATCGATGGGCTAACTTCCATTTCGGATCAATGGCCCCCTTCCACTCAAAGCTCATTCAAACCAAATGCATTTCCCTCTGCCCTTCAAGCCAAGCGCAGCGACGTCCAGACACTTGACCATTATCATGTAGAGACGTGGGCCAAAACATCTGAAAGATGTCCCGCCTGCGACAATACAGCGACCTGTTTCAGGGAAATGCAACTGCGAGGAGCGGACGAAGGATCAACAGTCTTCTTCCGCTGCGATAACTGTAGTTATAAGTGCGGAGGTTCAAGCACCACCGAGAATCTCGCTGACAGTATTTAGGTGGAAATTAGACAATTGAGAAATGCTTTAGTACCTACCCGATCACACAGACAAAGGAGCCATTGTGACTGCTAGGATCGCGCACACACATGCGGCTCATTGTCGTTGTGATACACGCTAAAGAGCCAGGACACTTAGGAACGTTGGGAGAATTCAGTTGGTGTAGCTTTTTGTCGTCTGCCAAACCTGTAGGTAGGTTCCATAATGCAATGCTAAGCCACGACAGTATGGCCGCTTCTCCATCGCTATCTCCATCTCTTGATGCCTGTACCTGACAAAAGCCAACGCTTAGATATAGGCAGCTCCAATTTAGGGGCATGTCTTAGCCACCATCCCATATTGGATTTCCACTCCGTTCCACTTCGCTTGTATGGCCATGTGCTCCAAAATTTCAGTGACACGCTTCGTCTTTTGACTAGCTTGTACGAGACGACGACGCTGGGGAAGACGAGGAAGGAGCATGAACCGGTGGATCGGAACGTAACAGCTGCATTGTGTATTCGAGAGACAAAAGATGGGCTGTTACTGCGCAGCAGTACTCAGGTATCCTCACGGTTGTCTTTGTCCTAACCACCTCAATCTAATCGTACTATGGTGAGTCGATAGATGCGGTGTGCGATACTCCGAGGCGCTAACAGTAGCGAGCCATGAGGCCTAGAATACACTGAAATTAGAGGTTGCACTGTGCCGTCAATGTCCAGTATTGCGCTCGTGTTCGGCCCCGTTCAGTCCCAGGAACGTAAGCAGAGGCACTATAAGGAATGGTGCATTGGTCGAGCTGACGGCGGTGCTAGGTTGTTCGTCCGACGGCTCCGTGAGACCTGGATCAACGCTGGACGTTGTAGACACCTGCAGCGAAAGCGGCGGCTTAGGCACCGCCGGGTGGTCCTCCTCTCCGAACTCACCAAGCTGAGAGGACGAAGCTATTAGCACATGCGAATTGTGTGTTTCCAGAACAGAGCCGGCAAGTCACTTCGATTCACCCCAGGTACCATTTCGGTCAGATGCAATATGCGTTGGTACCCACGTCGATGGGCATGGTAGACCAACGTATGCGCTTTTCTGTCCGAGTGCCGCCTCTTCGCACAGTTTCATTTTGACAATCATCGAAGACAAGCAACAGGACATTGGTTGCTGCTCTGTCGCTGCGAGCCAACCAGTAATTAGCACAGAACCAGAACCATCGGTGGTGTCGGCACAAACTCGGACGAAGATACTCGAGACGAGTGCCAAGCCCCACGTGATGGCGGCTTGGCACCAGGCACCAGCCACCTCAGGCGCGACCACAACCTCGACACAACGCGACCACGCGCAGCCTCGACTCAACACCCACCGCGCACGACACGCCAACCATTGCGCACAACGCAACACCTTATGCGCGTACCTCGACGAGATAGCTATTGTCTGCCAAAGCCGTCGCCCCTTCCCGTCTCTGCGCGCCGCTTGCTCGACTCAGTCCACCATCCTTGCGACCTTCACAAGGCCTCGGGCACGCAGCGGACTCGACGACTCTGCTCTGGCTCGACTCTGCTTCAGCACAGGCGTCGGTCTTCTGCCGCCCGAGGGGTGGTTCTCAGGCTTGCAGCGGCCGCAGGTACGACGGCAGCGGTGGAGGAAGGCGAACTGCAGCTGCCACAACACAAGAGCCAAGGCTGCTCACAAAGCCTGGGTGGGCGGGTTCCCTTGTAGTGAGTGGTGAGTTGGTGAGTCAGTGAGTCGCTGCAAGGGGGACTTTGGTGAGTGAAAGAGCTGCGTGCATTGTTAATTGTGAGAGCGAGACATCTTTAGTAACAATGAGCAATTCGAATGGTGGCAAGCATGGCTTTCCTGTGCTTGTATATCTTACTGCAGAACCATTGTCACTGTCGTTTTCCATGCGCATCCAGCACCACGAGCAGCGCAATCAGGTGACGATCATGCTGAGAACATGTGCTGACCTATACGGCGCCAAAGACGAACAAGCGTTCGTTGCCCAGTATGACGCTGACAACTTACTCCCTCGCACGCCCGGTAGCGCTGCAACTGTATTCACTCCACAAGCTCGACTCAATGAGATCGTCCGCAACCCAAGGTCTCCCGACATCACAACACTCTCCCTGAGGCTCAAACAACCATGTCCACTCTGGTGCCCGCGCCTGGAAGCCTTCGCGCCCAAGCCTGAGCCTAGCGCTGTTGCTTCTTTCAATGAGCTAGTGCAACTCGCCAAAGCAACAACCTTGGCTATTGTCTTCGATCGCAAGTGGCTCCACGTGAACCAGAGAGTGCCTTATCAGCGGATCGTCAGCGGGAAGGAGAAGCTCCACGGTTTTCCGGTCGCTGATTACTATTCCAAGGAATACAACAAGGCTGACTGGACTGTGTTTGGGCCTTCTCTTACTCCGCCGTATGCGGACAGTTCTCGCAAGCGGCCGAGGCGAGGTGAGTCCTGCAAAGTCCCTGCAATCCTATGTTGAAATGCTCACATGCACAGTATCGAGTTCTTCAACATCGCCCCCGCCCTACAGACGCAAGGCTGGAGCCGAGTCTCCGCCTCAGATCTCTTCACCCACTGAGCTTGCCACATCCCCATTCGCCTCCAAGCTAAGCCCAGGCCCAAGCTCGAGCGACCAAGCCGAGCATGACTTCCAAACCGAAGCCATCACCCGCGTTGTCCGCCGCCACCTTCCCGCTGTCCTCACAAAAGCCCTGTCCGACGTCCTCCCCACGCTGTTACCTGCCCTCTTCGCCCTCCCTGCCTCCTTCTCATCCTCCACCTCCGAGTCTTCACAAACATCTGAGTTGCATGCCCCCAACCTCACACCGCTAGGCCTCGCTGTACTCCCACACCTGCTTGCACACCTCCAGCCCCAGCTCCAGAAGATGCACGATCACGCCCTTGGCCGTGTGGAAGAGCGCCAAAACACCGCGGCATTGGAGTTTGAAGAAGCGGTTGAGAGCCACAGAGAAGAGTTGAAACAGATTAGGGCCGACGGGGAGGAGGCAATGCAGCGCGAAGCAGGGTATGCGCTGGATGAGGTAAGAGAGAAGGGGAGAGTTGTGGCCGAGGAGGCGGGGGAGGAGGTTGACGAGCAAGTATGGAAGAAAGGCGAGAGTGCGATGAGCAGCGTGAACAAGGAGTTTGAGAGGACCATGCGCGACATGGTGAGGGAGATTGAGCTGCTCAAAAAGAAAGCTATAGCAGACTGTACGTTCGACAAGGTCGTCAGCCAGGAGGTAGTGAGGCGTATGGGGACCGTAAGAAGTACATACACAGTCGCTGAAGCGCCATCTAGACCGCGGCCTTGTCGCAGGCCACACAGAGGCAAAGGAGGGTACCGTAATGTCGGACACCGAGGCATGACTGCGTCTTGAGAGCCTCTGATGGGGTGAATTGGGTTGCGGACTTGGATAACCCCAAAACCATATATACCATATCTTTGTATAGTTCAGCATATTCAGCATTTGCATACACGTCCGTCCATTTCGCCAAGCAGATGACATAACTACGACAATAACCTAGCACCGGATAGAAGCATTCTCATCGTCAGCTGGAACGAGCAGGTGTACTTGCCTGGAGTCAGCAGAGCTCTTGCACCTTGCCTCTGGTTTGTGGAGTGCTTCATTCATCACAGGCTCCAGGCATACGCTTCATCGTTTGGCTCTGCCAAACGCAGCGAGAGACCGTTGTACGTGCATTCATTCCATTCGAATCTATATGCCATCTCGCGCAAGTGCTCTGGTCTTGACTAACGAGTGAGCGACAAAGTAAAAAGTCAGGGGCCTGAGAGATCTGTTGACACTTCCCCGCGCTACCGTACCACGGTGCTTTTGCTTTGACAGGTGTCGCAAACGTTAATACTCTATTGTGACCCAAGGTGAGACGTCCATGCTTCCCACTTCAAATTGTTGAAGCTGGTACTCAGGCGGTGGAGTAGTCACAAGAGGATAGTCCTTTTGACCACTTGGCATTGAAAACTTGGGCGAGGACACGCTCACCGTGCTTTATTGAGACGCGATCCTTTTCTCTCAGACATTCAACCATTCTCCGAAGGGAAAGCACGAATTCCCCTTGCTTCATTATCGTTCTTGAACAGTGCGCTGTCCTTGGCATTTCATTCGATGGCATGACGTCAACTTGAGATGATAGGAAGACGCTCATCCGTGCCGCCACGTGCAGCCTTGTTTATGATTGCCCACCTGCGTTCACCATTTTCAACCATTACGCACGAAAAAGCTTCGAAAAGTGGTGATGCCATTTGTTTGTTACCTGACTAGTCGCCAGTCACTGATGCTCACCATATTACCGAGCTCCGAGGTCGTCATCCCTGAGCTCCCTCGCCCTCTGCGAACTTCAGTCACCACAAGCATCTCCCTACTCAAGTCTCTTAGGTATAAGTAGCCTATTGTCAAGCCCGGAGCACTCCGACGTATACCCGCCTAACGGTCTTGGCATCCCTTCGACAACACCTTTGGGCGAGAAGGTCCCCTGAAGTTCTATCGCCGCTGCTCGACGAGGCGCCACACATAACTTCACCAAAGCCTCTCAACAAGCTATCCTTGCTATCTAGAAGGTCTTTGGCTAGGGAGAGTGATGATGAGCGTGGAACCGAGCCTGTTTTCGTTGACCTGCCCACCCCGAAACAAGCGCCCGCCGCGCCACCACTATTCTACACATTTATTGGTGAGGGTTAACAGGATGTCCCTACCATTACAAGACCGTCTCAACCGGTGACCTATTGCCTAAGAGGACCAACTGTTCTAAGTCTGGGCGCCGCCACGAAGCACTGTCTGTGATAACGACGCCACGTCAGCATTTTGTCACTTCACCACGGCCGTTTAGAATCGCGGTATCCTTCAGTCTGCCCCCTTCCTCAACGACGACCTGCCCATTTTGATGACCTTTCTGCGCCTAATTACGACGGTGCTCAGCGACAAGCCCTCCAGAAACTAATCGCCGTCAGATTCCTCGTCACTGACCAGCAACGCAGCCAACGATGACAACACGTTGATGCCATTCTCGCCGCCGTCACCGCAGCCGCGAAATAAAAGGGGATGAAGGGAGCTAACAATGCAGCAGTAGCCGTCGAAGAAGCCTCCCCAGCACACAGTACCGGGGAAGGCCAGCTCGCCTCGAAGCCCTTATATTGAGGGGAGTACAGCTCAAGGCCGTACATGCTGGAAATGCCGCTCACCGAGCATCGCACAAAATTGGTGAGCCTGGCCTCAGCCTCGATCCAAGCTTCGGCAGAAAAGGCAAGCAAGGTAGAGAAAAATTAGCAACCGGGGGGGGGGGGGGGGGTGCAGCGCCTCAAGGTCAAAGGGCTATGTAGATAGCGGCGAGGAGCCTCTACACCACCAAGGTGTTCTTAGCAGGTTTCTCTACCTAGCCTGCCTCTCTACTATTTCCGCCGGGGAGATTGACGAATTCCAAAACTGCGTGAGGTTTGCTCCGCATATCAGCCCAATACTCCGGAGGATTCGGAAAACAGTCCAGAAAGAAGTGACATTTAACTTTGCAGCCGAGACCACTGACATCGTGCTGAATTGAAGGGGGTACTGGTTCTTAGCCAAGCTAACTGGGGCTGATTGTGTTAGAACACTTTTCAAGCAGGGCGGGTACCGTGCAATGTCTTGCTACCTTCAGACCCTTTGTAAGACTGAACCACCTGGCCATAACTCTAGAAAATAAGATTAGAAAGGGTTAATCAGCACCCAGCTTAGAAGGAAGATATCGTCAATCTTGTTCGGATCGTTGATGAACCGTACAAGACGAAGTTGCAACGCGCGAGACACTGGTGGCCCCCGCAACCAGAACGAGCAGAAATGAGCAGGCATTGAAGAGCGTTCAGCGTAAGGCGGACCAACACACCGAAGCCCAACAACGCGATGATTAAGGGCCCAACCCTGAATGTCACTGCGAATCATGTGAAGCGAATTGTACCGGAACAGAGCGCCGCCGTCTATCGGCGCACCAGATACCCAATGAGAGACGGAAGAGAGGATCCAAGTGACAATAACGTAAGATATTTCAGTCACTCTTGCTGAAAGACATGGCCTTGCTGGTGGTGCAACTGTGCGCCAAGTCAAAAACAGCCAGGGCTTGAGCCCACCCACAGCGAAAATACCGCGCAGGCAGTACTGAGTGCAGGAAACGCACAATGTCATTCTCTTGGCGAATCCATTCCACGAAAGGAAGTGAGGAGGCTCTCGCCATATCGCTGAACCACTCAATTCCTGCTGACCAAGCAGTTGACTGGCCTGAACACGCATTAATTCTGGCGATCTGCAATTGTAGGCGATTTTTCGGGCCGCTAGCGGAAGCTAAATTAGCTGCCGAGGTTAGCGCGTGGAGCCCAGACCACAGTTTACTTTGGCTACGAGCACAGCAATATACCAACAACCTCCAAATGCGCATTACTACACCTGGGGCTGTACCTCTGAATCAAATACCGTCCTAGTTCACCGCGCAGTCTGTGCGCATCGACACTCGAGCTGACTGCCATAGCGGCCAGCTGAGGCGGTCACGCACCCGATCTCAGCGACTTGTGCAAGCAGGCAATGTCTTCACCAACGCGCAACAGTGCTGGTTGTGTCGCGGGCTTCCTTGTGGCCCGCGGGAAAAAAATACTATCAACTCCATCTATTGCTGTACGAGACACGATAGTATATCACCTGTGGCTACACAGCATAGGCGCAGATGAACCGCCTCCTGATCTGCTCTGGCGGACTCATGCACTGTCCCTGCCCCAGTATCCTCTGCTCCTTTCACTGCACGCGCAAGCGCCTAGCCAGGACTGACGTACACTACCATCAGCCGTGCGCCAGACAGAACTCGAGCTTGTCCTGCAATCAAGGGCTTTTGCCTGTCGCTTGTATACACAGCAACTGCAACAAGTCAGCACAGCGCATCTATACAGTAGTTAAACACACCTTCTGAAGTGTATCCAGCGCCTCGCATACTGCGGTCATCTATCCTTCCTTATCAGCTCACCAGCTTAAACGACGTACAGACAACACGCCATGTGCAAGAAACTCTTCCTTCTGTTCGCGATTGTGTTGTCTACGGTGATCGCCGTGTGGATGGCCTTCCTCTACAAGATCTACATGGATATGCCCAATGTTGAGTATAGTGGCAACTGGCGCACAGGCGAGTTCAAGTTCGCGGCTTCTCGAAACGCTCAGAACATCATCTACAACACTGATATCAAGGAGTACATCGACAATCACCAAGATAACCACCAGGTCCATGTCAACACGCACACGCACACCAACACGGAGCGCAAGACAACTATCGCCTTCAAGAGCTATGAAGTGCTACCAGACCGAGGGCAGCTTGCGGCAAGCGTCATGGACACATTGGGCGGCTGGTATGAGGATCTTATCGGCAAGGCCGGGGGCAAGGAGCTGCCGCTGCCCGCCATCGAGGCGTCCAAACACAAGCGCGACGGCGTTACCATAGCTACGAGCAACGCTGTTGAGGAGCAGGACGAGGGTCTGCCGGTGGGGTGGTAGACACGATACTCGGCGCGAGGCGGTGCGACCTCAAGGAGGAGAATGAGCGTCAAGGGATCGTACTACGTGCTACCGTCTGCAGGTTCTTTGAGCGCACTTAGGGCTCCTATGCATAGTTGACAACACTCAAACAATGATGATCAGTCCAAATGCAGACGCAAAGCCCCATGCTGCTGCATCGCTCCGGGCTGTCGAGCACCATCGACCATGTTCATCTTGATTGCCGAACCACACACAACATATCACAAAGACTTCACCTTCGATAGTCTTCCTGATACGATACCAGCAACATGTCAATCATGCTCCTAGTTCTAGTCCGTACGCCTTGCAATGTGAGTTGTTTGTTGCCCGCACTATTGACCTCCCATTATGCCTCAAGCACTTCCCTTTTCCGCAATACCTTGTCATCACATTCCCCTGGTAACATCAAAGAACGATGCGAAAAGCGAATTGCCAACAAATATCCGGGACAAAGAATGGTAGCGATGCTGAATGAAAGCCTTGCCAATGGGCAAATCGAAACATCATTGGCACAAACTGTATGGACCAAATTCATACCTGCACGCGAGCTTGGCTGAGCAAACTAAGCCTTAAGAGCAGGTATTTGAGCCTCAGTTGGAAGACTCAAAAGCCTCTTGACCTTAGCAACCTCAAGCAACGCAACCTTTGTTGGTATCCAGTCTGCATTTTATCTCAGTCTCGGCCATAACTTGTTTGATCATTGATATTATTCTGACCTATGCACACCATGCCCAAGAAGCTTCCTCCGCCTTTGCGGCTCAACAATGTCGACATCAACGAACAGACAGCTATTTTGTGCTCTAGAGATGTCGAGCGCGAGGTCTGGCTGTATTGGATGCGGTACGAGGTTAGCCCTCCCGCCTTCCCTTCTGGCTTCTTTCTTCAGGGCGGTGTATTCGATCCTGCCTTTGGAAACGATGTTGTCATTCCAGAGGAGTGGGAGGATCAGCTTCTTCGTATGACGACGAAGTGGTATGATGAGCACAAACCTGAAGCTCCTTGGCGCGATGGTGTTCTGGGATTCCAGAGCCTTCAGCGCCGGCAGGACTACTTGCAGGCTATGCTGAACAATGATAGCGAGATAATCCAGACGCACTGGGATGGAGAAGAAGCTCCCACGGGCAGACGCTTTGAGGTCCATCGCCGTGAACCACAAGCACGCGCTCACGCTCGTTATCCCAGCTATCATGGCACTGAATTAGCATCTCCCGTCGCCCCTAAACTGCCAGCACGGCGGCATAGCAAGTACCACACAGGGACTCACCTGTTCACGTTGCCGCCAAAACAAAGGGTTCGATCACTGGCAGCGGCAATTGAGAAGAGGTCGCAGCCAAACAAGTCACCATCGTACAGTGCCTCCTCATCCGTGCCGTCAAGCCGTACAGTGTCTAGAGCCGGTCAGATACAGACCCTGCATCGCCGGGCTTTACCAGGATCTTTCAATTCAGATGTGCCCAGTCGTGTCTCACCAGCGAGCTCATCACCAGACACTGTCAATCGATCGACTTTCTCGTCAACACCCGTTACATCTCCAACTAATGATACGGAGATTGCACCATATCCGCCACACCATTTCTCACCAAGGTATCCAGTGATCGATTTTGGAATCAGTTGGAACACAGATACATCTCCATCCCATCTATCTCCCCAAGCATTTACTAACATCGAGGAGGTAGAGGAAGACTCACTTCCGGAAGCCTCACTATCACCGAGCCCCCTGCACACAACACACTTCCGACTTTCAAGCTATGCAGACTCATCCCTACACCAAAACAGGATGCAGTCCATGCCTGGAGCGTCGTATCCCCGCAGCTTTGAGGACAATCAATCCCTCTATGATGACGAAGCGAGCTCATCTACCACCACCACCATTAGCTCCGTTTACAACACTCCTAACGGCCGGTCTCTAAACCGTAGCAGCAGCTGGGATCGTGAAGGAAGTGCGCTGGCCACTACGCCTCCATCAGGATTTTCCTCCCGCGAAGCTCCTCACACCCTGCATGATGTCACCCCGGCAGCTGGATCTGTGCCCGGCGTACAGCTTCCGAGTCGCAGGGTGCGGACTTGGAACTTTTTACAAGGTTTGTTCACTCGGGGTGGATGAAGATTCGCCATCCTGCCGAGCGGTGAGGTGGTGTGGGGTTGATAAGCAGTGTGGGCGTGGACTGTTGGCAAAGCGAATGGGCGCGAGTGGACACAGTGAGAAGAAGTTGGAAATTTGACTTCTTCGTCCCACAGGTCTGCATTTTGTCTGATATGTCTGCATTGTGTAGGGCGGCACCGGACGTGGCCGGGCGTTGGTTTGTGGTGTTGTCTTCTTGGTTGTCAACTTTGCCAGGCGGAGGATACATGGTTCCCTGCCTGTGTTTACACGGGGTTTGGTTGCATTGTGCAGCTCAAGCATAGTCATTTGTTTCCTTCCGAGATGGCAATCGTCTTTTGATAAAAAGGTTCGGGCGCAATAGGAGTTTGTATTGTTTGTATGGCTGAATTGAACGCATTTCAACCACGAGTGGTACCTGCCCTCAGATGACAAACCAAGGCCGATGCGCAGAACTTGAACCTTCTTGCAACATCAAAAGCGATGTGACCTCTAACAAGCTGATGATATTGCAGACTTGTACTTGCGCGGTGAAGCAAAGGTGCGGTCAGCGTCGCCACCAGAGGTTGGAATGAAGGGATTGATAAAGGGTGGCAAGTCGAACACCAAACATCGCGCCTGGCCGCTGGTGGATAAGAAAGAAAACAAAGCATGTACAATCACCATCGTACTCACAATTCCTGACCATTACCAAATACACAATGTTTTCATTTTCATGTACCGGACGCCTAACGCCATCCCACAAGTATTACAATTTGAAGACAAGCTCCAAGCAACAGGAAAGAAAGACTCTGAAATGAATGTAACACATTAGCCGGGCACCTACCAACCACCCAACGCGTTCGTTGGAACCACTCCGACTCAGACGATGACAATTCTCTCCGCCTTCGACTTTCCCTTCTTCGCTGCCTGCTCAAGCACATGGACTCTCGTAACCAGCTTGTCGATTTGAGCCTGTGAGACTTCAATCTTCTTCTCGTGGCTCAACTCGACTGTGCCATGCTCCTTCAATATCGTGCTATGGTGCCTCACCACTTGCTTGATGATCTTCGCGTTGGCACGAAAGGCCTCCTCAGTGAAAGTACCAGCCAGGTCGTGGATAGTGTTCGAGATCTCGTCATCTAGGGAGAGACTGGCATAGATATCTTTGTCGTCGGGAGGGGCCATGACACCGGGAGGGGCCATGTCACCGGGAGCAACCATGTACGGATGTAACAGCTGGCCAACTTGAGCGAGAACGTCTCGCGGAACTGCCTCCGAGTCTTGCGGCTGCGAGATACGGGGGATAGCAGGGGCTGGGGACGATCTATCTGATCCTTGAGCAGACTGAGGAGATGCAGAGACTACGCTGGTAGCTCGACGAACCGTCCTCGTTGGCGTAGGCGTCTGATTGATAGCATGGCGTTCTTCAGTCAGATCAATCTCTGCCCCGTCCAGGCCACGGACAAGCTCAGAGATCCCAATGTCGAGCAGGGCGTCTTCGGCGTCTTCTGGAGCGGCATCGTCATTCCCTTTTGATGGGCCTGCCTGGGTGCGGGACTTTGCTTTCCTAGGGCGGTCGTCATTGGCATGCGGCTGCGCCTTACGCTTGGAGAGGTTCTCAGGGGGCTGCTGGTTGACGGGATCGAGGTCTTCGAAATCTGGGATCCTCATTGAAAGGGCTGGTCGGGAAGGGCGGTTGTTAGAGGCGGGCAACAGGGCGTCGCCGTGGGCAGCTGCAACGGCTTCGGGATGGATGGTCTTGGGACCGACAAGTGTCCTTGCGGGCCTGAAGGTTGGTTGATTGTCCACTGCGATGGTTGGGGCATCCTCAAATTGTGTTAGGAAGTGGATCAAACATGAGTAGGGCAGCCAACCTTAGGGCGTCCAGAGGGAGCGCGTGCCGAAGATCTCGACTTCTGTCAACTGTTAGCAAAGTCCGCTCTTGAAAAGAGATGTACAGACAGGAACGCCCCGAGGCTGAGAAGGTCCAGCCACGTTAGTCTCGTCAAAGCTTGCAGATTGCTCGAGATGCCAAGGGCAACGAGTAGCTACCAATTCACCGGGCATACGCCGAGTGGCTCGACTTCCACAGGAGCCGCCTGCTTTGGTAGTACCTGTACAGATACTCATTTCGAGGATGGGAGAGGGGAAGCAACAAATGCAACTTGAAAGTCGAGGCAAGAGTTTTGTTAAAGAGCAGTAGTAGGAAGAGAGGTGATGAGAGGATGAATTGTGAGCGAGGACAGTGTCAGAACGGCATGCTTCTATGTCATGAAGAACCTCGTTGCCGCCTTCTTTGTGCCAAGGTAAATTCAAGTCAAGCGCCCTCCTACGAGATGAATCAGCCAAAGCGGCAGGACGTCAGAGCTGAAACCTACAATAGCAAGATTTGTATAGGCTCTTGAGCTCGGTGCGCTATAGGCTACATCGCTCAAAAGAACAGGATTGAAAACGTTTGCTATACTTACCAAGTTGGGTGCCAAGTCGCTACAGATGGCTACGAGCGTGCAAGCCGAGATTGCAGTGCGTCAATCAGGTGAAACAGGAGAAAACAATACTGTGGCATTACTGAGCGGTGAGTCGTACGCCATTGATGGAGCCCGTGGCAGTGGTACTCCTCGTATGTTCGGAAGGTGATGCGGCACACGGTCTTTGTTGTTTGTACGGTCATGGTGCAGGTTGCCGACGGGATGGCGGCCACCCGCAAGCTCGGCAACTAAGACCTGTTGAAACATTCTCACGATACAAACACAATCTTTAGATGAGTTGACGCATGGGTTGATCCTCAGTTGTGTCAGAATGAGATCCGGTGAAGGTGACATGGCGCAGTAAGCTACCTAGATGTTGAGGCCCGCACTGATCGTCACATCTGCTGGAAACGACCCCCGAACGTGCATGCTCAATACAAACTGGTGTTCCACATCAGAGTCAGTACTGTGGCGGAGTCTGGCATCGATCACCGCAGCCAGCCATCCTACACCGACTAGACCGCGGCACAACTGCCGCCAATCAAAGGCCCACAGCATCTGCTCGGATGGTGGCTTTCGATCACACTTGGCTTATTGAACGTCCCTTCCCTCAATACGCAGGGCCTGGCACTGTTGTGGCTGTAGGGCACCAATCACACATTGTCCATCTGTGCTGCCTTCCGTCATCGGAGAATTCTAAGATTCACCCACTTGGTCAGGCCGGTTCCAAAGATCACGCATACGCGATCCATACCTGTCGGGCAGTGTAAGTTGTACCGATCTCTCACCTACAAGACCCTAAGCAATTCAATTCCGAAGGTTCCAAGATCGAGAATGGCATCGAGACGTATTACTCGTTCGCAAGCGGTAGGCATGCTCAATTCACAGCAACCTGTCCAACATCAGTCCTTGAGTTCCCTCCCATCTACCCGAGCTCACCGCTTGCCAGGAGTTGTCAACACTCCAAGTATCATTCCCCCAAGAGCTGCGACGCTGGACCTTGTATCTGGCCAGGTCGGGGTCAGTGATGCGGATAACGACAACCCCGACGGTCCTAGCATCGAAGATATCTCCACGAAAAACAGAATGTCAGATCACCACGCTGATAGGCACAATACTGATGAAGAAGACCATGGCGGTGTCAATACGGCAGTAATCGACTCGTCGGAAGACGATGAATCAAAGCGTCCACCGGTGACCTACATTCGAATGTCAGCAAAGCGCATTGGTTCCGAACATGACAGGAATGGCATCTCTATTTCGAACAGCTCTGCTGATCCTTCTCAATCCATCGACCTTCCCGAGCTCCGCATGGCTCGAATGCCACACCGAGACCTTTCCGAATCGGCGTCTCGATACCGCACTGAGCCAACGTACATGGGCCACACCCTCGACGATGAGTTACGAAATGCCATCCCAGTCTCAGAGATCGGAATCGAGAATTTGGATCTGGAAGGATTTGCCAGGATGGCTGAAGAAGCACGCAGACAAATGCGGAGGGGAAAGCGGCACGCGAGACGTATGGACGAGGGCACAACCAGGGTGGAAGATGGTGGATGTACAGGTGAGGGCATAACCAGGGTGGAGGATGATGGACATACAAATGAGGGAGAACTCGCTTGTTGGGTCAGGAACGTGCGCAATTCAGGTGCAAGAGGCATATATATGGCTGTACATGCTGTCTATGAGACCCTGTTGGCCGTGCATCTCTTCGAGATGGGGCTCAAATAGGTGTTCCTATATTTCGTTCACCTTGAGCCAGCCCTTACCTCACTCCTGGGAGCGGCGGCTCAGCTAGTCTATGGTCATCTCTGTTATCGTTTCTCAGCTAGTCCTTAATGAAGCTCTCTACTGTGCAAGCATTGAAAACTCTATTCCTCCAATGTGTTTGTCCAAGGTATATCCGGTGTCTTCTTGAGCGGTTCTACCAAATCTGACCGCATTGTTTTCAGGAACTAGAGGTCGTTCCTCAAGCATTTGGTACGGTACATCGAGCTCTGAACAGATTCTAGCTTCAGCGTGTACAGATGGTTTCGTCTTGGAGAAGGAGGCCTTACTGTGAACTCGTGGAGTGACGAGGTCGGTGACAGTGCGGTGGAGATTTGAACGAGGCGCTGGGCAAAAGAAGACATAAAGCAAAGCCTAAAAAGCTTCGTGAGAATTGAATGGAGGAATGGAAGCGAGGGCATCAATGTTTGCATGAATTGAGGCGAGAGAAGCTGATGGAGATCAAGATTTGAATTACTATTATCGGCAGCAGTCACAATACGGCATAATGAAAATAAGAACCAAGAAAGTCAAAAACTACGCAGCCATGATCTCAGTCTACCATCTCTCGGTCGTCCTGCTCGGTCTCGCTGGCATCGAGCCCCAGTCCACTCTTCACTATGGTGTTGATATCCTTTGACCTTGCGTCTGTGTGTCCACTGGTCTTCTCGATGACGAGCAATAAGACGTACGTCAACTCTCGAATGCGCACGTCCATCCTCTTCGACTTATCAGTTTGCTCGGCTCGAAAGAGTGACTGGTTCCGGTTGGCAACATCCAGCTTGTGGGCAGTTTCGGCCTGCCGATTGTTCGCGATTTTGAGTTGCTCCTGAGTCTGCTCAAGTCGCTGTCGCTGAAGCCTAATGAAATCCTGTACATCGGAATAGAGCCATGAGCCTGCCGCAGGGAGCCTTGGACATTTCTTCAGCAGTGCGCTCTTCTCGAAGGAATGGGAACTTCGTTCTGACTCTAGCTTTTCTTCATAGCGCCGCTTCTGTAGTTTAATAACGTCGCTGGCTTCATCATACAGGACCGTAGTAGAAGATGAGCTAGAGACATTGGCGGCGGCGCGATATTTGGCAGTGGCGGCGGCGAGGTTGACCTCAAGTCGCATACTCTGCCGGGAGAGTGCTCCTTCCCTGAGTTTGTGCTCAGCCGTCAAAGCTGTCAACGCATGCTGATGTCGACGTGTTTGAAGCTCGGCGAGTTCGCGATAAGCGTCGTGCATCTCACCATATCCATGAGCAGGTTCTGGTACGTTCGCTAGCGCTGGAGGTGAATTGCGAAGGCGGGCGTCGTTCAGCGCTTGAGTCAGACGTGCGACTTGTCTTTTCAACTTGGCGATTTGCAATCCGCTATCATTGGTTCGATCAGTCAAAACCAGCTGATGATGTTTAGCTCGAAGCGCAGACAAGGATTGTAGGGCGAGGATTTCCCCTTGTGCCACTGTTAGTTCTTGCTGTGCGCGCGCAAGCTCAGCTCCCGAGTTGTTGGCGCAGCGAATTTCGTCAAGGATGGCTATCTTGAATGTCGACCACGACTCCGTCAAGTCGGTCCGCAGCTGCTGGGCAACAGTTTGGTCGCGATGCTCACCTCGCACGGTGTCCTCGATGCTGCTAACGACTGCAGCGCGCAGATTGTTGGTGAGGTTGCCCTCCAAATCGGTCCGGAACCCTGTGATCTCGTCCCTCGTCTGCCGGAAGGATGCGTGCAGGCTAGCGATGCCCTCCCCTAAGCTTGAAAGGCCTTGTTGTACTGCTGGAGCGTTGGCGCGCAGATCAAATTTGAGCCCAGCAATGCCTTCATGGAAACTGGCCATGCATGTATCCAAGCGACGCCCATTATCGTTGATTTGTCTGCCAAAGTCTAGCATACCACCGTCGAAGGTGATCTTTGTGCGGGTGATGAAAGTGTCTAGCAGTGGGCCCAGAGCAAACATGCGGCCATTGGCGAAGAGTTCGACGAGCTGACGACCGTGCTGCTGTGAAAGACGGTCAAGACGGTCATCAGCGGAGACTACTAGCGCCTGTGAGGGAGTGACTTCGACCGCGGCAGGGAGGGGTGTTGGAGCCCATGTCGGACGTTCGTGAGGACCAGCGGGTGAAGTAGACGTCACGCGGTGTGCTGACTGGAGACTTGTCTGAGGCGTTGCTTCAGCGGTAATGAGCCTTGCATCCTTTCCAGAAGGTAAAGAAGGCTGGAGGGACGATGTTACGGAGCCTGTAGGGTTTGACGAGATGGAAGCTCTGTTTGAGTCGAGCGAGCTCAATGAACTTGGGTGCGATAAGCTTGATGAGGTAGTTGAGCTTGATGAGGTAGTTGAGCTTGATGAGCCTCCTGAGTTCGATGAGGTCAATGGGTCAAATGCGCCGGATGGGTTCGATGAGCTCGATGCGCTCTGGTCAGGTGTCGTAGGGGTAGCTGCTTCAGCACGAGGACGCTTGCGCGGTGGAGATGGGCTGCGAGGTGACACTGGAGGTAACGAGTGAAATCGAGTTGGTGATCGCCTGCGGACATCGTCTGGCGATTCTGGCCCTTCTGGACGTGGGCGCTTGCTGGAGATGGTAGGCTCCTGCGAGGCTGGCGGCTTAGGACCAGGTGTCGATGGGGAAGGCGATGCCGAAGCTGAGCGTAGACGCAGGGTTTTGGCGACCTGGAAGAGTTCCAACACTTGATGCAGTTGTTTATATTGTTGCCCAAGCTTAGGCTTGCACCCCAGCAGAAAGTCGATGTAGCGCGAATCTAGCTCGCTCATTCGCTTGCCTTTACCGCGACCTGTCTGCTGTCAGCCACGCTCCTGGATCTCGCCTCCTCTCGTGCTCACCAAAAGGCATCACATAGTTTTGCGCATTCGCGAGGGCAGCACGAAAGCGTGTAAGAGTCGCCGACGAGTCTACTGTAGACTCTCGGCTTGAAGCGCGTTCATTATAGGCGTCAGTTGGAGCTTGCTGGGGATCGACGGGCAATGCGTCGGCGGGAGACAAGGCCCTTCCTTTGCCCTTGTCGATTTTGGCCACTTGAGACTCGGCCATGGCAATGCTGGATGACTAGATGCTGCTGATGGTGCTGTTGATAGTGTCGCCTATATCACAGCTCGCAGCCAGCGCTCATATCACAGCTCATATCTAGCCCCCATGTCAGTGCTCGCACCTACCACACACATCGCTGTTCGCACCTACCACACACATCGCTGTTCGCACCTACCACACACATCGGCCCATGGCAAGACACTCTCCCGCGTTGCGCACAATGTCTCCCCCATCATCTCCCGCCAGCTCGCCAAAGCCAAGCTCGCACCGCAAACGCTCTGCCGTGGCGTTCTGGCCGTGCTGGTATGTGTCGGCGGGTACATTGCCTGCTCGCCTCGTCGCCTGCGACATGATGTTGCCGTCAGTAGCCCCACGAATGTGCCAAGATGGCCCGTGTGGCGCCCCACTCCCCGCGGCCCCATCCCACTACGCTATTGGCTGTTAGCACCCGCAGCCTGGACTTCCTTCACCGTGACACGACGTGTCTCTGGTACGGCGATAATTGCCACGGATACTTGCTCACTGCAGTACCATTCATCACCGCACCAACCAGCTTTACACCCAGCTCAACATCGCACGCCCCCTTTTCTCGCCCGCTGAGATTGCCAACATGGAACGTGGCGTTCCGGATGTGGTGCCTCGACTCCTGTCACGGCGGACCTCAACACAACGTCGCTAGATGCTCGGTGCCATAGCCAGATGATGCTCAGTTCCATGGCCATTTCAGCATACAGTATTCTGGTCCCGCCCTCCGCTGCTCCTGCCGCGGCGGCTGCAGGGGCTGAAACCAACAATACCATGAATCTGCATTCTCCACTTCTTCCCTATGGCGATAGAGTTGTCAGAGAGCGCACGTGCGCGTTGCGATCAACTTACAGCATTCAAAGTGCAGCCCGTCTGCTCCAGGCTCTCTACAGTCCAACCGGACAGTGATCGCATCATGCCTACTCCTCAAGGCGGCGTAAAGCGTTGGCACACTTGCGACGATGCAACTGTTGCACCCTACCCAAAGCGCCAGTCATGCATCGATCCATCACCACAGGTCGCCATAGGCGATCCAGATGACGGCATCTTCGACGATGACCCATTCGCTCAGCGCTCTCTCACTGCCGAGCTTGAAAATGGCTGTCCCGACCAAATGCTTTTCCAGCAGGACAACAATCAAAACATGGACGCGTCTTTGCTACAGTTTGATCCCACCATTATCGACGAAGTCTTGGCTATCGGGTCAAGTGACTTATCCAATTGGGATCTCGCACCGCCCACTAGTAATGCAACCTACGGACAGTTTCACGAACCCTTCTTCCCTGCAGCATCATCTACTCAGCCAAACCGATCCTTCACTGAAGACCCTATGGCTTCTCCGGAACTTGTTGACGTGCCACATCCATCCGTCGAGCTCAATACACCAACCACTCGAGCGTCTTCCATAGCCACTACTGTTGGCGCGGCGGACATTGACACGATCTCGCTGATCAGAGGCCACCTCTTGGAATGCCAGGAGGATCCTGTTTGGAACGACATCCCAGAGCGCATTCGAGCCCACCTCGCATCAATCTTCGAAATCTGTTCCACGTCAGTTTCGCCAGCCCAACGCACTGAAACCCAACCGCGCGCACCAAGGAAGACAACAGACAAGCAAATCAAAATCACTGGGTCAAAGAGGTCAAACGCTGAGCTGTGGTACTCGCGCCTCTTGAACATCAGTGTTGCGGATCTCGTCATACCGGATGCGCTCCTCCACTATCTCGGCCAGCCTCCCGACAACTTCTTCAATCCTCCCTGTCTCGACGCTAGTGTCAAGAGGAGCAAGAGTGTTGTCGACAAGGACGCTCAGAGCAACACTCTCCTCCACCGTTTGGTGTACATGCGCGAATTGACAACCTCTACCGATCATCACAGCATCTTATCCAATGTCACCTGTTTGTTCTTTTTTATCTTCTACCACGGATCATTAGTTAACTGGCAGCTCAAGTGCAAGGCCAAAGTCGCCCCAAAACTATGGGAGCGTGACCTTCCGAAGATGTTCCAACTCCTCCACCCGAACTCGACCGTCGATGCAGAGAACGACGAATACCAGACGTTCACTGCCCAGGTTCGTCGGTGGCATAAGCAAGGCTCGCTTCTCGCCTACTTCACGCAGCATGTTGGTCTCGGTTCCATTATCTTGCTACACGACCACCTCAAGACTCTTTGCGGCGCATCCAGGGGCAAAGAGCGAGTTGGATCCCATGGAACTTTTTCCAACCAGAGGCCAAGCGAAGCCGCTTTGCGCCACCTTCGCAACAACGGCATACTTGATGTGTGTGATCATACAGGCGCAACAAAGTTTGTTCAGCAACTGTTGAAGTGTCTATTCAAGGGTTTCAAGGAATGGGAGAAGCTCGCCGACCATAGTAACTTCCCGGGTTTCAACAGTGAGTGACCTGCAAAGCCTATACGGATGTATACTGGTGCTTTGCAAGCTTGTGGTGGTTTGTTTCCGTACGCAAGTTGATTTGAGGGGAGCTTTCCCTACCATTTCTTGTCTCTTCATTGCCAAATTGTTTTCTTTCTCTAATACTGCAGTGCTTTTTACCCTTTCAATATCTCCGCGTGCTATTGTAGTTAGGTGAAGGGTGTAGACGTAATACTACGCAGCGTTAACGGCTCATGTGCCTCTAGCCCAATTCCATGCAGTCTACGTGTCTTGATTGTGTGTACACTGCAGGACGCTGATTCCAGAGCTGATTCGAACTCGTGCAACGCCCACTTTGCGCCAGAGCTGCGCGCACCTCATTTTGAGCCTGCAGATCGATTGGATCGCGCACCTCGAAGCCTTTTGTGGCCGAGATGTGTACACAAAGGATTGGCAGTGTTTTACAACGCCCAGGCATACCTGGACGTTGCTCGACTAACCAATCGTCAGCTTCGTAGAGCTGTTACACCCGATGAACTTGACGCCGGTCGACCTGTTTTGACATCTTGTGCGTCGCCAACAAATTTTCGCGATATACCCGTCT
This sequence comes from Phoma sp. XZ068, assembly GCA_004835665.1. NCBI lineage: Eukaryota > Fungi > Ascomycota > Dothideomycetes > Pleosporales > Didymellaceae > Phoma > Phoma sp. XZ068. Next base: position 935,443 of record RBKR01000026.1, on the reverse strand, counting down.
AGATTACTTGCCCTCTCTCTTTGCTGCCTTCCCCTCACCCTGATCTCTTTGCTACCTTCTTCTCGTCTTGGCATCTTTACTGCCTTTCGTGCCTGCTTATTTGCTGCCCTACACTTATCACTCAGATCAAGATGGCGACGGTATCAAACACCAGTGATAACCTCCGACGCACTTCTGAATACTTAGCAACCCATACGGCAGGGCCGAACCCCATCAATAAAGAAGTATTCAAGATGGCAGAGGAACTCGTGAACGAGTTAGGCGGGCTCTATAAAGACAGACTTGAAGCGAACACAAGGATTCAAAATCTCGAAGAGGAGGCGGAGAAGATGGCATGCCAGCTCGTAGAACAAGAAGAACGCCAGCAAAGCCTGCTCGACGACCTGACTAGGAGTATACCACAGGACGCATACGACAAAGGCCTCAACGCTGCCGACAAGCGTCATCTCAGCCTCGTTGCCACCAACGGACAAGACGATACAATAACCCACCTTGACGATATCTTCAGAAAACTGGTACAAAAATGCCATGAATACGAGAAGGAGAAAAGCGCCTTACAAGAGCGAGAAGTAGCCGCAAGAGTCAAAATCAGCGAACTCGAAGGCACCACTCGTGACGCTGACAGGCGCCCGTCCAGCGCGACCGTAACTTCGCAAACCATCGACGTGGACATGGACAAAAAGGAAGGTGTGCAACTCTCCCATGTTGAGTTCGAAACCATATACGATCTACTACGCGTTAGCTCCCAGGTATCCGAAGCCCTCGCTGGCGCGCTGCTGTCAACATGGGACCGCCTTTGCGAAGCCTCCAAGGTTACAGATGCTCCCACCGGCGCCGCTCTCCTAGAAGATGGGAAGGCAGGGATATTTGGATATGTCCGCGCAAAGACATTGTTCCAGCGCCCAGCCCTTCAACCTGCTTTCGACAAGATGAGGCTAGGTCTCTTGTTTCCGGCCGAGGCTTTCAATGAACGGAAAAACAACGAAGTTTGGAAGAAGATCACGGAGCAAACCAAGAAAGATCTGAGTCTTGGGGAACACAAAACGATGAAGACGTGGTCGGATAATATTTTCTGGGCGCTGCCAACGACCTTGGAGGATATGGTTAAAGCGGCCAAGTAGGTAACATTCAGAAATAGTATGTCTGGCCAGGGTCTAGATGTCGGCTATCGCTATGTAGTAACTACAACAAAAGTCCTCCCAATATACCAATATCTAGCGGTTCTCCCACTTCTGATCCGGCTCCACGCTGATGCCCGCCCGCACCTTCACCCCAAACCACCAGATGAACTTCTCAAACTCCTGGCCTTGGTCCAACATGGTGTCGTATGTACCGCTTGATAGCGCCTGCTCAATCTTTGCGACCTCATGCTTCATATCCCGCACTGCTTTGCGAACGTCCGTACGATAGGCAATCAAGAGTGCACGTAGACTCACTGCATGGGCGGTGATTACGCTGATATCGTCGTTGAAGATCTTGATCGCGGATTTCCGACTGTCACGGTCGCTCAATTCGTATGCATTGCATTCAGTTTCTCCATCAACCATTTCTGCACATGTCGTCCTGTCGTAATATCGGGTATCACTCCATCGATTGTGCGTAGCAATCTTCACGTTCTCAATTGCTTGCTCGAAAGTCACAATCTCCGCCAAAAGAGAGTGCCACCAGTGCTCTTTCAGGTATGTCTCCATGCTAGTGATGAGTTGTTGGGTAAACGTCGTGAGAATGACCGCGCGGGACGCGCGCTCGTGGGCGAGGGGCGATTGGCAAAGCCACATTCTACAAAGTTTGTAGAACGGTGACTCAGGGTCGGCAAAGTACGTGCGTCCTGCATCGGAGAAAACTCTATCCATGGCTCGAAGAGTGTGAGTCTGGAGGTTTTGAAAAGCAACATGCCCGCTGTGGCTCTGCCGTATCAGCAGATTGCCCTGCTGCTGCAGCTCGGCCAGACGTGGTTGAATTGATTCGTAGCCAGGAAGACGGTTTGGAGTGGTGGACTGCGCACGCAAGACTTCAAGCGCGAAACGGCCGGCCCACATAGTGGCATTGTTCGTTCCGGTATGATCGTTGTCGAGGAAGTCTGGGCCTGGACAGCCAGCAGAAGAAGCGAGCGTATTGTCTGGACAGGCTGCTGCATAAGTGGGGAGAAGTGCGCTACCGTCAAGCCAGAGGCTGTGTGATAGATCAGGCATGATGGGACGGAGGTAGGCGAAGAAGATCGGGCTCCGAACGACAGCGACCATGGTACCGATGACAGTGATAACCAGAAGGATAAGCAGCTGTACCTTCCATCCAGGTTGACCGGTTTTGGACGGAGCTTTGGGTGGACCTTGATTCTGAGGTTTATCGGATGTGGACGGAGCTGTACATGATCCCGAACCTTTATCCTGAGGTGCAGGTGAAGTCTTAGACGGTTTCGAAGACGAGGCTGAATCAGGAAACGGTAAAATTATGTTTGGCTCAAGATTATAGGCGCCGGCCATGGTGTTGGCTATGTTTATGGGAAGTCGAGTAAGGTTTTACCTATAGAGTCAACGTATTCAAGGAGAAGTTGATAGGAGCTGATCTCGGAGTGGATGTAGAGGATAAAGAATCAAGTGTTTGCTATGTCAAGAAGCTAGAAATGCATGGATATTTATAAACAGTGGGGCAGCTGAAGCTTTCACTCGCGCTGCCCACGCCCTGGCTTTCACTCGCGCTGTCCAAGACCTGTCTTTCAGAAAAGCTTACTGTTCACAACAGTGCGTGCTATTTGTCTGAACAAACCGTCACCGCTGTCATAGATTGCGACGAGGGTCTCGCCACATCAAGCAGGATCGGCCGAGGTACAGAGCACTTGTTGGTTTCTGGCATCATCCACCTCGTGTACAATCAGCTAGTGTCATGATTGTTTTGCCCGCTTGTCTTCAAGACAGGCTCCTTGTTTATTATTTCCTGCTGTAAACTCATAGGCTGCTTCGTGGAAACTTTCAAGCAAATTTTATTCCGTCTTCTACACATTGCTGGTTCCACAGTGCAGGCAGCTTCCCGCTCCTCCAATAGTGAGCGTCTCCATGCCATACATAAGCTCGACCAAACTGACTATACACAGGCTACCAGCAGGGCATTGCGCGGCACCTAATCCCGAATACTTGTACCTGTGTTCTTCTTGTGTATCCTTGAAGATTTACATCACATTTCCAAGCGTGAGAAAGAGCAGGGCTAGCACACTTCACCGCCACGAGTGCTGCCAAGGACCTTAGACCTTCTAGCCTTTACTTGTTAGGTTAGCTAGGCCCTCATTTTGTAGGATGAAGCTGACGAGACCCAGATCGCGGAATCTAGAGGAAAACTATAGGAACTTCCTTCAAGTCCAAAGGCGCACGAAACTGTATTTTCTGAGCAGCCAACGAGTGATATGTGGGCACAACGTCTATACGCCAAAGTGAGCAGGCATCTCCATTCTCACAAGAGGCAGCTCACATGTACTCTTATACTTGGGCTCATCGTGGTTGTGGCCATACAATATTCTTCATGGCGTGCGCAGCCAAGCGCGAAGGCAAGCGCGCAGACAAGCGCGGTCGTCCTCACACCCGTTCAACCACCGACATTTCCGTATGCGGGCCAGCGACCTCTTGACGAGGTTCGACAAGATTCTATGAGCGAAAGTATGGCAGGTTTCTCAGAGGATGAGGATAGTCTGTAAGGATGACTTGATCGTTCGCTTTCGCTGCCGTCGCTGGTGGGGTTGGCTCGGATTACGTAGATAGTTTGCCATGAAACGATCGTGTACACCAGAATTTCAAACTTTAGTATATAGCAGCGAGCGCCACTAGACTGACCGCATCAGTGAGAGTCATTTTCATATGTCACAAGCGATCTTGTCATGGGAAGATGCCTTGTAAGCAACTGCCATCCTTGCCAATGCCCTTGTTGAACTCTATTCCAATCGAGACACACAAGCTGACTCCGCTGGTGGGGCGACCTCAGTACGGTAAGATGGTATCCTCGCGTCGTCAGTGTGTTGAAGGCGCAGGCAAAGCTTCCAATCATACAGATGTTAGGCGACATTTACATTTACGTCGCGTGATTGGTACCGCAAGAAACCAAAGTAAATGCGCTGCACGTTGTACGTAGCAAATATTATGACACTAGCGAAGCTCTCCATCGCCGTGACTCTGGCTGGGTCAGGCACTCTGTTCGTAGTCTCATCAGCTTTTGTTGGGAATAAATAAATTGTAGGAATACTTCCCGTGCCATGAAGTAACGGAGTACTTCTTCATCATGTCTCACTTTATGTCCACGCAGCCACAATTTCCTAAACACATGCTCCGTAATGGCCAAGTACGGTCATCTCCGAATGAAATGGGTTTCGTGCATCGGTCCAATCGATGGACTGATCTTCTGTGCCATTGCGTGTAGACCAACTTAAACTTGGTTCACTAAGGGTCCCCTGTCAGCCTACTCGTCGGTGCTTTGCCCTCAATATGCTTGTGCTTTGAGACAAAGCTGAGTCATTCCAGAACGCGCTTCCAGACTGCGCGCTATGTCCGACGTTTACAGGTCGCCGACCTAATCTACCGGTGAGCTTGGTGATGATGCACGGGCAGTCCCATCACATCCAGACCGTACAATACAGTCTTCTTTCTCGTGCGTTCCTTTATTTCACCATTCTGCGAAGCCTCCGCAGTCTTCTCGATATTATTCGTAAAACGCAACTTTGTGTTTGCCGTACCCTTCCCTTCACCGCATCCTTTACCTCGCAGCACTCTTTACCTCGCTGGTATTTTGGTTCATCAAACCCGATACCTAACCCGATATTATTGGATCCAAATACGCTGGCCACCTGATTGCACAGCATGAACTGGCTACTTACGAAGTGAGTACTGTATGACTCCATATTCGGCCCTAAGCAGAAGCTGACCGTCTGGTACAGCTTCTTTGCGAATCTGAATATGTCGCTCATCCTCACACTGTGTTTCTTGGTCTTAGTCGGCATATCGGTCTTCCTCAGCCACGTGTTATATCTCGCCCATGACTTCATGCGATTCGGTATGAGTGTAGCGGCCGTAATCCTCACATTCGTTCTCTTCTTCAATTTCTGGGGCGGCTTTACGATCCTAGGCGACCTTGTCACCGCTCTTCGGGGATGGTGGAGTGGCAAAGGCTGGGAATTTGAGGGCACATGGTTTCATCGCGACAGCAACATCATCAAGCTCAACGAAGATGTCACGAAGTTGAGCGATGAGCAGTGCATCGAACGGTCTCGTCAACTCAACATTGCCCTCACTACGACCTTGACTCAATTGGGTGAGAACGGACGCGCTGACAGACAGAGGGCACTGCAGCAGGAGATGCTTGTTATCAGAAGCATGGAGCAGACTGCTACCCCTTCGTCACTTGAAGTGGGAGTAGCCATGGATTGGAAGTACACAGGTCCTCGCCCACAGTACCATGGTGCATAGTAAGCGCTCCGGCAAAGAGCCCTTTTCCTCCGCGACATTAACGCTGACACGAACACGTTCAGTTACTACTAGCAAGTGCTGGCTATCTGCGAAATGTCTGTATGGAGATGCCGTCATTACTCTCGCACCATACCTCCCCGCCTCACGATTCTCGGTAGCTGTATGGTAACCAGAAGCTTTCGCGATTCGGATCCATAGAGGTCTCCCAGCACCTGAAGTAGCATATATCTTCCGGTTGGCAAGTCCTTCGTCACAATTGCTGCATTGTACGTGCTGTAGGTGGCGCATATATGCTAGATCTCTTTGCCCTTCCGAAATCGAAACAACATGCTCTCACATTCCTTTCTTCCACTTCCATAGCTGTATCGTACTATGTTTTATCTCCTCAAACCCCGCCTCTCCAAGGTCCCGCTGCTTGCATAGATTGTTCTCACTTTGCGCATACGACGTGATGGCTGCCATCAGCGCATAACTACGCTTGTTATGAGGTGAGGCGCGGGTAAAATCGGTGACGTGCGTAAGAGAGAGGGCCGACCTAATGGCCTGTAAATGCTGCCACCTGTCATACTAACTTAGTTGGCTACCGTTCGCGTAGGTTTACATTGCGAATCTTACGTCGTTCATCACGAACGTCAGATGTATAGTACATATACCAACGGATGTACGGTAGCTACGGAAAGCAGTTGTTGAAGTGTGAGCTCGATGTAACGTGTGCGGTCGACGATTCGCGAGGGTTGTGAGCGTGGATCTGTCGCGAATAGAAGTTCTCAGGCGAGTATGGATGCTATTAACGCGTCAGTTCTCATTGATCTACTTCATTAAGACCAGCAAGTACGTACAGTTGAGTTAAAGTCTGATGGTGTCGCAATAGGTCAACCAGTGTTCTCTGAGCCCCGCGTGTCAATACGGCAGGCCGGAGATCGCATCCCAGCAGGTAACACCAACGAAAATCAAACGCAGGGCGACAGCGCTTATACTATGATATATACAGGGCTCTATAGGAGACTGCCATTCTCTCAATTCCAACGGGACGCTGTAGGCCATAATGTTCGCGCAGTGGCTCATTGTTCTCAAGTTTGCCCGTGGATGTCTTGCCCAGGAACTGTCTTAGTGGTGCCGTCTTCGGCATCCCATAGCTCCTGTAATCAATGCATAGACATTTCAACTCTTCTCGTGTACCTTTTGCTATATCCACAATATGGAATAATTGCTAGTGCGTACCCATGTCTCATCGCATGTGGACACAAAGATGCAGTTAACAGCTAACGTGTCCAGCATCGGCTCCAGCTTTATGCCTTCAATCGAGTTGACACTTTAGATACGATGTTGCGGCCTGTGTAGTCACAGGCCGATTTTAACATTGACCTTTCTTGTCCGTCTGGAAGAGCTTCCGAGCTGGTGAGTTTGACAGGTTCCTAAAAGAGCAGTTACCAAGTAGACGCTCATCTCTATCTCGACCCCTACTGGCGTCGTTCAGGAAGGAAAAAACCAGCAGCCTATACCAACAAAGTGATTTGGGCGAGTTACAAGTGGATAGTGGTTTTTTGGAAGAACAACGAATATTTTCGTAACACCAAACAATCACAAGTGAGACCTCGATCAAGGGACCATATCTGATTTTAAGCTTCCGCAAGCCTTAACAATAGATACAGCAGCTCAACGAGGCCTTCTACGGTTACACGATGGCTCGAACATATCAAAGTCCTCCTCGACAGCCCATCCTATACGCACCATCTCTTCCTTCTTTGCCTCGCTCCACCAATCGGTGGATAGTCGAGGTCTCTTACCCCTGCCATTAACGAGTCTCCATATATCCCTCCATAGCCGCTTCCGCCATCCTCTACCAAGCCAGTGAACAGGAATCCCTGGAGCCCGAAACTGGCGCCACAAATGGATTCTCTCTGCCTCGTGCCAAGGATAGTAGCGTCGTAGTCCAGCTGGAGGTAGATTAGATAGGTTGTCGTGGAGATCTTCGAGTTTCTTCTGAAGGGAGCAAGCGCAGTAAGGTTGCAAAGGATTGCGGACAGCCTGTGGACCACGGAGAATGGCCTTGGTGGCCTTCTTTACCGCATCTTCCCACGTACACGGAGTGCAGGTTGGGTCGATGAAAGGAAGCCCCAGTCTCGTCATCTCAGCGGTGATGTTGGGTATGAGTGGCTTGACCGATACAGGCTTGCAGTAGGGATCCTCCCAGAACCTCTCAAACCTGTCCAGGGCTTGATCCAGGATCAGGTAAGCATAATTGGCAATCTCTTTGCTAGTGGCGTTCTCATTGGTTTTGAAGTTGAAATGGTGATGATCGACATGCCATTTTGCAGCAGCATTTCTATATGCTGTCCTTATGGCCGGCATTGGCGGTGGACCCCACTCTGGATAAAGAGGCCTTGCCACGCCAACTGTCTCATATGGATCGTGGATGTGCATCCAATGCGGATAGCTTCGATAGTTCAAGGCTTCAGGAGGGTCCGGTATCTCCATATGGGCACAATAGTTTTTGTAGAGATACCAGCTGGCGCAACCAAGACCAGCCATGCAGACTGACCACTTGGCAAACGTAGCCACTGTCTTGAAACGCTTACGAGCTGTCTTGTCGATGCGTCCTCCAACGGCACTAGTGATGTGTCGGACGAACCCTCTGCCTTTGTGCCACGCTCTCGCAAATCGACCCCGCTCGCGCTTTTTGACCAGGCCGCCTGGTTTACGATCGTGGTCTGCTTCCGGCCATGAATGACGGCGATTGGGTGCGTTGATAGTCAGATGGAAGCCTCGTGCGTTGATCTTAGAAGTGTCTCCGTCAGTCACATCCTCATCAGATGAGTCGGCGGTTTGCGAATCGTGCGTCTCCTGCGGTAGGGCAGTTTGGTCTTGACCAGATGGCATCGATGAAGGCGAGGGGAAATCTACCGCGTGTTGCGCTTGTCGTCTTGCTGCGGTTCCGTGGCGGCCTGTATATGGGATCAGATATATTGCTTGATTGTTATGAATGGAACTTACTTGGCGCGTCTGTTGGTGTGCCGACTGCAAGCCCGTCGTTCTCCAAGGAGGGAGCATCATCCTCGGCAAGGGCTGAAGATTGAGAAAATCTTCTATGAACCATGGTGGCACTTGAGAGTTGCTTAGAGTCACAATCGCTTAGATATTTATCCTCGCTCTACGTGAAGAATCGTTGAAGGATAAATGCGATTACGTCGCAAGCCAAAGGTGCTTGAAAAAAGCTGTGGCGTTAGTACGACAATATTTCCGACATCGAAAAACAATGTCTTACACAAAGGGATGCTGCAGGCCAAACCCAATCGGCATGGGCACAACGGGACATGCGTGGATTTCTTTCACCCTTTTGTTTACCCTGATCAAAGCGGGGTTTGTTATGCAGGTTAGCAAGGCGGCAAAAACAACATTGACCGGTTCCTGGTTCTACTCTTTGTCCGGTTTGCGCAGTCCTCATTGACGATCTCAGCTTGCTTCCAAGGTTTTCTCGTACTAGACGCTTCCATCGCGAATGCTGTTGAGCGGTGAACAAAGCATGCGAGACAACGGTACATTGCATTAGGTTTAACAAAGCAATATGGACAGATTGTTGTGGTATTACGTCAGATTGTGAGCTGGGCAACAAGCAGGCCGGGTGGTGGCGTGGCTGAGTGAGTCAACCGATGACACAAGCTTGGCATTGCCGTCACCGCCGCAGCACTCGGATACCGCAACAGACCCGGGAACTCCGTCCAGATTACGACGGCTTCAATATACCCCCAAGCCGTAACGCTTTGTAGCTCGCATGGCTATTTGCAGATTCACCTGGCAACTTGATATTGACTGAAGAAAGGCTTGGTTGCTGGCCTTCAAGATAGTGCCACCATTTAGTTGTCATGATGCTGCGTCGTGCAGGCCAAGTAACCTTTCGTACCTAGGTACTTCCACATTCAATATTGTCCATGCCTTCCACGATTACAAGCCACTTCTCTCTCAATTCTCAGACCAAACTCACGATGAGATGGCACTCCCTTGTGGACCAACGCGTAGGTGGCCTTGTCTCTGCCTTCCAAGCACCTTCGCATCTAATCGAGCCCTTCTGCCTTTCAAGATCCTCTCGAGATCGCATACCAAACTATACATTCATCTCGTCAATTCTTTCGTGGCGCACAGCTAGCCATTCAATGACTGCATCGCGAAAGACCTAGCCTGAACCCACAACATGATTGACCACAATCTGTTGAAGTCTCCGCTGTTCAGAGGGTACAGCCGCAATGGAAGCCCTCCATTCTCTGCGCGGTGCTTGGTGAAAGGTTCGCACACAATTGCGGCCGTTCCTGGACTCGGTAGCGGATGGGTACCTTCCGAGGGTGCTGTGAAAGTGCTCTGTTCCAGCAGGAGCGTGCAACTTAGTGCATTCACATGGTGTGATGTCTGATCTTGGTCGGCCCATGAGATATGGCCAGCGTCGTAGCGGATGTTGACAAATTCGGCTTGCTCGTGATCGGGCGTCGGTTTAAGCCACAATTCTAAGCCTTCTTTGCTTAACTGCTCGCGCAGGCGTTCATTTTCTCGTGTGTCGCTGATCCTCTCACGGGGAATATGGCGCGTGTACATCGGTGGACTTCGAGTCGTTGGTTGAGAAGGTGATTGGTGCGCCACTTGGATCTGTTTAGATGGTGCTTCGCTATCGGGTGCACTGTCATCCCAGGCTGGAGGGCGTACAACTGTATTGATTATATTGCAGCATTTGATTTTGAACTTCACCTTATACCTTTCGTTGTCGCCGTGGTCTTGGTCGCATGTATCCGACATATTGCGCTGTTCTGGACTTTGTTGTACGAGGTAAACTGCTGGTAGGTCAATGTACGGGTTCAAAAACCTTTGTCCGGTGAATGGTCATGGACAATGTTGTGCAACGTTGTGCACCGTTTCCTCTACGCATCAACTGCAACACTCGAAGACGATGGTCAGACAACAATTAACAAAGGTTTGAATGATACAAAGAGTGCATTGGACCATTCTGTCTCAGTCATCACGCTGTAAGTGCAGTCCTTTACCGGATGATGGATGCACGTGCGTTATAGCAAACAAGCACGACACTGCGGATACCTAACCACGGCCACCTTCTCGTCGAAACACCAACGAAACATACGAAATGGACATATCGAAACCACCAGCGCACCTTACGCCTCCGAAAAATGGAATATGGCAATCCGAAACTGTAGAATGGGCGCTTGAAACCGTGAAACAAAAGTTCCAGGAGACGCTGGATCAAACATTGTACGAACAATCTCAAGACGCCGCTCTCAAAGAACAAGACCGTCTCAAGAAAGACCGAAAGTGTCAAGAAGAACGCCATGAAGAGCATCAAAAACATCTCGCAAGTCTGAAAGAATCTAAAGAAGAGAATGCTCAACTCCAAGTAGAGAATGATCGACTCCAAGAAGAGAATGATCGACTTCGAGAAGAAAATGATCGGCTCCAAGAAAAGGGCGATCGGTTGCAAGACGAGATGAACGAAACCATAGAGGAGAATCGACTGAAAGTCAAGGCAGCCTGTGCTCAAGAGATGGTGAGCATACACGCAAAGATGAGCAATGCATATCATCAAGTCCTTCAGTGTCGCAACAACATCCAGCTATACTGTAAAGTGCGGCCGTCAATTCCGCACAAAAATGAGGAGCCCCTGGGATGGGACTATGGAACATTCGATGTCAAGGTACAGGCGGGAAAATTGAAGGTCAAGCCAGATCATTTGCAGTTCGACTTTCACCGTGTCTTCGGACCACAGCTATCCAACAAGCAGTTGTATGATATCCTGCGTCCCATGCTGGAGATTACCAAAAAGGAACCTAAGCATGTGCTCCTTGTTGCGTTCGGACAGAGTGGCTCTGGTAAGTCAGCAACATTGTACAAAGGGCATAACAAAGACAAGGCCGTGATTGAGCAGCTGGCCACTGAAATCTGGCCTGAAGATGCTGAAAGCCCCTCCAACTGGTCTATGGAAATTACGTTTCTGGAGTTTCAAGCTGCTGGTATGCACAACCTGCTTCGCAAATCTGAGACATCGGGCAAAGAGATGCTCGGTCTCATCACGATGCATCCCAGCAAGATTCCTGCTGAAATTTCAGACACACAACGCTATACTAGTGGTAGCTACATAGTGATAAAACCGACCAATGAGGAGAAGGAGAAAAAATTGACCAAACGGAAGAAGGAGCAACAATCGATTGAACCGCTCTCGAAAAGGCAATATCTGAATCGTGAGTGGGTGAGTGGGAAAGAGGAATTTCTTGCAGCCACTAAACTGGGGTCGTCTCGGCGTGACAATTCTAAGACTGATGCCAATAAGAGTTCTTCTCGCGGATGTGCCATGTTGGAGATGCGCCTGAAATTCAGAGATGAGCCCAGGGGTGTCATTACGATCATCGACCTGATGGGCAAAGAAAGCTTCACCGAAGTTGGAGAAGACCAGCAAAGCAATATGCGTGCTGGAGGGACGAACGTTGACGCCCTTTGGACTATGCTTACTGACCTTGCCAACCACAGTAACCGCGCAGCAGACCCTGCAAAGGAGACGACACCGGCGAGGAAGACGATACCGGCGAGGAAGACGACACCAGTAAAGAAGGCAACACCAGTACAGAAGGCAACACCAGTAAAGAAGGTAACGCATGCAAAGGAGCCAACATCTGCGTATAAGCCAACACCTTCAGAGAGTACCAAGAGTGTAAAGGAGAGAGCACCTGCCAACACAAACGATACAAACCATAACACCAAGAATGGGAATAATCCGTTTGCAAGGATGATTGCGATGATCAAAGACGGTCTCGTCTGTGGCCATGGAGTACCCCCGTATGTGGCAGTCATCGCCCACATCTCCAATGCCGTTGGAAATGCTGATGGGAACATGAGAACGCTGAGAAAGACGAAGGAGCTTGAGAAGACGTTCGAATTGAAGGCTGCTGAGAATTGTGTGCAGTGCAGTTACAGGGAGCGGGGGATCAGTGATCTGGAACATCAATGTGAGGAACTTCAGCGGGAGATAGATAGCCTCAGAGGCGTAGACACGCAGGTGAGCGAGCCTGAAGAGATGTCGTCGGAGGTAGCTTAGGTTCCAATAGCGCACCATTTGAGACCAGCGCGTGGCGTTGGCGCTCAAGCTGTGGAGCCCACATTGTCTCGTGAAGCCATATACAAAGCCCACCGATGGCCAAAGCTGCAACAATCAATGGTTTGAACAAATACATCTCGTGAAACAGTCCAGCTTGACAAGAACCTGCCTTGCGGTCGTCTACTGAAGCCCGATGCACGCTTTCACGCTAGTTAGGGCAGCTACATAGAGAGCAGACGCTCGTTGCACCAAGATGTTGATGTATTCAGGTGTGGTTTTTGGATTGGTTATGAATAGAGAGATGATTTGAGATGCGTAGAACGCCGAAGTCGATTGCTTATACCATGGGACGCGATCAACAAACACAGAAAGTGGCAACAAATGAACCGTATCCAGGAGCGATGTTGAACTCAGGCGATGAACCAAGATCACAGACTTAACCCTAGATTCATATGGGGCAGTCCAAGAATAAATCACGAAGCCTTGATCGACACCAGGCTCACGGGCGACCCCAAGTTGCTGCAAATCCATGTGTATAAGAATTGCTTCGAATCAAATTCTACAGCTCGTTATGCAGCTCGGAGCTGCCTTCCGACCCGGACGTCAAGCCGACCAAGGGCATCATGGCGACCAGGTTCGAGATCTGTTACCCCAGCCACGGCTCCACAATTTACGGGTAACGTGTGCGGCTTCCAGGTCAGGGTTTTCAATGTGATAATTCGCGCACGAAGGAAACACTATGGGGTCGAAAACCTGAGGAACGGATCGGGTGGGCTATCGACATTATACTAGAGCGAAACCATGAGCGAGGCCATGGAGACGATAAGGTGCTCGGAAGCACATGGGTGAAGATGCACGGGCTCGCCGCCATAGTCTGAGCCTCACAAAACCTCATGCGCCTTTGCGTCCGCTCAATGGCGTGAACGTCATCGGAGAGATGATCCTGACGGGAATCGGGCCCAAGAAGTGCCAATGCAAACGTTTGAGAGACTTCATCCGTTCACATTTCTGAGCTACGTCGAGGAAATTACCGTACATTCGGCGGGGGACCTGTGTGTCAAGCCCAATGACTGCGTGACGTCGAACAGGATCATGTCGGACATCGCCTCTGACTGCATCTCAGTGTTCGATGATACTGGCGCTCGTGGGCGTGGCATTGGATGAGAACGCGGGTGGGGACGTGGACTTGCGTAAGATCTACATCAGGAAGTAGGAGCGACCGTAGATCGTGGACTAGCCGTCTCGGGCGCGTGATCATAGAGAATAACACACGGATAGCCGTGCTAAAGGAGGTGAGGGCAATCGCAGCTTCCCCCGTCGTCATCAACTTCAGAGTGAACGCTGGCCGGCAGGCGATCGTGATCTGCTCCAACCTGCCGCGGCCCTGGGTGAGCGAGCATTCGCACGTGGCTTGTTTTCATCCACTGCTAGAAAATGTCTACGCCCACGTCCAGGAGCCACCGGTTGTAGCCGGAGCCCAGTCTGTGTGTGAGCGCAAAAGCCAGCCAGCCGTTACTTTCCACAAATGTGGTGTCGTTGCGCAGCTACTTGAAGTCATTGCTGTCTACTCGAAAAGCTGGATGGACTGCTTGGAGACCATGCTGGCGGAAGCATGCGACAGTCTACAGGTGGGTTTCCCAGGGAAGCAGGAGGGGAGGGAGTCGGGTGAGTAGCAAAGACGGTGTGTGTGTGTGTATACGAGGGGAGGGTTCTATTCGGTGACCGATCTGAAGACCTTAAGTCAGTACCATGTGAGGCGCAGGCTACTAGTATGCAACTTACCGTGTACTGCAATGAGATTTATCGTACCAGCTTTTAATTGAAGCAGTGTTGTGCGTTCACATGACTACGCATGTAGCACGCTATCTGAGGCGCCGTCATCCATCATGTCGTCGTTCTGGTCTTGGGAGCATGGTGATTTGTGATCGTGCCAGAGTGGCATGGCACGATACCCTCAGGTAGCATACAGGGTGCAATTTCGCTGCGCTCTCAACGATGAGCTCGTACGTAGCGTGGAGCAGGTTTCGATGCATGTACGCGGTACGGGCATCGTGCTGCAACCGCGTACGATCCGTTTGCCAAGGAACATGATGAGTGCTCGTGATCGAGAGTCATGTAGGGCGGCCACCAGTAACTCCAGAGTCGAATTTGAGGTGTTGACGGAGGTGGATCATTACGAGACGCCTATCAACCAGGTATCCAAGGTTGCAATTGCGAGTCACATGGAGGCAGCTTGACGGGCTTTGAGGCGGAGCTGAGCCACAGGTATATCATGCAACATTTTCGCGTCACAAAAAGGTTGCTGAAATGTGACGACCGGAGGCCTTGATGCGTGCTTTGCAAGCCTTTTGTGAGTTAAACCGAATGGAATGGGTGCGTGACGTCGAGATAGAGCGTACTAGCAGCAGCTGCTGCGGGATACTAAAATGACATATTACTTGGCTACACGGTTCAAGCTTAGCGCCTCCGTTAGCCTTGGCAAGGTTGACGATCAGTTCAGCAATGGCCCAACTCTCCAGCTCGACATGTGAGGACGATGTCGAATACACAGTAGGCTCAGCACGGCAACATTATCAATCAACCAGCGCAGTCAGTATCGCGTGCAACTCGACCACGTCACGATCTGTGGCTGGCCATCTTCGCGGACTGCTGTCTCATTGTACCGCCTCCTTGTGGGCGACTACACCCACTATGAAGGATCGCTCGGCCTGCAATCCACCAGCTCAGGCGGCTTCCTCTGTAGATGATAGACGCATTGGTTACAGCCCATTACGCTCACCAAGCATGCCAACACCATGGCTTGACTGCACACACTGGTATGACTGAGGCCGACCATCTCATATGTGCTGCCGACGTCCGCCTCGCCGCTCACGTGATCAGCCCTTCTCCGAGCTCTCCGGCCCTCAACCCGCACCTGCCCGTCGCGCTCCTCCTGCTTTGGCATACCGCAAACCTTCCTCAATATCACCCGATGCTGCGCCGAATCTACCTTCGCCGCTCTGCCTCAGGCACCCAGGGCGCGCCTTCCCCGGCAACGCCGACCGATCGTGGCGCTAGCCAACCTACAATAAACACCCACTAACATGGCGCGAAACAGCCCACTCCCCGTTCCTGATACCGGTCTAACGATTCGATATGTCAAGGACCTGGAGGATTTACAACGAACCATCACGGGATAAAGTTGGAAACTGAGCTAGCGGAGAAGGAAAGGGCTATGAACACCGCCGAGGATACGACAACAGCGTCACTTTAGTAATTGGACATGGCATCGGATTACACGCAAGCCGGGTGCCCTGTACACTTCGAGCAGTGATGCGGCCGTGATCTGAGTTCATATCGTTGAATAATGATGCACATCTTAGACTTGCGGGGCTTGACTCGCTGTGCAAGAACTTGCCCATGTCAGGTGCCGTTGTTCTGCTCACCACAGTCTGCCTATTGTTTCTTGGAAGCGAGCTTTTCACCAAACCTTTGAGAATGTCTTGCGTATCGATCTGTGTGTCCACAAAGCTTCTTTGTTCACGCTTAGCATTTGTCCACGCCTTTGGCAAATGAAATCACCAGACATGAAAGACCATTCACCGCAATCCTTCATACAAGCTGTAACAAAGCGAACAAAGATGTCACAATTTGCCAGCCTGCTCACCGCTCTGTCTCATTGTGTCGCAACGGCAAGCTGCATAAACGAGCAGGCATCGACGCGCCCCATCTTACTTCGGGACTCAGCACACTTCCTATCCTCAACACTTCAACAGCGAATTTGTCAATATACGAAAAATGGCACCGAGAAGGTCAAAGCGCATCCGTCAGCAAGCGTCAACGCACGTAGAACCACGAGACGGGAAGCAGCGCGACGAGATGCAGCAAGAACAAGTCGAGGACCATGACGGCCACCTAAGCATTGCTGAGGAGCGCTTGGATACAGTCGAGAATGACGCTGTGGCAGCGAGAACGGAGAGTGAGCCTGTCCAAAGTAAGTCCACAGGGAAGGTGGATGAGCATGCAAAGCAGATGCGCCGGCTAAAGGCAAAAGTCGAGCTCCTCGAGCGCGAGCTGCTCAGGCTGAAACAATCTCTAGAGGTCTCATCTTCTTCGACCGTTGTCGCCTCGAGCGCTACGCGCAACACACCATTCAAGAGTACCAGTCTACGTACCTCCGACTTCAACCATGCAAGGAGTCCGTCGATGCCTGGTGGAGCGTCGCTATTGGCGCCACTCAACACACCATTATCCCACGGGTCACCTCCGTCAGATGCATTGCCAACCCAGCGCCGCCACGAAGCCGATACTCCAGTGCAGATTCCTTTTCCAGTCCATTCAGCGACCCCTGGTTCATCTCGCCGCAAGCATGCCCGCTACTCGTCAGATCCCACGGTCGATCCCAGTGCTGCTCGGAACGAGCAACTCGACGCCAGCGGTGCCGAACCCGCCGAAAGCCTCGAAGACATATTCGAGCGTCGAGAATCGAGAACACGACCTCGACGAGCTTCAGTGCCCAAGAACATGAAGTGGCCGACCGTCAATCCGTCGTTTGGATATCGCGTGTTCAAGGCTGTGCGTACCACCGTACCGACGGCCGTGCGGTATACATTGAAGGCTGCAAAATACGCTGCGGCGTACTATTTGTTGCGGTTTCTCTGGGAGTCGTGGCATTACGAGTCACGCTACACTGGAACGATGCTGATGCGGTAGCAGGCACACTCAAAGACTCGTTCACAATGTAATGTTGACAGTATGAGTCTCTGGGTTGCAGCTGGAAGGGGAGGTGGTCGATGAGACTTCCTGGTTTCTCTGTTCACGATGTACAATCTTGTTGGCGAACAGTCCGATGTGCCATTCCCCTAGATTGTCCAATCCAAAAGCACATTTGAAAGACATACACTTTGAGTAGCTTAACAATTCAATGTAAGGGTCCTTCCTTAGTTCTAATTCCTAGCGTACTGCACTGACAAAGCCATGATATGTAATGATACTTCACAGCAAACACGATTTAACTAAACACTCTTGCTTCTCTACCATTGCCTCAGATGCTCGTCTCGGAGATGCGCTTTGCGCATTCGTACCATCCCAGCTTTATCCCTTCCCACATTGAACAGTTACACGTCCCCACGCGTTAGCGTAATGATCAGTCGAGCTTTCGCCGCAGGCTATCTGAAGTCGGTATCCCCTCACTTCTTTAAACCATTGTTTGCAAAAGACTTCGGACATACATACATAGAAAGGATATTCTGGAGCCCCTCAGAGCACACCATCTTTCTTGGTACTTGGTCTGCAATTCAGTGGCTGGGAACTTCTGCGTTCACTTTGAGTATCATCTAATTTATATTGTATTCTTACAACAGTGTCTCACTATTTGACCGCACGTCAGACAGGAACTATACTACATGGCGTCCTTCTGGGACCTTTTATCACGGAAGCGTGACGGCGGTTCAAAGGCGAGCAGAGAACGAAACAATAGCTTTTTGAACTCATTTCTGGTGAAACGATGACACCAAACGTATGGGCAACCATACAACTAATCTCCAGAGACTTACATGTTCAGGGTCCTTGAAGCAATGCGAAAGCGAGGCAAAGGTTGATTGTGAAAGTCGTGAAGCTGAGGAAGGCTTTGAAATAATCGAGGCATTTCCAGCCCCTCAACGCCGCAAGGCCGTAAGAACGAACGGTAAATGGCGGCTCCACGCTCTCGGCGAAAGCAACTGCAAAGATTTCTATCATACTGGCATCTATTCACGTCTGCAATTAGGATAGCTGAGATGGTAGGTACTTGGATGGGCAATTGCTTGGATTTCTGATTATGCCGACTAGACTATGGCTTCCGTGTTCTTCTAAGTACGTCCATTGACTACATCGAGACAACACCTCGTAGACCGCGGTATACTAGCAATTCCTGTGGCTCTCTTCCCTCTGTGGTGAAGCTTGCTATCACCCGACACTAACACAGTGTGCATGGAGGCAAAATATGGCCACGACCCCTGAATGGGACTATCAAGTCCATTTTGCAAGGGCGTAAAAGTAATTGGATTTCGAGTGTTGCTAAATTTCAAAATCTTTAGACTTTGGGTAAATGCCGCCGCTTGTACCAGGAGTTGTTAAGTATGAAATTAGTGATGGGAATTGGAGGTGAATGTATAATGCCGGGTTGCCATTGGATGGCGGTACCTTCACCTCCAAAGCCTGGCTTGTCGTCACCTGACCGAACTCGCTTACCCATTTCTATATTCTCTTGCTTGCGATCTGATCACCTTTCTTGGCCTTAACGTTCCGATTCGATTTTAGAAGCTCGCCAATACTGCCGTTACATCCATCATGCGGTCAAGGCCTACGGTTTATGCTTCCTCGCGTGGATTGAACATGTATGGATTCAGACCCGTCAAAAAGTCCAGCGAGGCGGTCCCGTCAAAAAAAGTACCGCCGCTGGTGTTGAACATGGGGAAGGCACCATCAAAGGTGGGCAAGGCGAGAGCGCAACGGAAGCCAGTAAAGGCAGCCGCGCAGTCACAAGTGGAGCAGAGTAGTAATCCCTGTGGGTACTTTCAGAGATATCCCTTCGCTAATGCCATCGCAGTAATCGAGAAGCAGACTGAAGACAGCATTATGCTGCAGAATCAACGTGAAGTGCTGAGGCCATCCATTCCAGTACGTGCAAAAATCAAGGCCACGACAAAGCAGCCAAGCGAAAATCCGAGCAACACATCGATGAACACCGCGTCACCCAGCGCAACCCCTTCGGTGGCATCTGGCACACCCACGACATCTTCTACACACATGTTGAGAGCGGTTCCTTCGCCCACCCCACCGTACCTTCGACAGCTCCGAGAAGCAGCAGGCGAATCCGGTACAGGACATAGCGCAGCCGATCCTATACGATTGGACTTGGCTGCTAGTGTATCCTCGTCTCCAGATTCCATGGCTCCAATCGTCCAATCCGTCCCTTCGAACAAAACCGGAGGAGTAGTACCTGCACCATCAACTATTTCTGCTGGGGGTGGAGCCTCCAGTCTTGAACCGCAGCGTGATAGAACTGTTGTTGCTCCTTTCTTTACTTTCACTTCAACGCTTCCAAGCCTGGTTGCATCGTCACGCGAGTACGATGAATATGTCATTACATCAACCTACCGAGTGAGCAACAAATATGCCGTTTACCCAAGTCTATCCTTGCAACTTGTAACTCAACATCTGACAAGGGGAGAACACGTTGAAGGACCAGCCCTGGCAAACGCTACAAGGCCTGCGGGCGATAACGATTCTGATGATGAACCATTGATTAATGGAGTCGCTGCTAGAGCAGCCGCTGCGAAAGCAGCCGCCGCTGCTCTCGAAGCCGTAACAACGTCTAGGTCAAGGACCGTGTCACCGGAGCCTACAGTCAAAGCAACCCTTCCACTATCTGTGCCCATGCCTGCAATGGGAGATTTGTTCATTCCTAACGCCTCGAAGAAGCGATCGGTCGCCGAGGACACTTCTGCTGCGCATGTTACGCATCTCCGTGCCGTGGCCTTGGAAGAACCAGGATTGGCTCGCCATTCACCGGACGCTATCCAAAAACCAGTACCACACCTTGAAGCCCCCTCAGTTCGCTCTCTCACGCCAACTCCTCGTGGAGGTTCATTGCGCAGGAAGACGCCCGTCCGCGGTCGTCCTGACCCTACAGAGCCTCCTACAATTCTCCGCAAGAAGATGTGGGAGCGGACAATGAATAACATGGAAGAATACAGTAAGCAGCGTTACCGGTTTCCGCGAAGACATACCTTTCAACAGCCTATCAAGGAGAAGATTGCTCTCGCCCGCCTTGAGAAGTTCTGGGAAATCTTGTCCGACTTGATTGCGCATAAGAGGGTTTCCCATGACTGGATGTGGGGCGGCTGGGAGTATCTGATTATTTGCACGCAGTTGATCAACGAGAAGATGGCAGGATCAGAAAGTTTTGGCATGGTGGAGAGCGATGCTGCAGCAAAGGAGCTCATGAGGCACAGGATGGTCACATACACCAAGGATGGTAAGATCATGCTCACAAGGAACGCGATGTCGACACGCTTGAGTTAAAAGCGAGCATTGGTGTCGAATACTGTGTTTAAAGTTTGAGCTACGGTGCAAGGAACGAGAGCTTAGAAGGCCGAGGCCTGCATGGGAGTCAAGGCTCGGTAGAGCGTTGAGAAGGTACGTCGAGTCGTAGACAAGCAGGACGAAGCTTATGGAGGCAATGTAAAGAATTAAGAATAGATCTCGCCCTTTTTGCGTCTTGCATCGTTGCGCCTACGTGTTGCTCATACTGTCCTCAAAACGGTTGTAGAATGAACGAGCATTCAAAGCAGTGCTATAAGAAGCAGTGCTGCGTGCAAAAGAGATAGCAGTAGCTATCTCTAGGCTACGACGATTTGGTGCGTGTCGAAGGTCTCCTGAGCCTTCGCAGTAGCGTTACCAGAGAGTCCGATCCTCCCAGACTGGGAGTGTAGAGGGAAGAATGGAGATGACCGCCATCTATACCAAAAAGATCCTCAGAGGGCGTTTTCAGTGCGCAGAAACGGCGTTCACGGTTAAGACTACCTACCAAGAGCTATGCAATGGTTGTGAATGAAAGGCTATATGTTGTCGGGGCTAACCCGAGTGCATGACGACGATGACTTCATGTGGTCAAGAAGGACTGGTAAAGCCACGATAAAAGGCACGCTCTCAGTACCGCATACTCTTAGTTGTATGTCCTGAGATCTACTCATATCATTCGCAAACTAATATCTATCAGGCGAGCTGGGAGAACCTCGTTGCCGACCTTCGAATTCCAGGCAGAAAAGCTTGTCAGGGATCCAAGCAACGACCACTGAGACTTTTCGTGCTAGTCTGAATGATACTCGGTGTGCATAAGTGGTGATAATGAAGGTTGGTCATGTCAGTCTTCGGTTGCCGAGGAGCGCTAGCGAAAAATGTAGGGTTGGCGAAAAGAGACTAGCGTGAGGTGCGGCATGACCATACAGTAGTGTATTTCAACGACTCCGTATTGCTTGGTCACGTAACTACCTCAACACCGCAGGTAACTGCAGAGCAGGCAACTGCAGAGGCGGCTCATCGCTTGAGCCGCCGGTGAGTCGCACACCGCAGTTTGAAATCTCACGGAGAGCTGCAGCATGGCATCTGGATTGCATCGATACTGGTGGCATTACAACAACGCCACCCAGTAACACAAGCCGCTGATGAGGATAACATGTCATGCAAGTACACGTTGTGACACACGGAACTGGAGCGGCGCTCACGCGAGGTGCTACAGCAGCCCGTGCGGCCGATTGTCAATCTGTCGCCGAAACATATCCAACGATGTTGGGACGTCCAGGCAGTCGCGGATCAACAAAGCCAAAGCCTGGGTATGGTTGCAGAAGCACTCGCAGCCATCGACTGAGGATGTCACCGCAGTCATCTGACTCAGAAAAGCTACGGCTCATGGTCATTGCGGTAATCCAAGCTCTGAACACAGCTTAATCTCTGGCTCGGTACCCACAGGGTTGCATTGGATGGGCCGTGTGACTGAGCCAGGCATCAGCCTTGCTGTCGCCATGCCAGCCGCGGACGCTAACAAACGGCAGCTTCCCGCAATTCCCAATAATTGAGATGACTTAGATGAAGGTGCAGGGTCCGTCCTCCTATCTGCAGCCTTGTTTGACGCTGACCCTGGGGTAATGCGGGTCGTAGGTGCAGGTGCAAACTGAAACCACAGGTCACATCAGCGATTCTTCTCGGCGTCCTTGCCGTCTAATTAGACACATCACTGGATGCAGGGACTTTGCGTGCCTTGGAGCCGTCGGCATCCCACATCGACGAACGGACATATGGATGCGGCCTGAATCCAAGCCTCATGGTCTCTCGCTTCTTTATTCCAACTTGTCAACTATCCTCATCGAGCTGTCGAGCGGGTACGAAGCCTACGAAAAACGAGGTAGCCACGCTACGGAGACAAATATGCTTCAAAGCAGGAGGACGTTTAGAGTGGGAATGGACTCCTTGATTTCATCCCTGTTCCCTCTCCGCCGACGTGAAGGCAGCGTTTGCACATCCTAAGAACAACGGAGCTGCAACTTCCCGCGACCGAGCGTCATCTGTAGAGAGCAGAGAGATGAGTGCGCGGGATATGGTTTCATTTGCTTGACTTGCTTGACAGCGGCTGTTGGTTTCCTGGGTTGGAAGAAAATACATCTTTTGGTTTTACACCTTCACAGTCCCCTCTCCCCTTCATTCGGCTCTAGTTCACTCATACAGAACAGCACCTCGCGAACACAATGTTTCGCGTCACCGATCCCCAGAAGCGCACTCGTACGTCAAGTCGTCCTACATCCACACTTAGTCTGACCCTCACAGTGCCGCCTTCGCCACCACCGGTCCAGCTGCAAGGCCCGTTTCCTCGCCTAATGTTCTCCAGCTCTACGTCTCGTGCCATCCCAGAGCCAACCAAGGCTAAGTGGACGGCACTGGCAGCTTCTTTCGGTCCACCAGAGCCTGCAAACTGGACTGTGTACGAGCACCCTGCGACACACCCGACGAGACTGGACATCTTAGATACGTACCCACGGCTGCCGACAATCAAGGAGGAGCAGATGGAGTCGCCCCGTCATGCAGGGACACTCAAGCGCGACTTGTCGTCGGCAGAGATAAGCTCCGTAAGCTCAGTTCCCTCCGCTACCAGACTGAGGCTAATGGTGATGACGGGTAGTGCAAGAAGATTCGCACCTCGAATGGGTCGGCAATCAGCGTAGACGCTCCAGCGTTGACGAGGAAGTCGGCTTGCCGCGATCTTCGCTCGTTGTTCCGCATTTGATTAGCTTTGGACGTGTTCCCTTTCAAATGGAATACTGGTTCGTTCGATACCGCAAGGCCTTATGTCTAGAGGTGTGGCATGGGGTGTAGGCCATTGGGATCACTGATGACTGAGTTCGGTCTTGAATATGAAAGCACTTGGTTAAGGCACGTCAAAGCAAAGAGGTTTACGAGATTGGAGAGTCGATTGGGGTATCTACATTAGAGTTGACATGGCGGTGAGGTGTGCAGTATATCAATGTATTCCCCGAACGCAGCCTGTCACGGTGCGAAGATGTGCGTATGTATGTTGTCCTCATCCAGAATCTTCTCTTCTTCTCATGCAGCGAGCGATTTGACACAACTATTGGTGACACTGCACGATACGCACGCGTTGACTTGGTCCGGACAGGGTGAGGTAGGTACGTTGGGCAGTGGAAACCACACTCATCCTGACGTGCAGGTACCAACTATCATCTGTTTTGACACTTTCAAATACTTACTTCGACCACCTTGAAGTGCCATGACCGTTCTGTGCATCAGACTATTCAGAAAAAGGAAGATGGACTCTCCTGCGGATATTCAACCGCTGGCACTGTGGGTTCGACCCTTACGGTGTTGGACGGAGGCGTTGCGCGGTGCACAATTTCTTGGATAGAAAAATTGCGTATTATGATCATCTCACTCATGTCGCACTTCAAAACGGTCCCTCTATGTTTCAAAGACTGTGCGAAATGACGCAAGCCATCAAAAATACACTGCGCGGCCGATAAGGTAGGTCTAGACACTTGATTTGATTACCTTCGCCAAACCGAATCGAAACTGTTCAAAACCATTAACGTTCGAGTTGAATTCGCAATTCCACCAAGGGACCATCCAGAGACATCAGTGCCAAAGACAGGTTAGGCAGCCCATGGCGAAGGCGGGGGGCTTATGCAAAGCCTCCCCGGTAGTGAAGCAAACCGTCGTAGAGTCTCGGCGCAATGAAAACAGGGGAAATTTGGTCATTACAGGTAGCCAAGGAAAGACAGGAGCCTCCTTGAATCTGTTGTGTCCCTATTCCTACATGAGCGTGATGCGAAACGCATTGTTACGATTCAGATGGCTTGCAGATCAAGATTAGCTGCGAAAACACCCACAGAACGGCGAAGAGAAAACGCTTCGACCTAGTATCAGCGCGTTGAACTAAACGTGTTTTCAGTGCTTTATTGGATCCATACGACTTTAGTGCTAAAGGCTCCAGCTGTTATGAATGCTTCGGTGTTTAATGCTCATATTGTGCTGCATATATTGACGGGTCAAGTATTTTCCATGATTTGTGGGTGGGTCCGTGTAAAACAGAATGCGAAAGTCCTTTTGCATTCAAGCACATGACGTCGGCTGTGCCCATATCGAATGAGCTGACGAACGGCAGGGAGTCAATGTTACTTCGTGTCCACAAGCAGTAGCGACTAGCGCTAGAACCGGTATCCACATCATATGATTGATGCAGCGAATGACACAGGGGAGGAGTTCAAGAGGGTAAATGAGTAGAGTTTCGCAGTTTAAAAGACTTCATTCCCAAAACTTTGCTCAGCATCCTCAACTTCTCCTACAATCTATTGCGCTGCTATCTTCCAGTAGCTTTCATCTCCTCACTCGTATCATGCCAACACACTCAATGTGTTTGATACTGCCTATTCGATCAGCCGCAATGACTCATGACCATTCTGGAACGACCAGCTCCGCATGCTATGCCCTTCTCGAGGATGGTACTCATTGCCATGCACCCGCTTGGCACCGGTCTCGCATGACGCGTTGCTGCGAACATGAGCACTGTGAGGCTATCGACATCTCTGCAGAGTGTATGAACCCCTGCCTGACCGAAACGCAATGCTAAGACTTTCCAGTGTATCAGTGTGACAGTAGTGCCAGCGACGACGACTCTGACAACTTCACCGTCATTGGTGCCACTGTGGACGAATCCGAGATTACTGTCCCCGAGCATGTCCACTTTAGGACTCCCTGGCACACCATCTTCCTTATGCTGATCGTGATCGCCACATTGGGGTTGATACTGCAGCTAGCCATGTCAATGCCTTGTTCCATCACCGCCAGCCACAAGTCCTTCGATGTCTGCCCAAACGCCTGCGCTTCTGCCGTCTCTGTTCACCCTCAAATCCATAGTAACCAGGAAGCGTTTCCCGTATATATCAGCAACACCGTCGAATCAGAGAATGTCGTCTACACCAGTGCCACCGCAATTGCCATTCTCCCATCTGAGCCTGTCAATCCCATCGACATGCTCGTCGCCACCATATTCTGGATGATGACTACCGTTATCGACTTCATCATCGCATTGTCTCGATTCTTCTTCCACTGCGGTGTCTCGATCATCTGTTTCGTCCTCAACGTCGTTGGTGCGCTTAACCGACTCGCCTTTGACATCATTTGTGCCCTTGCAATGCTGTTGATGGATATATTCCCCGATGCGCAGCATACCTACACTTTCTTCAGGTTCGTCGGTACAATGGCGGGAAGGTGACTGGAGGAGGTCAACCAGTGCCTTGGGAACTTTGTTCAAGGTAAATTGTTTCCTCCATGTTAGCCCTTCGGAAATGTGGGAGTAGGTACAGCCATACTTCTGTTTAACTGGAACTAACAGTATTATAGGGATCCAAGGGAGCTTCGGACGATCGGTACCAGTTGTCCTGAAGATTAGATAGAGATTGCATCTGCTGGTGGCATGGAGAACAAAGTCAACAAGGGGCGGAGCATTATTTCGGCAGAGTTATAGGCGAAAGGCACCTTGGGGTTAAGTTGGATTGCAAAGGACACGGGAGGGGGATTGGACAAGGATGTACAATACAGGGTTGGATGAAGGCAGACTGAATACATTGAAGTGTGATTACAATCTCAAGCGCTACAATTGGAAACACAGTCAGCGACACTGGTAACACTGCATCACAGACCACCACGTTCGTTTTTCATGAATGCTGGGAAAATGAAGCCATGATGCACGTGTCCGGGCTCATGGGACACCTTTGACTGCCGACCACACTTTGCCGATCGCAGAAAACGACCGATTACCTCCTTCAGTACCCAATGACGAATGGAATTTGGGTTTTCGTGCCCTTGCCTTCCAAATCCTGTACAAGTAATCGATTGCGAAGGGAAAAGAAGCTCGATGCTCAAGAACAGACACTGTAGTCCAAACTATCGATACCAACTGTATTGCCTATGATAATGTCTACGTGTGTACCCTCAACGCCCAAACCAATTCCAGCCTCCAAGCTATGCATAATATGTTTCTCTCATGTATAAAATGTTCATCATAACATACAAACGGTGGTTGAAACGTCCAGTACCCTATCTATGCAACAAAACGTGCCTTCAACCCCGTCTCGATGCCCATCCATACCCGTTGATGCTCACTCCTCAAGACGGCCATTGTACGCCTGCACCAGCACGCACGACGGACGGCACGAACTGCGAATCTCATTGTTCTCCGTACTCAGGTCCAGGATCCTCACCGATCTCAAGTGAGCCGGACGCTGTGAGTAGCTCGTTTTGCGCACCGAGGCTCTGCGGTAAAGCAGATGGCTGATATCGAATGCAACCACAGCGGTCGACAAGATCTTATCCTCAAAGAATGGGACGCGATAGTTCATCTCAATATCGGTGTGTCTGTAAAGCCAGGCACCAATGACAGTGGCCTGTCCAAAGGCGGGATCCTGGTCCTCCTGGTATAAACGCACAATCATGAGGTCATGAAACTGGCCATCGTCGGTTTGGACGGCGGCTATGTCGCCGATGTGGTAGGTTGTATCCCAGTGTGTATACTGGTGGGTACTGGCCGCACCGCTCGGGAGAGGACTCTCGAAGAGGAGCCTCCAGGTGTAGGAGCCGGGTCGTGCCTGTTGGAGGCGGGGGTGTATACGAATACTAGAAGGTGTATGTCGAAGTTGGGTTGACGGTGAGCGCCGCTCAATCCTGGAATAAGCTGTAGATAAAGAGGTTGGTGTATCGCGGCTCGGAGCCGGCAAGGACTGCTGGTTCCCGAAGGTGGACGGTCCAGAGAGGATAGGCGTAAAGCCTACAACGTTTAAGTTAGCGTCGTGGCAAGTGACATTGCGATCAGGAACTTCGCACTAGAACTCGGAGTTGAACGCGCCTCGGCCTCATCTGGGTATGCTGTAGGCTTTTGAAGATGCGGACCAACCAAACTCCAAGTCAAAGGCGGCCTGTTCTCCTCTTTAGTCCCAATCGCCTGTTCCAACGACATGATCCCGTGGATTCCCTGGGTATGAATATTATCCTGCTTGCATGTCGTGCCAGTTGACGGGTTTCCTGACGTGATCTTCTGCAAACACGGAGGCAGGATATGACATTGTGTACTGACAATTGGAGTGACTGAGCACATCTCTTCCAAGGTCAGATACCGTCTCCTGGGTTCTCTCGAATCTTCAGCACCCTGGAGCTCCGGTACTGTCCTAGTTAGTGGGAAAGGTCCATATAGATTGGGGATTAGTACCTGGTGAAGAAGTTTGTGTTGACATACAAACCTTCTTAGGACTTGAATCTGCCATTGTGCTCTCAAATAGCCGCCAGCGCTTCGTCGTTGCTTCGTCTTTCGGCGGTAGAGTGGATAGACTTTGTGCTTGGCCGATGGAGACATTGTCGCCACGCACATGGCGCGAGAACATCATCTTGTTGAGCCAGTGGGAAAGATTAAGATAGTAATTGGAAGAGCGAGCCTCGTAGATGACCTGAATCTCAAGGTAGTTAAAAAGATAAGTGGGTCTCGAATGAACAAATCTACTAAGCCCGTGTGTGACCTTATACCCTGGATACCACATCGGAGGGATATGGCAGGGGCTTAGTTTCCAGCGGAGATCCGTACATGCAGTTTTGGATTGTGCCTCATTTCCTTCGTTTGCTGTGATGCCTCTAGTGCACAGCTGTGGAGATATTACGAAACATCATCTTAGAGATTGATAGGAATAGCATAGTCTTCTTGACGCTGTGGGAGCAGCCGCTAATGACTCAGTCGGAGAAGGGCGTGCGATGGCCTGTGACGCTGATACGTGACCTCTCGTCTGGTGTTCAGAGCTCGCAAGGTGTGGTGGCTGGGCCTGCAGGCAAC
Organism: Phoma sp. XZ068; assembly: GCA_004835665.1. NCBI lineage: Eukaryota > Fungi > Ascomycota > Dothideomycetes > Pleosporales > Didymellaceae > Phoma > Phoma sp. XZ068. Next base: position 907,011 of record RBKR01000026.1, on the reverse strand, counting down.
TTCCCCCACCAGTAGCGCCCTTCATCAGCCTTCTGCTTAACTCTTTGTCCAATTCGTACCTGCAGCACGTACCCGCGGCAAGCACCCGCAGCCCGCATCCACAGCACCAACCAACGTATTCCGCAGATCATAACCAGCCGGTCATCAGCACAGGCTCACCGCACATTCCAGTTGCGTTCGTCGCCGATACCAAGTCTTGGTATTGCGCCAACTCCCTGGGGTTCACATTTTCGGATACCATGCTTCCCAAACCCGACATTTCCGCCTTCACAACACGTGCAATCTGATAAACGAGGTTTTAGTAAATATTCTTTCTCTTTCCACAAGGGTCCGCGATGGAGCCTCTACCAACCTGTGTGGCGGGATGGCTTGGCTCGCGTTAGTGATCCCGCTTACGCAAGGCCCTTTCCGGTAATGCTGATGAGGGACGGTTGAAACGGGCGAATGAACAAGACGCCTCATACTGCTACTGCGCCGAAAATCGCATACGTAAAGCAATCTGGGGTAATATGTGACATTTGCTTTCTCAGCACGCAGCTAAAGTTGCATGGGATATGGTATGAAGTTGCGCACCTTAGTGAAGATGTCTTGATCGCTGGGCATCCCACGGTTGATCTATGTGCTCGCCCCGGACCACGACAAAGCGCACAAAGCTACTACAAGCTCATGCCTTCCACGCCATAGAAGGTTCATATTCACATTTGATCGTCTAATGGTGGCCGAGCATGTGCTCACAGGTGTTGGTTTACTAGCGGAGGGTCGCCCTTCAAACCTGGTCAATTCCCAATTTCTCCTACGTTACAGCAACAAAAAGATGCACACGCCAACTGGACCATTGCAGTAGCATTTTTCCTGCTGCGGCTTACTAACAATACCACTGCAAACCGTACAATCTTGTCCGCTTCATTGGCCTAGTGTCGACGAATGGCGGTTGCATATCGGCGTGTCGTCATTGGCGGCAGGCTTGACAGTGGGTAGTCACTACCTGGAAAGTAGTTACTGATAGAGTGACAAGCCTATATGCACAATAATACATGACTTGAAATGAGACCGTGTTGTGTTATGGCTGTGGTGCACAGGGCTGATCACTTGTTACTAACTGCTAGTCATGGCTCGATTGTGTCTGCACCTGCACAAGAGTAGGCGTAGCCCATGATCACTTACTCATGCACTTATTCTATACAGTTCTAGCTACTGTACTCCTTGAGACTTGATACATGATCAGGACGTACATATTTTGAAGCTGAGGGCTTTGCACCCAAGACTCAAATCAGTTGTCTGAAGGAGCCACCTGTCATTACAGGCATCTATACCTGGACGAAGTGATTGCATGTCGTTATTAACTCCCCTTCGTGCTAAGAAGGCTGTTATGCTATTAAGTGAAAGAGTTACAACCGTTGGGGAGGCAGACGTCGAGTTAGGGCCAGTTAAGAGGTATAACCTCGAGGATAGTCCTGGCGGCAGCAATACTTTCCGAGACGAGCCACCGCAGAATCTTCCTGCGCCTGAGCTTCCACCCGGGCGGCCTTAACATGACTACCAAGCGTCATCTCAAGGTCCAGAGTAAGTTCGACTGCTGTTTGGTGTGGGGCATGGATATTGCAATAGAAAGGCATTCTGGCAGCGACACAGGATGTGGCATGTGTTGGATTGTACCGTAGAAGCTACATGCGGCCAACGTTTATGGTAGTATCAGTTTCTGAGCTTGGATGATTGAGATGCACATGTCGGACTTTCCGCGTGGAACCCTGACATGATGGCCTAGCATTCTCAACATGCACCCCATAAACTTCATAGCACCAAAAAAATTCGTCCCAATAGCGGTTTTGATGATTTTCCTCCACTAGCAAGGAATTCTTCCGTCATAAGGCACTCCCGTTATGCAGGAAGCGCAACCTTTGCCAAATATTGTTCTGTTCAGTAACGACCATCTTCACCAACATCTAATTCAACCACGCAATAGGGCTGCTCTGTTTCCATTTGTGGACACTCTTCAATATAACTGCATGCGTCTCGAACTGGGTCAAGCACGAGACGCACCCATCTGGTTGTTGAACAACGCATCGTTTCTAACCAGTGCATTCACTACTTGCGCTGAATTTCAGTCTTGACCACTCAGCATTGGTAGTCTCCCAGACGAACTATGTAGTAAGCATTACAACGGGTCAAACACATGGACTAATCGAGAGATACACTGTCGGTTTATTTGATCAAGGAGAATTCGACTTGCGATGTGGTGAACACAGTTTGCTTGAAGACTAAGAGCTTAGTTGAAATAGCAGGAAAAAGGGACAGAAATGATGAAGCGGAATGAGGAACAGAAAATGGAGGGCTTGTTGCTAAGGTAGATAAGATAGCACTACATCGTGTAGTTGAACCAGGTGGAGCAAAGGATATGATGCTCGGATCTTGACTTCATAAAACGGACGGGGCAGACAGAGTAGATGCATTGATGCAGATCACGCAACATGAAGCGAGCGACATTGCAATTAAACTGGGTCTCAAGGTTTAACCTGCAATGCTCACCAACCCATCAAAATGCGGGGGATATCTAGAATCGCAAACGCACGATCTAGATCACTATATTGGATAAATCAATTAGATACCCTCGTCCAGTAGCCTCCACGGTCCAATATCATTCCAGATCGAGAAAAATCAGGTGCAATATCGACTGATGAGAATAGATACCAGAATCTCGGTACATGAAAAGAAGTTTCTGCGGAGTGCACAGCTCAATCAGGAGATACATTCTATGTGTCGTGCATCTGCCTCCTTGTGGCTCCTTTTCATTCCTTTTAGTTTGGTAGCTCACAAGCATGCGCTCAGATTTTGATATCAGTATCCTGTATAGTTTACTGAATGGTAAGCGCTCACTCCCCGGCTCTTGTTGCGACAGCAGTCTTGCATGAACTTAGATTCCATCTCTTACTCGAGATTGGTCTAACTTCAGTACGGCATCGTACGGTGCAGTCGCCGCGCTGAGGAAAAATAATTACGTTCCGCCGCTACTGCTCAAGGTGTTACTACAATGTATCTATCACTTCATGGCTTGCATTGCTAATGGGTAGATGCATCACCTCGCAGTGTGCGTGGCATAATAGGCTGCTGTGCCCGCAGATTTGACGGTTCAGGCAATGAGAATTGCGGCGGCTGAGGTCGCACAACGTATTTGTCAGGGGTCTGGGGTACTGCAAGGAGGGTTTGTTAGGCTGGCAAACTGGGTGGGGGCCTGCAGTGGATGGTAGGCCAAAGTGGCTGCACTGCAGGGACTGTGCTACCCCAGCGACCAGGGACAAGCATTTCGTCACGGACCTGGTCGACGCGCCTAGCTCTAAGAGAAACAACTTCAGTGCTTACAAGATCCAGGCCTGGTAAGGTGCATGAAGTGTGGTGTGTTGTTGTGTTCGTGGTGCAGCGGGAATGAGGCTAGCAATTATAACGTCGTGCTTCAAAAGCTCGACAGCTAGCGAGATACAGTCTGTTTTGACCAATGCTGGCTCGCAGCTGAGGGTACCACTGCTTTGAAGCACTATGACAACTCGGAGCCAACCTCACCAATTTCACCCCATTGAGAATGATCCACGCCAGGTGACCTTATGGTCACGTTATTGATCACCCACTGACTCGAAAGCCATGATCGATACTACACGTCGCTGCTTTTCACCCGCACAGCTTTCACGCCAACCTCTTGGGCCGCTGTATCGGACGCGCTATGTCTTATATATGCCCACATCTTCGTGGTCGCAACGAGCCACGACAACGATATCGTAGGCTCACCGTGGCCGTCTGGGGGGTTGTACCCCATACCTGGATAACGGCTCTGGACGCTAGTTGTCACTGCAAAGTGTTTAGCGTGCCTGTGACCTCTGAACTCGGCAGCGATAAGTTTCTCTCGCAGGATATCGATCTCGCAAACTCCATCGCAACCGACGCCAATAGGATTACCTGCAAAATCACACTTATGACAAAGTAACCTTCAGCTCACCCTCCTTCATTGTCATGTACCGCATGATTCTCGTACACATCTTAGTAATCCCCTGGACAAGCGCGTCAGCCAGATCGGCCAAGATCTTTGAACCCGCCCAACTTGATAGCGTGACAAAGACGATGCAACAATTGCATTGGCCGTATATTCAAGTGTGAATTCCGAGAAAATATTTCGAGCATCAAAGGAAAGCAAAAGGTAAGTATGTTGCTGGGCGATGCCAAATTGATAACCACTCTTTCGCAGACCTCGCCTGACATTGCGCTGACTGATGTACCATATCATGGGCCCCATCATGTGCTGAACAATTTGGCGAAGAATGAAAAGGCAACCACAAAACAAGGTTCATTATATCGAGGCTACATCAGCTTTACTGATTATAAATACACAGTCTTTGCTCGTGGAGAACCAATTATGGCCCTCCGGTGCATGCTGTGAAGATGTGCTCGCTTCACAACCATCGGCATGCCCAATCTGATGGCTCCCTCTCATGATCACCCTCATCGGGCCCTAACCTGCTAGGTAAAGCCGGTCGAGCGCGTGGACCAGGCCCAAAGGCTCACGCTCGCAGAGAGAGCTATGCAGCGTCTAGCAGGAGGACGAGGGGCGACTGGCTTGACAGATTTGCGCGACATGTCTGTGTGTCGAGGGGCTCATGCCAATGTCACTGAAAAGGCACAGCAATTTTCTGCAGGATTTTTACATATCTCAACACGGTCGCGCCATGACGCATCGCGATCTGTCTTTCATGCCGACAGCACCACTCTGCCACTCCCCAGACAGGCAAGGGTGCCGGTGATGCTACTATCAACCAGAGTCAAGCGCAACATTACAGTAAAAGGACAGGACTTATAGTAGCGTTGGCCATCATTGCGCACGCCGAGGTGAAGACTGCTACCCAAGATACTCCACTCGTGCTCCTCATCTCTAATAGCTCCACCCACTGATTCTTCTGTTTTTACTACCACTTTTCTCAATTCCAGGATGCCGAGCATGGCAGCTTTCAGCGTGGCTGCCATGGAGGCAGCTCTCCTCTCCTCCCACTTGTTGATGGCAACACCTACCAATCGTCGTGGAACACCTCTCCTCCGCCGCCGCCGAACAGGACTCTCCACACCAGTAATCCAAGCAGATTCACCCAAACCGCAAACACTACCCAAACCTTCAACGCCAGCAGGATTCCGCAATCAATTCGCACCCACGACACCGCGTCAGTTATCGACACCCGTTACTTCAAGTACGCCTCGAAAGCATTCTTTCTTTGTATACCATCATTCCGAGCCCGTTACACCAAGCACAAATTTCGGATAACCTCCAAAGTCGAACCCCACGCCCTCTAAGCGTTTCTGTGGCTGCAGGAAGAAAATTCCTACCTTTGACTACGTGACATGCATACCCATGCATGTACTGAGAGCGTAACTGAACGGCACAAATGCACTTCTCCGACCGTTGCCAGGACGAAGTGACAAGCTGAGGCTGCTGGTGGATATAAGCACTGAGCTGCAGTTGCAGAAGCTCAGGGCGCCGGCGTATTCGATGCAAGCGTGTAGTTGCGGGGCAGGGGCGCGGCCGAATTGGAGACAAACAAGCGGCAAGGGTGAAGAAGGCATGAGCTAAAGCGGTGGATGAAGAATCGTATTCTGGAAATAAGAGGCCTGGTACTGGAGCATGTATTGCGTATACCTGATTGTGGGTTCTAGGACCTATATTAGATATGAATAGAGCGCTTTTACCTAGGTCTCTGAAACCATTCTACCCACTTCATTCTCGCTTCTGTGATGGACTCCGACACCGCCTGGTCCCGGGCGGTGCATCAAAACTCCGGTCGAACCGCGTTGCCAACCGGGGTTACTTCACTGTCGAGGTCTATTCGCTTTGTGCCAGAGCTTTCAATGCCTACCTGCGAGAGTGATAGATATACAGTGACGGAGGCGCTTCCCTCACTGCTGCTGAAGCTACCGTACTAATGACAGGCGATCAGGGCAAGGGCTCCTGTCTCCCATAGCGTCTGCAAGGCTGAGGATGGAGGCACAAAGTTCGAAAATCCAGTAGTCTTGAAGAGCGTCAGCACAAGGTTATTCTTTATCGTGGATCATGGATATGTACCGCCGCAATTCGTTAATGCATGATTCGCTGGCAACACGAAAGCGTCGCAAACGACGCATTCCAGAGGCTCACCGGTCTCGTTGAAATGGAACCCAGTGTGCTCCGCTCGAGCCTTATCGTAGAAGCGTTTTAGCAGGTCATTTGCGATGGTCGAGTATGGGCTAGACACTTGCAGCGCTTTGGTCAACACGATCAGCATCACAGCTCAGTTGAGTGATAGCAGTGACACACCGGCAAAAGGCATGCTCTTGATTCAAAAAAAAAGAGTTATCTGTACAACACCATTAGCATCGGCATCACCCTTTTGGGAGCAGGCTCTCGAGGGAGGTCCACTTTTGTCATGACAAATCAGCGCACTGCATTCATCCCCCCCACACAGTTGAATAGGCCTTACAAAAGCACCAGCCTTGTAGCTATGGTTGATATCCTTGTTTTGAGAAGCGACGGTTCACTGCAGGGGTACGCGTCATGTCACGGGTAGATGCAGAAGCCTCCAAACGAGCAGACCGCCAGATCAGAGTCACTCATCTCCCCCTTTGCAATACTCCTCGCGTCAGTCCTTCTTCTTTCCTTCTTCCCTTTCCACAGTCTCGCAGCTCTTAAGCTCCGCTGTACCCTGGATTGTCGTTGTCAAAATTTTCCATTATCACCTGCGTTTCCGGAACTCCTCGTCAAGAACAGTCAATATCAATCATCATACGTTTCTGGTGCGGCAACTCGCAAATAGGTTCGTCCGTTCAATTGTTCTACATGATGTCTGTGGGGCGGCGACTTATCAGGTACTGTAGGCAACGTTTCGTTTTGTCAATTCTGAACAAAGCCTACTCGCACCAACGATGTCTATGGAATACTTCATGTCCCTTAGCAAAGAAGTGGGTGCGGCAGGCTCTGGGACCTTCGAGGTTTGTTGAAACGATGGTGACTGGATCTAGGTTAACCCGCTGACGTTTCGATCGTAGTTGGATCCGCTCCCCAAGGCCTATATCCCCGTATTTCCTACCATCGAGGCAACCAAGCCATCCATGACACCTCCTGCCCTTTCCAATCCGACGGATAACGGCGGTGATGTTCCACACTCCCCAGCCACGGTATACCATAGGGGAGCTTCGAACGCAGTCAACAAGAGGCCGTACGGTAAGCTTGAATCGGACAGCCGCTCTGACGAGGTCCCCACACGCGGCAAGTATGCCTCGCGAACTCGCAGGGAACCGGTAGTACCCTCCAGCAGCTACTTGAGCGATCCATCCAACACCGTATACGATGGGTACATAATTCAGGGTATGAAGCAGATGATCAGAATGGAACAGAAGAAGAATGTCCACCGCCATAACAAGGAGCTGCAGGCTATGCGAAAAGCCATGGGAGCCCTCGAGAAGCAAAACGAGCAAGCCTTCTTAGTACTTGATGAAGCACGACAGCACCACCACAAAGAAGCGCAAACAATGGCCCAACAACTTGCTAATGCAGACCAACAGCTGAAGATACAAGCCGAAAAGATAGAGGGCCTGCAGGCCGGACATCAAAAACTGCAAGGCCGACTATCGGAATTGGACTATTGGCTGCCTGAGAGCATGTCACCCGTTTCTCAAGGCCTCGGATCATCTCGCGCTGCTACTCCACTGATTCCCAATCCGGAGGACAGTAACACTGCCGCGCACCGGTCACCTACAACTGAGATGGACGGTATGTCTCATGATGGGTCGCAAGAGGAAGGGCGCGTGGTATCTGTATCTCGTGGTGCTACTCCACCGACGCACGATGCCGCACGCTGGTCTAATACAATTGGAAATGACAGCATGTCTCTCAGCGGCCATTTCACTCCTAATGGAGCACGACAGAGCGGCGTAACATCGCGGATTGCTGAGGAGGTCGCCGCAAACGAAGTCGACAACCAGTGGCCTGACCTTGGCGACTATGTGGAGAGCAATGCCGAAGATACTGAAGAAGAGACACCCGTGGTAAGGGGAAGCACCCGTCCTCGCTGTGAGAAGTGGTGTTGCGCCTCCTCTCGAGACCGATTGAACGAATGAGCTCCATGAGGTGGTGCTCAAGTTCCGTCGTAACCCTGTACACGCTTACTGGGGTTGATCGAAGTTCCTCCACGATGTACTGTCTTACCAAGATGGATTTCCTTTTGTGTCCTGGTCCAGTCCTCAGCAATGTAATTGGTATAGTCAGCTGAAGGCAGTGCGGCGAGGTGGTGATGCCTGGATAGGACGGTCGGCCTTTCCCTTAAATACTTCAAAACAAAAATATGTGCCTGGCAGTTAGTCTCATATTTGAGATAGATTTAAATTCGACAACATCATTTTAGCGTACTTCCGCCTCAACCTACACACGCACTGGGTGTTTCAGCTCAACTATAGGCTCGGAGTAAGCACAGCGTGACGAGCTTGCTCATGTGTACTGCAACTACGGCTGCCGCCTTGTTGAGCGCGCGGGTCAAATGTCGGCAGGCTCAAGCCATCATCGAGGATCCCACGTAGCGCAATAGTGGGTGCTCGTTGTCTCAACCATTTTGTATGCCAAAGTGGAGGTAGATCCAAGATCCGTTAATTGATCGACCTCTTCACCAGCTGTGTGTGTGTGTTTGTGACCTACTGTGACCAGGTCACTCTCATGGCAAAACATCAAATGCAGATGGTTTAGCAGTCTGGGCATAGGCGTGGAAAGGACTGGTAGATTCAGCAAGCGTTGCGCAGGTAGCGCATGGAAAGGTGGTACTTAAGACCGTGTTCAACACATCACGCCGGTCGCTGCGATTGTCACCTGAGAGGCCTATCCAGCGGCCGCGCCCAAGCACGGAACACGGCCACAGCTTCAATCAGACTTTTGACATCTCTCGAGCCAACATAGGCCACAACTTAATGTCTCTTCCATCGCCATTGATACATTATTCGCCGCCCTCGTGGCCCTTGAGCGCCAATCAAACACTCAGCCCAAAACCCGCCAGAGATGCAAGACAAGCGCTGGCGCTCGTGTCGTGATGATCTTTGATATTGTACTGTAGGATTGGCTTCGCTGACCAAGCTAAATGGCCGGTGAATGAATATAAGTCGCCGCAGGTCAACTATATTACCCGCCTACGTTGCAACGCTCGCAGCACCATCAAAGAAGTCGCCAACCGCGCCATCAATCTCGCCGCGCAGGTCACATTGCCAAGCTCCCTGCCGCCTCCGCCCCATATGATGGACGTGAACGCGCGGGTCAAGGCGCTGTCAAGGCTGGACACATGAAGAAAATCGAGGAGCCTTGCATGCCAGTATGATTGATGGCTCGGAGCAAAGGGGAGCAGGTCGAAGAAGCATCCCAACCGCGAAGTTCCGGCGAAGAAGTCGAGCGGATTTCCGCCACCCGCTGCCAGCTTCCACCGCCGGTGATCAGGAAGAGGAGTGGCCCTCGCCGAGGTTCAACTTCTGAAATGGCCTTGTAATGACGATCTTGTTTTCCGAGGCGAGGGCCGAGTCTTCTGCTGCCGCTGCATTGGCGACGCAACACGTGGAGATTCCACCGCCGCCGCCTTCGCCCTGCTCTGCTTGAAGTGTTGTCGAACGAGGGGAAGAACGTGCTGCGTATGCGGACCAAATTGCAACTGCTGGAGCTGGGCGCTATGCGCAAAACTACCGCTGGGGAGCTAAAGCGCCCGCCTGGAGTGCCTGGCCTGTGGCCTGATGGTTTGATCCAATGTCTTTGCTCGCCTTGAGAGCATGTATCCGCTTGCTGTGCCCCAGCTTCAAAGTCGCGCATCGCGCGTGATGCTTACTCCACTGCCCAGTCCCACCGCTAACTCTCTTCTAGACACCTACGTGAACTATTCGACCTATTACCCTTCGCTTTCAAACCACATTGTACTCTTTGTACATTGCCTATATTTCTTCGCGTGGCTACCATCACATCTTGACATCTTGCAGGTGGACTTGTTGGAATGGATGACAAGATTTTCATTAGCAGCAGTATGCACCTTTTCAAACCTTGCCATCAATAGGAAGCACGATGCAATTTGAATCGCTCAAGTAGGTGCTGGCGCTTTCACTCTCCCATAGTCCCGTGCCATATACCGCATTGTTCTAGTCGACCAGATTGCTGAATTACGAGGTAGTTTTGCTCACACAATGCTGCCACAATGGCAACTGCAGTGAAATCCATTGACGTGTTGACTCAATGTTGGGTGTAGCTTAAGCCAACAATTCATTCGCGATGCCTTTCGCAATGTGCACGCAGCACTGCTGTGCTGGTATTTAGTTGCTTCCTCCCTGTTGCTTATGCATTCCATCTCATCCTCCACAACCATCTGCATTTACTCAACTACAAGCATCCACATTTCAGCATTACACGCATCATTTTCATGGACAGCAAACAAGTAGAGAAGAGCATCGAGGTTGCAATGGGAGATTATACTTTGTCTGATCCGCAAAACCATGAGCTAGAACTCATGTTAGATCTGGTCTCTCGTCAGTCGCACCGAAGGGAGAAGCATGCTCAGCTCTTGGAAGAAATCCAAATTGTTGACGTTTACCTCCTTAAGGCAAAGTGGGATCGGCTGAAACTAATTATGAAGCTCGAGGAGACCACAGTCGGCCGCTTGCACCACCTGGATCAGGAGGATGCGTGCAACTGTATCGACCGAGCCATTGAAGCTCTCCAGGAACGCAAGGCCAAGATACAGGAGTACAGCAACTCTGAGGCTAAGCTTCTGGAGCAGCGCCAAGATCTAGTGGTAGAGCTTGTGCGGTTAGAGAAGTTCAACGCGGCTTATGCAGAGATAGTAAACGAGCACTTAAAGTATCAAGCTCTTTTATCTAAAAACCTTGAAAACACAACCCACTAGTCACCGTTGCCACTGGTATTGTGAGGATGGGAACTGTTCTCGGCTGGTTTTTCCGAACTGAATACACTAGCTATTTTTCACAATGGAGTTACATACTACTCGAGCTCTTTCGGGTTTACGTAGAGTTTTAGCATTGAAGATACCTTCTCAGCTTTAAAGCCACTCTATGCACAATGCCTCCAAATCTACTACTGAAACCCTTTGAGTAGTTGATCCATCTACGACAAATCTATCAGTTCCACTAATCACTGCCTTTCAGAACTTTCCCACTCTACTATGGAGGTATTGATGGCTTTTATCCACACGAAGAACTTTTATCCTTCAACCAACCTTTTCCCGCATTGCTGTTGATCCAAGACCGGTTCTAGTTCAAGGACGGTGCTTCCGAAACTGCCAGAGAGCCTCTCAGGTGACATGATCTTCTTGACATGCACGTGCCCACACCATCGGAACAACTACATTAATCCAATTTCGGCACGAGAATGAGGATACCGAACCCTTCATTCTAGCCATAAGCCCCACACAAAACAACGCTTCGACTGCGGATGGCTCATAAGCCAAGTCAGCAGATAATCAACTCTACAGAAAAGCACCAACAATGTTTTGGGCTTGAACTTGTACTCCTTGTGAGACACCCATGCGAGCTCTTCAATAGGGGAAGAAGTATTTTATAAGCAAGCTCAGATTCTAAGCCGTCACGATGGCTTAGCTATTAGTCTGAGGTTCGTGGTTGAGATCTCGGTGTGTGCTCGCGCGACTTCCTTCAATGACATCTTAACGGCCTAAAACCAGTTTATTTGTGATCACCACTACCGGTTACTCACGCAGATCAGCTGTGTTGCCGAGACCACTCTCGATTGCAGCTTCCTACGGCTATAAAGGTATAGTCAACCTATTACTAGAGCTTAGAACGCATCCTTCTAGAGAGGAAAGGGACATGCTAGTTGCGTTTGCAATTTTAAAATAATATAAAGTAGTTGCTCTAATTCTGCTGCAGTCTTTAGACTTAATTAATAATAACTTATATATTACTAGTAGCAAACTGTTATAAATAGTATCTGCTGTAAAGATAGTAACTCTTGTAAGCTGTTTGCTTAAACTCAGATTAGAGCTCTACACTAGAGATATTAACACAGCTTTGTACTATGTCCTTTTAGGAGACATTACTAAAGGCAATATACCTAAAAAGGGCCTTTTACTATAAGGTTTACTAGATTGTTCTAATGTTACTTTAAAACAAAGCAAGCCCTAACGTTATGCCTAGAAGAAAAGTTATACTAACGCTAATAATAGCTTGTCTTCTTTCCTCCTAACACCCGGACCCAAGGGTAAGAGCCTTGCTTCTAGGTTTAATAAACAAATCGCGTCTAAAGGAACTTGACAAGTTGGACTCAAGAGTTGGTCGCTTGTAGATTGTTTCCTCAGAATTAGCTAGCGACATTAATCGGAACAATCCGTTGCCCCGCCGGTGATATCCCAAGAAAATCACAGCCTCTGTTGCCCGGGTAGTGCCGGGCTGCTTTCCTTAAGAGGCCGTAAGGAAACCTACAGTAGCTAATGCAACATGAGTCTAATTGCCCACGGCTAGACTGGACCATATACCGCACAGATCCTTTGCGGAAGTTCAGCCTTTTCCCTCTTTAGCTATATAATGCTGGCCGTAATGTACAAAACCCCCCCTATTTTAGAATTATCTTAAATTAATTAGCTGAGGAGCCTCTAGCACTCTAGTAGAGGTAAAGGTCAAGTAGGTCAGCACCTAGGGTAGAGGGCCTAAGTAAGGTCTAAATTAGTAAAACAAGTCTATCTTAGGTAGTAGAGTACTATAGTAGTGTACCAGGCTTCTAAGGCTAATTAGTCTTACCCCGCTGATAGGATAAACGTGGGTAAGCTCTATTGTAACCTTAGGTAAGCTTTATTATAACCTTAGGTAACTAAGCTCACTAAGCTACTCTAACCTATTAGAGTGTATCCTGCTATTGTGCCAGAAAAGGGGGGGTACCTTACATTTTGGCTAGCACCGATAAGAATGCGGGGCAGATCACCAATCACCGTTGGGGCTGAAATCTAGGGGATAGCGTCCTTTCCGCATGCAAAGGGATAGATAATCTCAGTTGCGGCTAAATCAACAAGTTAGTTAGGAAAGTGTTTGTGGTAGTCTAACTAATAAGTAAATCTAGTCCAGCCGTACCGGATAGCATCCTATGCCACCTTTTGCAGACACCTCTAAGAACTATCACCATTTTGGGCCACCCCTAAGCTCTCAAAGTGCGCCTGACACCTCTATTGAAATTATTTGTAATTTTAACTTCGCACGAGGAGAATACCACGAGATATAGAATTGGCTCTATACTAACAGTTCAGGTTATTGATGCACGCTCCCAGAGCGAGGCCGGGTTTTCTTTAGCAACAGTAAGCATCGGCGATACATCCGTTCTTCCTAAGCAGCGAGCCTACTACATAGCCCTTCAAACCGCGTTGAGGCACTACCATAGACCACCTACCGCAACTCCGAGACCCATCTCGCTGACGCTGCATCGAAGTCCCTTTCCTCGAAGATGCCCGTTTCGCCTATGTTGCCGCCAGCCTAGAAGGCTTCCCGGCGCGGTGCAACTTTACGTTCGTGGAACCTAACGACATCCAAACCGACTTGGATTCGTCAGCCTCACGGACACGGTACCGGTAATGTCACCCGACCGTAGTGTCCAACGAGGACTACCGCAACGTTGGTCACGCTGTCGATCGTTTCGTCAACGCCGTCAATCGCCCCTTCAACTACACGCCCCTGTCTAATCGCCACTCTTGAGGGTCTCTTGAAACTTCACAAGGTTAGAAAGATAGTGCAGTCAAGGAAGTTTATAGCTCCAAGCTTTCGTCGATTGAAGGCAGAACATCGGCCAACTGGTCAACGAAGACGCTGGCGTGGTACATATTCAGTGTTGCTGGGACTAGGCGTTCGAGATCTGTTGCCAACAGTCACAAGCCCGGCTCTTATATGCTAGTAATTTTCAATGCCAGTTCGACGTTATCTACACTGATGTTTGGCTAGATTTGGCCTCAATTGAGACAAGCGATGGTGCACCTAGCCGGAAGTAGTTTTCACCATGTTTTACCTTCCAACCCTCCCAAAGTTCCCAAATTCTCTGCCAAATTGGGTCTCTGGCATTTGGCATACGTTCCGCACAGGCGTCAGCGAAAATGTCATCGGTGACAAATTGCGCGATAATAGGTTGAAAATTGTACCATCGATCTGGCAAATTATTAGCATCAGTCATAACGAATCGGTAACATTGTTTAACGTACTTAAAGTCTGAGATCCCATCGTAATATCTCCTTGGACCTCTTGTCTAGCCCCATGACGGGAGGTGAATTGACACACGCACAAAACACGTTCGCCAACAGTTAATCTTTTTGGCGCAACAAGTTTGGCTGCTGCCATGGGGAATCCGAGCACCGTAATGCCATCGAACTCGTCTGTGTATGCAGCCACCTTGACCCAATCTTGTGTTACTGATACAACAATACCACCCTGACCGTCTCCGTACTTGAGATGGTTGATCAACATTGCTAGAGTGTATATTTGATTATTGTTCCATAGACTTTGAGTTCGTCCACCTATATTTACTTAGAACGAGCTATTGGAGCAAGGGTTAATACATACCTGGAGTCATCGATTCTAGTATATCAACCTTCTCCACTGAGATGACGAGCCCACCAGGGTTCCCAGCACGAGAGCTCTGAGCATAAAAACTTCTATCCGCGATCTTGATAGCTTCAGCTAGATGTTCAGCGCGAATGGCGTTGAGGGGGCCGTCTTTCGACGTGATTTCCTGGTCAAAGCCCTTAAACTCTACTGTGGCATTTGTTCCGCTGTTGGTAATATATACTCCTTTCCTAATTGAGTCGTTGAAGTTTTTAAACGCAATAGTCTGAAATCCATTATACCCGTCAAACGTATAGTTTGCACCAGCCCTGATTTCTTTCCACACTCCAGCAGAAATGCAGGCGGACGTGGTTACTGGGGACTTGTTGTAAATGGTGAATGCTCCTGGTTGAGGGATCTCTCTGTCAACATTGAGCTGTTTGTCGAAACCGTAGAAGGTTACGGTGGCGGGATAGCCTCTATTGACCCAAAGGTTGGATTGTCTATTGCCCGACTTAATGACGACGTTCTCCCATCCGTTGCGTCCCCAGGAATCTGTTGCGCCAGGCTGAAGGGTATACCAGTCGGCCGAACCCCCGGAGTTAGTGGAAACTTGGCATTGTACAGCTTCTGTCGAGCTGTTTACCAGAATGATCGTCGCCATTTACGAGATATCGATGGGTAAGATAAAGCCTGGGTTTTAGGCAGTAGCACATACTCACTTTAGAAAAGAGCCGAAAAGTATGTTTTACAATGTATCCTTTAAGAAGGTAGAAAGTGTTGTCAAATAATTACCATGCTCAAACTGACATGTTTTTGCAGTTGTACGCTACTTATACTCGTATCTCTATCCCACCAGTGTTCCAAGACTCCAAGAGGGGTTGAGCCTAAGCCACATGATTGCTGTACTCCAGTGCTCCATTATCACACCACTCGAGATCCTTGCATTATCTAAGCCCCAAGCTAAAGTGCTTTGTCTCTGCATCAATTCTGCATTCAGCTCCTCCATAACGCTGGTCGAGATCGCGCCTCCAAATAAGCTGGCAAAACGGAGCGAACGCAGATGATTGGCCAGGCGATGGTGACAAGAGGGGTAGCTGGGAATGAGAGTTTCATAGAACAAAGGGTTTTCGTCCCCGCCGAAGTACCGAATTGCTTTACATCCGCACAACTTAACACCAGCAAGATTGTAAGTGAGTTTTTTAAACGTCATAGTGCACGGACACGGTATCACGATGCGCGGGAAGATGCACAAGGTTGGTGATTCTTTTAAATATCAGCTGAATCAAGCTTTTTACCTCACACTTTCAGCCCTACCTGGTATTCTCTTTGTTATGGAAACAGGTTCAGCTCGATCTAGCTTTTGCATCGACTCACTCTGTCATACCACGTTAGCCTCCATTAGTTGAGAGTAGATTTAGTCTTTCAAATAATGGCAGAGAGCCTGGGGAGGCTGACAAGCGAAGCGATATCAGTAGGGATAAGAACAGTAAGCTTTCGACTTTTCTTTCTAGGATAGTCTTAAATCTTTTATAAACTATCACTTTACTAATTATTTGTGAACACGGTTTAAATATTAATATTTTTACGTGGCAACCTCGCCTTAACTCTCAACATGATGATTCCCTTCATTAGCACGATGAATCTAGCGATATCTATCCTACCTGGCCTCCTTAAGCTCAACCATGCTATCCAAAGGAACTTATATGTTGCCATGGAAGTGATGGCGAGGATATGGCACCATTACGGAGAAACAAACGGGTACTCTAAGGACCAGCCAATTGAGCTGAGCGACGGGCCGCCGATAGAGAAACCATCAATCCTAGAAAGCCTTCAATATCAGCGTCACCGATACAGCCCGCTTTATCACGATGAACCGGCAGCCACATCGGTTGTGAGCGGAGAGAAGCCTGTCAGATTATTGGAGCTCTTGCCGCCTGAAACCACGAATAGTGATTTAATCCGCTGCAAGTTACATCCGTATTCTCTGGACGAAGCGCCAGAGTACGAGGCTATATCGTACACGTGGGGTCCCGTAAATACGCAAGACTTCCCAGTCATCGTGGTCACAATCACTGAGACTCAGGACAGCACACTGAAGCCAGTGAAGGCGGAAACCGTTGAGATCACACGACATTTATACGCGGCGCTGAGGAGATTACGCCATCCTACCCAATCACGGTTTTTATGGGCAGACCAAATCTGCATCAATCAAGTTGACAAGGAGGAGAAGAGTAAGCAGGTACGGCAGATGGGTGATATCTACAAAAAGTCCAAGCGCACGGTCATATGGCTGGGCGAAGAGGACGGAGACAAAGATGTGATTGCAGAGTTGTTTACATCCCTGAGAGACTCGCCGAACAACTCTGTGAAGGACGACATCACGCTGTTCGAGGGGCTCTTGGACCTCGAGGAGTCTACGCAACCGATTAGAATGCGTCACAAACAGTGGCGACGCCAGGCCGTGACTCGACTTTTAAACCGAACCTGGTTCAGCAGAGTGTGGGTCTTCCAAGAAGCCGTCGTCTCCCCCGAGGTCAAAGTCGTATACGGAAGCCTAGAACTTCCACTCAAAGAGCTCGTCCGACTCACGCGTGCCGTCTTCGAAGTCGAAAATGCCGCCGGTGGATATGCGCGCTCCATAGCCAAAAGGACAGTCGGATTCGACACTCTCTATCTGGTCCAACATAACCGAGTAGGTGGCTGCGGCGACCCGAACTGCCCACGAAACAAGGTGCCACGGAATTTTCTCGGCCTTGTGATGCAAGTCCTTCAACAACTACACGCCACGAAAGAACTTGACTTGATCTACGCGTTTGTCGGATTCGAGAGTCCGCAAGCCAACCCAAAGATCGAGGTCGACTACAAATTACCGGTCCGCACAGTTTGGATGAATGCAGCTAGCTCTATCATCCAGAACTCCCATTCACTTGACATCTTTGCGGCCGCGAGGGGCGACAAGGAGTGCAAGTATGACCTGCCATCATGGGTCCCTGACTTTTCGACATGCTATCCCTACGCGCGGCCGATGACGGCGCCGGACTTCAACACGGCATTTGACGCTTCAGGGGGTCTGCCGCACACCTGGGAAGGCGCAGCGGATACGGAGACTCTTATTGTTAAGGGAAAGGTCGTTGGCACGATTATGTGGTTTTCCCCGGTGAGCTTCGACCGCAAGTTCTTTCGCGAGGAGCCCCGAGGTACAAAGACTGTGCTGGACTATGAAAATCACGCCACAGAAATGAAGAGATACATTGACATTCAGGGAGTCGTGACACCCCAGAAAAGACAAGAGCTATTGGGATGCTACAACACATTGGTCCGTACTCTTCTTGCTGACGGGGCATTTGGCCACGACCAACCGCTCCGGTATAGCATAGACGAAATCATCCGGGTGTGCGAGAACGAAGATAAGATCCAAGCGGCCATCGACAAAGCTGGGCCATGGTGCGATGATGGTGATTATAAGATACTGGAGAAATTGCGAGAGTGGGGTCTTATTGTCCAGCAGAAACTGTTGTTTCTTTCTGATAAACACGATATGGGTCTTGTGCCGAAGACGGCGCATGAGGGTGACTTGATATGTTTACTGCATGGGTCGAAAGTCCCTTGCATTTTGAGGCGGAGCGGCGTTGGCGAGGAGAGGTATCGGATTATCTCGCAATGCTATTTGGACGGGAAGATGTATTGTAACGGATCACCTGAGAGGGAATGGTTGGAAGAGGGCGCTAAGAAGTTTGTTCTAGTGTGATGCAGAAATCCAAGGATCGCAAGCAACGCGCACGTCGCTGGACTTATCATAAATTTATTTGGAGTAGACCAAGTTGAGCTTCCTGATACCGGAGCCAAGTACATCTATGAGGATGCAACAAAAGGAATGTTAATACCGTAATTCTTACGGGTATCAAGCGCCCTAGATTTCGAGTCGATACCGTCCGCGAGTTGCAGCTTGACAACAGCCTCGTGCCCGCTTGTTACCGCCCACGGCAGCGGCGTCAGACCATCATAGTCCCTAGAGTCTGGGGGTGGTGTCTGGACATCCTAGGCCGGGGCGTTGACATCCACACGTGCAGGTAGTAGATGCTCCAACTATCTCGGGGCAGTAATTGTAAAAAGGATCACAGCCACATTATTATCGGTGCCTCGGATCCGCCGGTCATATCTGCCTATTGCCACTTGGTGGAGAAAGTATGAGAGCGAGATAGAGGGTCGTGCACACCTTGCTGCCGCAACTCCGCTGTTGCTGTTCCAATATGCACAATTATCACTTAAGATTCGATGTGATCTGGTGTCAGGGCAAGATCATGCGATAACGAATGGTATATTGACGTCTGTCTGTCCGTGGAAGTCTATTTTGCAGCAGCAAAAATACAGGTTATATAAACTTCAGCGCCGGATAAGGATAATATTTCCTAGTTAGGCAGTTGTCAAGATCATAAACTATGTAGCGTTCTAGGAAGCCGTCAGTAAACTCGACGTCCCAATCTGGGCAAAAGGTGCAAACACTTACCCGGACCGCTTGTGTTTTTGCGGTTGGTAGACAGCGCGATCTTAGCAATCTAATGGAAACTGTAAGCCTAGGACCCCATCACATGACTGCTCTGCAAAACATGACTATCGAGTCCGACTACATTCGAGCTCATATCACACCCGTAAACCCAGTTGCAACACACGTTGCGCAGTGATCCTGCCCTTCTAATTGACTGACTAGGCTTAGCGTCAATCCGTCTGTTTGGCGAAGGCGCTTAGGGATACGGCATCAGCCCCCATTGGCGGGCGGCGATATTTCCTGTTGCTATTGTAGGTCTGGCACTTCCAACAACTCTTATTTAGAGACGCCATTTTCCGCTCTTATAATGACAACCGCTTCAACATTACACCAGCTGTAATTGGCCGCTGAATTATTCCTTCAATCATGTCATCCTCGTACAGACCTGATCAGATTGATGACGCTAACTTAAATTACCATTACAAGATCACTGTTAACGATGCTCGCGGGATATACTACCAGTTGACATCGGGGGCGCAAGGCTTTCCCCAAGGTTTCTGGGGGTCAGAGCGGTAAGAAAAATAGCTCTCAAACAAGATCCAGACTAACAATCAGAAGCTCTCAGAAAGCCGTCTCTTCAGCTTCCGTGGCCTCATCAGCGGTCTCCACACCTCTCGACTACCGAGCCAAAATTGTGTCAACCTTTCGAATCGTGGCGCACACTATGGGACCGGTGATGCATGGCGGTGCTCTGAGCCAGAATCATTGGACGATCTATTTGCTCGTTCCAAGAGGTTCAGTACAGCTGAACATGAAAACAAACCCTGATCCGCATTCTCGTCGTGGGATTTTTGAGATTCGAGAGCATGCGTATGTGGAATCGAATACAGCTGTCCGGTGGTTCGATCTGCCAGCTGCGTCAGGCATTACAGTTGATTAAATTGAGCGCAAGATTAGATATCAGATATGGGACAGATATGACATGAACGAGGGTGGGGTCGGCTGTCGATGGTGGATGTAAGTGTTATGCTATTGTCGATGTTCGATCAGACTAAACAATTTTAGTTTGAACGTGATGCGCGGCCTTGCGAACAAGAATTACGTCGATAAGAACAAAGTCGACGGCGAACTATTGCAGGCCCTGAGCTACAACTACTCGAGAAATCTCGAACCGATCTGGCTAGAGATGAAGAAAGGCGAATTTTGTTGAACAACATAAAGAAATGAGCATCTCATTGACCATTTTCTTTCAAATTGTCGGGAATGGGGGCAGCGATGGTGGTGGCGCTGTGTCTTCAGATATGACCTGGTCCGAGCATGAATAGTCGAAACTGGGATATGTTATATAGATGTTTGCAAAATGTTACTTCTGTACTTACCTGTATTGATTATTGACTATTGCTGGTGAGCTTAGATATTGCAGGATCTTTTTATTGTTGGCATTAGGCCTTGGTGACAAGTGAAGAAGCTGGGCAAACTAGACATTGTCCATAGCACGCAGGTCCCGGAAAATCTGGATTTCGAATATGGCAGGATAGAAGCCAGCAAAGGCCCAGTCGAAGAAACAAATCCTTGAGTCTGACAAGGTACAGATGTTCCGCCTAACAAGATCCATATGACGCATTGTTAATTGTTTTTGGTGTGCTAGAGATATCAGTGGCTGCTTGACAACCGCGAGCCTTCTGTTGAACTAACTCTCTATATTGTTGATAGTTCTTAGGTTGCAGCTGGTTCCAGTTTCGGACCAAAGGTAGCCGTAGGCAGCACCACCTCCAACAGGGCCAGGTCCTTTATGCAGGGCCATTGGAATGGCAGCGAGCTGTCAAACTGCATCCATGGTACGCTTTGTAATACTTGGATCGCTGCGTACGTCAAGCGTATGTAATCCAACTCCAGACACGAATTCCATGACAATATAGCCCATGCGAAAACTGCACGAAGTGTCTTTAAAGTAGCAGAACACTTGTGGTATATACAAGATTGCACTGTCCACATGAAGACGCGCGTATTCCTGATTTGCAGCTTCCTAGTAGCGGACACCTATTCCAAACTTTACAACCAAGTTCTTAGATATCTTGGTTAACTGGTTTCCGTGCAGAGATCCAGCGAAATGCGGGGTATTCATACATAAGTTGACAATGTTGGAGTTGCTCCAATGAAGCCTATCCTGGAAAGATGCCATTTCCAGAGGGCAGGCAGTAGTCAGTTACTTCGAAAATTGTGGCATAACTTTTAAGAGCGTGGACACATCGCTCGTTTAGATCTCGCGCGATTTGAATGCCAAGGTGTCAGAGCTTCGACACAGACGCGCCAAGCCCATCCGAGAAGCTATCGCCGCCAATGGGTGCTGATGCCGTATCCCTAAGCGCCTTTCGATTGTCCGCTAAACGATCGACATTACGCTAAACTCGATCGGTCGGCTGATGGGGCAGGATCCCGGCAGGGATACACCTTGGCGCCATTTTCTAGGCGGAAGCGAGCCGATTCATTATTGTTGGTATGACTCGTATGAGAACTCTAATACTGTGGCGCATGTGATGCAAGTCTCAATAGAGTCAAAATTATCTTTTATTTGAGAAATATCTCTGTTGCTTTTTCCAGAGCGCAACCTATTCCTTTATATCTACGGCCTCAACTTGCGAACGATGTGACGAGCATGATGAGGAAATTCCCGGAAGGATTAAGCAGCAATCTATTGTTTCCATGCTTAACAAGAAGACGGAACTGGCTGTAGCAAGCTTAATGGAACGAAATTTAATCTGTTGGATTGTTATGGATGGTATGGCCTTTATAGCAATTGAGTCCCCAGTATTTCAGCAGATATTTAAGGACCTACTGGGTGTCACGCTTCCATTCAGCTGTCGCAAAACCGTAGTTCGACGGATTGACGCCGAATTTGACTTATCTCGAGCCTAGTTGATTGAGGAACTAGCCCAGACTAGCAGCACAATCGCCCTCTCCTTGGATGTCTGGACAAGCAAAAATTCCAAAGCTATACTGGCTGTGATTGGGCACTGGTTGACAGCAGACTTTGAGTATAAGGAGCGAGTCCTTGAGTTTGCAGAGCTTTGGGGGATTCATAGCGGAGAAAACATGGCACAATTGGTGCAAAAGATGCTCACCGAGCTTCAAATTGAGCACAAACTTCTTACTATTACTGCGGACAATGCTTCCAACAACGAGACGCTGGTGTCTGAGTTGTACTTCAACCTAATAGATAAGCTATCAGCAGGAAATGCACTAGCAGGTAAAGGGCATCTGCGCTTCCTTGGCGTTGACAGTTATATACGTTGTTTAGCACACGTGCTTTATCTCATTGCTAGCAACATTCTTTTAGAGTTAAAAGCAGGGGACTATAAGACAGCAAACGAAATGTGTGACCTCTTGTAAGAGAATAAGAAGATTAGACAGCACTCTGCATTAGCCTGACTTCAGATCCTAGTTCTCTAGATAGCCAGGACGCCGCAACGAAGGCAGCAGTGGAAGGTTACCTGGCAGACACACAGCCTAAACGATAAATTTATCAAGTATAATGTTCAAAATTGCTAGAACTCCACCTATTGCATGCTTAAGGATGCGTTACAAGCAAAGACACAGATCAAGAAGTGGATAGAGAATCAGAATTGCTTGCCACCGTTTACTCCCAAGGACTGGTCCTATCTCCAGCAAATCGAAAATCTCCTTTCCAAGTTTGACGAGTTCACCCAGCTGGTGTCAAGACGTCAGCCTCAGATCTGTCTTGCAATACCAATATACTATGAGCTGCACGACATGTTGGACGATGCTGCCTCTGCACAAGGAGAATTTTCGGGCTTGAACCCGGAGATCAGCTCGGCGGTATCCGCAGGCATGAAGAAGTACAGGAAGTATTATGACCTCATGGACGCACAAGATGCCTACTATATAGCGCTCATACTGGATCCGCGCTTCAAGACGCTACTATTGGAGAAGGAATTAGGAGACGATGCTGCCATAGAAGTTACAACCAGCATAAAGGAACAGCTCCATGAACAGTACCTATTGAAGCTGGAGCAGGATTCATCAGCCTAAAAAGAGCAGAACGCCGAGCCACAAAGTATTGAGGCTCGTGTGCTGCAGACGTTGCAGCCTCAAAAGAAGCAACGTTCTGATATCGACCGTTACTTTGAAGAAGACATGGTGATGGTTCATGAATCAGTGACGAAGGAAAAGGACTGGCTGTTTTCTTGGTGGAGGATGCATAGAGACGAATACCCCCGGATGGCAGCGGCCGCAAGAGACTACCTAGCAATACCAGCCTCTGAGGTGGCAGTGGAAAGGCTCTTTAATTGCGGACGAGATTTGTTGGGTGTACGGCGATATTCCTTAAACTCAGAGACTATGAGGCGAGTAATGTTGTTGAGAGATGCATATAAATCTGGAGCTCCTCTGTAACTAGTATTTTCCAGAACGTTACGAATAACACGAATAATTACAAATAAAGGCAATTATATTTGCATTCGCATTCGCAACCAAAAAACGCTGCGAATACGAATGAAAAATTACGAATATTCGTACGAATGCGACTATATCGGTTATTCGTGTCCACCCCTACCCTGGGATAGGGCCCTGGGATAGTGTACTGCAGGGGTGGTCGTGCTGCAACCAGTGCAAGTCACTAACATTCCATGATCCGTTGCTGTAATAACGATGCATTATTTGATTAACGTTACTGTAATTGCGTTTTTTGACTTAGTGGAAGACTCGTTGGCTTTCCGTTCGTCTTCGCCAGAAATTGTGCATCTAAGCGCTCCTATTTCTCGAGTTGACTGGCCTTTTAAGAAGTCCGCCTACATGCATGTCTTAATATTGTTAGATTTCTGACTAGGTATTGCAAGCTGCAGAAACTGCTCTGTTGGTAAAGGGCTTTTCTAAGATACAAGAACATGAATAGTGGGCGAGTAAGACGAGTGTACACTTAGATTAGGGCTAGCCTATATTCCTTGAACCTCCTGCTGCGCAATTTCCCTTAGAGTTCTGAGCTGTGGAAAGGCGTCGCCTGGGAGTGGTTCTGCTGTTACTGATCCGTTACTAGCTTTTAACTGCCTTGTGTTCTCTAGGAGACTCTCCAAGTCAAAAACTATTGAGGTGTAGCGTTTGTTATGCGTCCCGTTGTTATTGGGATTCTGATTATTTCTAACGTCTTAAACCCCAATTACTACTATTTTTTTATCTTTTGGGTTTTCTAAGAAGTCATTGAGCCTTGCAAACAACACTTGATTGGCGTACAACTCCGGTGGTCTTGTTTCCTCAGGTGTTGTGTCCTCTTGGAAGCGCAAAAGCCGAATCAATTATGGGCTTAAGATGGTATATAATGTTATGATCATGCTAGATAGTTACAACAAAGTCATCACAGTCATTACAACCTACTCTCCCATTCGCCATCTTAGAACGATTCTGGTAGTCGTTCACTCATTCATTCATTCATTCGTTGATTTTTATAACAGTCGTTTCCAATCAAAATGAGAACTGCTATGATCTTGGCCCCTCTGGCAGTGTCTTTCAATGCAGCTCTGGCAGATGTCCTCTGCAACTCCGAGGCCTTGCACTACAGGCCTCGCATTATCTCCGAGGCCGAAAGAAATGGATTTGAGGATGCCACCGATGAGCTTTGCGGTAACAATGATGAAAAGACTTTTCAGATGATATTCGAGTCTATGGTTTTCACCCGCACCCGTACCGAGGACATACCTGTATACAGTGAGAGCATTTGCAAAGCGAGTTTCCAGTCCATTATTGAAGCATGCATCTCCGGCAAGAATACAGGTGGTGGCAACTTTATCACCAATGGCCTGACGGTTGAGATTCAACTGGACTACTCAAATAACGAGGTGCGAGGCCTCGGAGCTGCCGAAAAGAAGCCAGCGAAGAAGCCCGAACCCGCGAAGCCAATAGCCACAAAACCGAAGGGCAACAAGACACCGAAGCCTGACAATAACAAAAACCCCAAGAAACCAAAAGACAAGACGCCAGAAAAGCCACCCGCCAAGACGACATGCAGCCTGAAGCCGGGAAAGACAAAGGGTGCTGGCAAGGACGAGAGCAACAGGGACAATAAGAATCCCACGAAAGTTGTGCGAGGCCTCATCGACACGCTACTCCGCAGAGCTGGGAGCGAAGGCAAGAAGTCTTCGGACTATGGTGATTGTGACTTCGAAGCAATGACCGATGGTGGTGATTGGGGCACGGACACTTGGCGTGGCTACCGGATGGAAACGGGCAATACGATTAGCGCCACGACTCTGGTACAAATTGCCAAATCCGCGTACGAAGAAGTCCAAGCGAAAAGGACATCAAACTCTGGTATTGTTGCCGCAGCTCTGTTTGTCCCCGGGAAGGGAGTGTACCTGGGCACCCCTGCACATGGAACAGGAACCAAGAAGGTGCAGGACTTCGCGGAAAATAATGCCTCGGAATTGTGGAGCTTTCTGGAGAATCGCCGTTTTCAACCAGGTAAGTCCGGTGCTCTGTACCATGCCGAGGATATTGCGATGCTGCTGACAATTGAAAGTGTCGCCGTGAAGGGTGACAGCAAATTTCCAAAATACTCTATGATGGCAACTTGGGGCAAGGTAGGTCTCATGCCGACAGACAAGAAAATGCCACCATGCAGCGGAGACGGTAACATTACTGAACCCTGCAAACGTGTTTTGAAGGGCATGGAGATCGGACTGGCTTAGGCTAGCTTCCCTGGGTTTAGGAAGTGGTCTGTAAGCTGGACTTGTGACTGCTCTATTCCTTCCAATGGTTGCCTGACTTTTCCTTGTATCTCTAGGTGGATTGCAGGACGAGTCCGGTTTTGTTCGGAGATCGGGCATTTGTAGAAAGTTCCTATGTCAGCTTTTACGGGCGTGGTGGAGTATCTGATAGACCGCAGATACAAAATTCGAGCCTATGAGATATCGAACATGTTACCAGGGTGAATTGAAATAAAGTGGGATGATGTAGACCACGCGCAGTCGGTGATTCCCTTTGTGCGGAATCTTTGCTAGGTTGTGGCCTCCCTGGCGAGTCAAGGTACGATGTTGGCTTCTTGGCCAGTATCGAGCAGCTTGACTTGCTGTGCGACTTGACTCTGAGAGACTGGTCACCTGAGAATGCGTGGGAAACGGCCGGTTCCCACGAAGAGCTCATCGAGTTATTCATCGATCACATTGATTCTGGTATCAAAGAGTTCTGGAGAAACGTGCAGCGCCTTTGTCTTCGGGTAAAACGTATCATGATCAGCACAGATGGAGTGCCAATCCATAAGAAGCCGCCCTTGACTGAATGCTATCAAAAGATGGCGCTACTATGTCCTCAACGTATTGAGGTGTTTTTCTACACGCCTGAAACAGAAGACGAGGCTGCGGGCCGTCGAAGGAAGAGGGTATTGTGGCAACTAAGAACTGGTCAAGGAGACTCATACAGCAGTGTGACACCAAAGCAGATGCCACGCTCAAAACTTCCTGGAGTCATTGTGGTACCGCCCGAGAAGCCGTACCGTGGGCGTGTTGGAGATTTTCTCAAGTCACACACGCTTTGGGAAATGTTCGCGAGCCAGTCCTACGCAGCTGAAATATATCGAGCCGCAGCTATAGAAAAGTATCACTTTGAAGGACAGCACAAGCCTTTCGGCTGCTCAGATCTAAATTGTGGCGTCTGGTTTGAACACCCTGAGCAATATACAACCCATTTACTCGCAACTGGACATGGCAATGATACCATTGCTCCTGGACCTGTTGAAGCGCTGTTAGCTGAGCGCACGAAGCATATACAGCGGCTCCGGCAGCAGCAGATAGAGGCGAACGAATACTTCTGGGATTGGTGGGGGGAATGGCCCTCTGAGCAACGGAGCATCTCTGAGAAGGAGGTGATGGACCAGTTAGAGCATGATGCATTGTATGCACAGGATAAGCCTGTAGGAAAGCATGGGCTTTTGCTGATGATTCATAATGTTGAGATCAACTTGGCGATGTAGGTAGAATGAGAGGGCATTCAGTGAGCTGCCGTTACCTTGACATGTCTGCCCAGCACCTGAATCCGGCCCAAGGAGAGGTCATGCTTTGTTCCGCCTAAAAGAAGCACTCAAAGCACAGAAATGGGGCCCGAAAGGTGACAACTATCATGTCCATGTCCCAAGGCGAAGAATTGAGTGGATACAGTGCACTGGGCCTTCACGACGCTCATAACGAGCTAGCCACACTCGATGCGCGCAGCAGCCCCATCTGTATGCTCTGCTGCGTGAACGAGTCAGCCAGATAACACTTTGCATAGATTCTTGGGCTCATTTTGTCCATCACCTGGTCGGCGAGAGAGAGACCCGCGGTCTCGGGACCGTGGAAGGATGTCTAAACGACATCGCTTATACACATACAAAAGCCGAGAAGGAAAAGGACAGAGGGACAGGGGTAACTAGCGACGGTGTCGACCATGTGACTGCTATTTGCGAAAGTTGTGAGTCTGATATGGTCGGGGCGAGCTCACGGCGTGTCTAAATTAAGGCCCCGGGAATATGTTTTCCGGCCAGTTATAGCAGGATGCATAGCGACACCACGCAACAGTATAACAGAGGAACCTCGGAAAACTTTGCCGATAAAGATTCAGGCGCTGAAGCAACATCGTGGCGGAAAGAAGATAAATATGACGATGAAAGCGATCTTGGTGTTGATAATACCGTGGTAGCAGGCGGTGGACATTTGCAAGTACTTAAGAAGTCACACCTCAAACACAGTAGATGACGGTAAATGATCTTGGCCATTACATGAGCCCGATCCCTTAATCGTACACGAATCGGTCTATTTTCGTACTACTTAACCAGGAATATTCTCCAGTAGGATATCTACGTTATATACACCATAGTGACGTGATACTTGTAGCTTTTTCTTCCACTTTTATAATGTATCTTATTACGTTCAATTACCCCTAAACGGTTTGTACACCTTACGGTAAACGATAATAGTATATTTTAAGGTAGTTTACTTTGCTTTAAGAAAGACTTTGCACAATCCAAAGCACAAGTGTACATTAAACCTTAGACCTCTTTCCAGATGAAACGAAATTCAAGTGTTTAGCAAACTACCTGCAAAGGTGGTAATCTGGGGGTGGGGCTCTTTTTCTCCACAGCCGACGGGACCATCAGAGGCCAATTGCTCCACTCTTTCTCCACTCTTTCCGCTGCACGTATACTCATCACTCGATATAATTGCAGGTACCTTAAGTAACTCTTTACAACATCAATAATTTTCAAATTTGCGTTTTGAACAAGCAGTATGGAAAGCATCGGCGATATCGAGATCCTGTTCAAGGACGATGGCCCCAAAGCAACAGACCATCCCCTCTATCCTGGTTTCAACCAAGAATCTACAATACTCAAACAGGGGAGCCTAATGAAGAAGGGCGCACTTGCGCTACCCTGCGACATACTTTGGGAACGGGATATACCACTCAAACTGCGTGATGGCATCACTATCTACACTGATGTCTACCGTCCCTTGAACGCCAAATACCTCTGCCCTGCTATCATCTCCAGTTCCGGATTTGGCAAGAATGGCGGCTTAAATCGCAAAATGGCCAATGAATCGCCTTGGCGCACCGGTATTCCGCAAGCTACAGTTAGCGGGCTCGAAAAGTTCGAAGCTTTGGACCCTGCCTACTGGTGTCTGCATGGGTATGTATTGGTACATCCAGGTGACTTGATCCAACATTGTACATGTAGATATGCGCTCACCATCACAGATATCCGAGGCACGTGGATGTCCGAAGGTGATACCTATATCAACTCTACCTTGGACGGAAAAGACGGTTACGATATTGTCGAGTGGGTTGCCGAACAATCCTGGAGCAACGGAAGGTGAGATGTATCCGATCCCATTAGGCCACCCACCTTTTAATCCCCCATACCAGGGTTTCTTTTGCTGGTAACTCATATCTCGCACAAACTCAATGGTTTGTGGCTGCAGAGAAACCTCCGCATCTTACATGTATAGCTCCTTGGGAAGGCTGGAACGACCTTTACAACGATTCTGCCAGGCGTGGCGGAATTCCAAGTCCAGAATTTCAGCAAGGGCTGATGGATAATTGTATGCCGGGTTTAGGCAGAGCCGAGGATGTGGCTGCCATGACCCACAAGTACCCCCTTTGGAATGCCTACTGGGAGGATAGACGTGCACGGTGCGACAAGATAGATATTCCAATGTACGTTGTCGCCAGCTGGACGAATGCGCTTCATACGAGAGGTACATTCCGTGGCTGGCTTGACAGTTCAAGCAAGAATAAATGGCTGAGAGTACACAACTCCCATGAGTGGCCAGGTATGTGCTGTACATGATCGCCCGCCCAGGTGGCATAGCTGACACGAAGCACCCAGATCTTTACTATCCACACAATGTGGAAGACCTTCGCAAGTTCTATGACTACTACATGAAAGATATCCCCACTGGATGGGAGTTCACGCCAAAGGTGCGATTGTGTGTCTTGAACCCCGGCAACAAAGATGTAGTAAATCGGCCCGAAGAAGACTTTCCAATCGCGAGACAGCAATCCAAGGCGTTGTTTCTCGAGGCTGCCAGCTCCACCATGGCCATGGACATCTCAGCGACAGCAGAAGCCAGAGTAGAATTCGACGCAGTGGCAGGCAAGGCTACGTTCACCTACACCTTCTTGGACAGGACGGAGCTCACCGGCTACTTTAAGCTAAAGCTCTGGGTTGAGGCCATTGGTAATGATGACCTGGATTTGTTCACGGTATTCTCCAAGCTTGACGCAAGTGGAAAGCTCGTCGAAACACAATGCATAGATGTGGGTTACTTGCAGCATGACCCCGAGGCAGAGTCTAAGAAGTTGCGCGAAATGCACGCGGGTGGTTCGAAGTCTGTTGATATTTACTTTGCTCGTGGTGCCACCGGCCGCTTACGGGCAAGCCACCGCGAGCTTGATCCCGAGCGTACAACTCCCCATCAGCCACATTACAAGTTTGCAAAGATTCAAAAGTTAGAGGAAGGAGAGATCGTCCCGGTAGAGATAGAGCTGTGGCCTCACGGTATGATTTGGGAAGCAGGAGAGAAGATTGAACTCGTTGTGGCGGGATACAATCTGATACCGGAAATCACTCCACGAACTCCAGCTGCAAAAACACTGAATAAGGGCACAGCCGTCATTCATACAGGTGGTAAGTTTGACAGCCATCTACTCGTACCTTTGATCCCCTCACGGACAGCATAACAAGGCTTGCTCGTTCCATCGCCTGGTTATCTTATCTTGATTTATCTTCTGTCCTCAATCGATGCTGTTATCTTCCTCTGCTGTGTTATTCATCGTCTGAAAACAATTTCAGTCAAATGGCTGAGCATTGTTTGACCATCTTGTCAAATTTTGAATTTTAGAACGAATTCAATTGCGTCAGTCACAAATCAAAGGTGGTAGTGCTTAATTTACAGCAAATCTAGTCTGCTCTAATGTCTGTCCACGGACGACTACCTTCTCAGATGGTACCAACACAAAGAGAACCCTCGCAATCTTGTCAGTGCGATTATGCCATGCATGTATAGTGCCTCTCTGCACCACCGTATCACCAGGCTTGACAGTAGTTTCGATGCCATTGTCCAACTCCAACACAACCTCGCCAGACAAGACAACACCAAAGTCCAAGCTGACAGTGCGATGCATGGGAGACGAGAGATGTGGCGTCATGTCGACAATACGTACTGTGGTACCGATCTTGTCACTGAGAGGAATTTGTTTGTTATGGTATTCGGTCCAAGGCCCTTGAATAGTTGCGGGAAATGATTCGGTACGCCAGAGATGTATAAAACCACCACCTTCCCGCATCCTTGTCTCCTCGTCGGTCACCTCAGCACTACCCATACGTGGATCGAATGGTGACAAGGCTGTGTCAGATTCAATGATCGCGTTGCCGTTTTCATCGTGTCCAGTAACGATTCGTCGCGCAGGCGGTAATGGCATTGTGGAAGTAGTTCGCGGTGAGCAAAATAGGCTTGATTGGTTTGAAAGCAGTAAGAAAGTGCAGAGACGGCGCGGAGTTTTTCTTCACTAAGTTAATCAAAAGAGTGGGAGTTGCAGCAAGGCCGGCTCATACTTTTCGGAGCTACCCACTTGCCATTTTTGAGGATGCGGGGCGCGGTATTACACATGGCTTTGTGGGGTGATTGTACCTGGGTATACTAGCGGGAATGTGGAGATCCGGTGCCAAGAATGTAAACCTCGGCTTCATGAGCGAAGTCATCCGCACCTACTGCAAAGCATGTTCAGGTTAGTTGACAAGGCAAGTTGGGTAGACTAAAAGTACATCCAGTACGCTGTGCAAACACTACCGCTACGACAATATGCCTCTAGAGACACGTAACATTGCAACTAGAGATACCACTTCGTTCCCTTACATATTCGAACAAAATGTCGATGTGCCGTTGACAACCTATGAGAATGGCCTCATACGTGTCAACGTCTACAGACCGCATGATAGCGACTCCGGAAGCAGGTTTCCTGTGCTCGTAACCTACGGTCCTTATGGCAAAGATGTCTACTACGGCGACTTCCGCAAGCCGTCCTTTGACCAGGTCAATGCAGAACACAAATCAGCACATTCAGCATGGGAAACTCCGGATCCGTCCTGGTGGACCTCTAATGGTTACGCTATTGTGAGGGCAGACGAGAGGGGCATTGGTCAGAGCCCGGGCGTGCTAGATACCATGAGCCAAGGGACCAGCGAAGCCTTCTTTGACGTGGTTGAGTGGGCTGCTCAGCAATCTTGGTCTAATGGAAAGGTCGGCTTGCTGGGTATCAGTTACTACGCAGGTACTCAATGGCGCGTTGCTGCTCGCAGACCAAGAGGGCTAGCCGCTATCATTCCCTGGGAAGGCATGTCCGACTACTACCGAGACCGATGCAGGCATGGTGGTATTCTGTCAGACCGCTTCATTCGTGAGTATCTTTATTGCTCAAACGGCTGCCACCGAACATGTGCTAATTTTGAGGAAGGCATTTGGTGGCATGGCCAGGTCTTGGTCAACCAGTATGGAAGGCCGCGCCCCCCACATTCGCTCGTCCCAGAGACTATAGAAGGTCATCTCGCTGAGGAAGAATTGAAGGCAAACATTAAGGATCAGACTGTTGACAACGAGATCCACAAATATCGAGATGAAGAGTATTACGCAAGTAAAGACTTCAACCTGAAGGATATCGAAGTGCCACTATTGAGCGTCGCAAATTGGGTAAGTGTAGACCTTCTTCCTCTGTTTTCGAATCATTATTTACTTCCATAAAAAATAGGGTGGCAGCCTCCTCCATCTCCGCGGCAATGTTGAAGGATATACGCATGCTGGATCAAAGTTGAAATACCTACGCTTCATAACCGGTCGCCACGATCTTCCATTCTATTATCATGATGAGGCACTTCTTCAGATGTCGTTCTTGAACGCCTTCCTCAAAGGTGAAGATGATCAGGGCTGGTCAACACCAGGTGAAGTTGCCCCAGTTTCGATCATCTTGCGCGAGGGCGAAGCCGGTGTCCCAGAGACTGAGAGGGAGAAACAATACGTCAGGCGCGAAGAGTCTGCCTGGCCGCTACCAAGTACGAGCTATGACAAGTACTATCTCCTACCAGACAAGAGCATGACTTCTGTTCCGACGGAAGTCGATCTTCGTGAGGATGGTGCTCTCAAATGGACAGCGCATGAGATAGCCCCAGTAGCCGAACGCAAACCCGGCACAAAAGGTCCTCCGCCCTCGCCAGACTTTTCCAAGCTTCCAGACACTGCAATGCAAACCTTCAAAACTGCACCATTCAAGAGTCGGGTCGAGTTCACCGGCCACGTGACAGCGCACTTGAATGTCAGCATTCCCAAGCCGACGGACGGTGGCACGGCGCCCAGCGACATAGACTTGTTCGTTACCATTCGGCACTTGGATAGCACCGGCAAAGAGATTTTCTACACCGGCACTGCCGGCGACCCTGTTCCAGTGACCAAGGGCTGGCTGCGCGTGTCGCTTAGAAAGACCGACCCTTCCCATCCCTACCATCGCGAATATCTGCCGCATCGCAATTACTACTCTAGCGATGTTCAGCCAGTCGTTCCTGGTGAGGTCTATCCAGTTGACGTAGAGATCTGGCCAACAAATGTGATCGTCAGCAAAGGACATTTGCTGGTGTTTGAGCTGGCGGGATCCGACACGCAAGGCAGTGGCATTTTCACTCATGCAAGCCCGCAGGACAGGAGCGAGGAGGTTTTCAAGGGCCTAAACGAGATTCGATTCGGAGTGGGCATGGAGAATTATGTCATTTTGCCTAGGATTCCTTGAGCCAAAAACGCATTTCTTTACTCTTCGCTTTCATAAATTGAATCTCACGGCAACCCAATTCCCTCACTATCCTTGTACCTCACCGTATAGCTAATACACATCCATTTCAATCGACTCCTTTAAGACTTCATCGGCAGCACAAGCCCCTTGCAGTCCCCGAACCCAAAGAGAGGCTTGCCACTATCTGCATCATGCACCCATCCGTGAAACGTAATCTCATCTCCATCTTCTATCCATGTCCTTGTCTGACCCAAGCCTAGTTCAACTATCTTTGTACCATTACGTGTCTTCTCGGCCAGACAGCAGCGGCCAAGTTCATCGCTCTGTAAAATGTTAACCACTGCTCAACCTTCAACCACGGCTCTGACTACTTTGTTCCACCTACCTGAAACATGGACATCGTGCCTGTGCCAACCAAGTCCCCAGTACCAATACGGCTTCCATTGCGCGTCTGGTGCGCCAATAGCTGTCGGTGGGTCCAGTATGTTTCCTTATACTCCGCGCGGCAAACTTCAAACGGAGCTAGGTCGCTGTTTGCCAAAGTCCACGTTGCCGAACAACGGATGTCCAAACAAGGCTTGTCAGGCTGGCCTCCGACAGGCTTCTCCTGGAGGTGATCGACAAAATCAACCACAGGCTGTAGTACACGTGGAACATACGACTTCTGAAGAGCTTCCATGGTCACAATCCATGGTGAAATGGTGACACAGCCGGATTTACCCTGGAAAGGACCTGTGGGGCCACCAGATTCAGCCCTTTGGATGTCTCGTGCTACTCTAGAGTTAGAAAATTCGCTTCACAGTACGCGCCATAGCAATAACAAAGATACAGAAACCACTAAACTCACCACTCCAGTCATTCAGCAAGACAAACCCAAACACCTTCTCATCCGCATCCTCAAGCTTGACCCGCTCCCCATACTGCGTGTTGCCAGCAATGTAAACGCCCAGCTCCAGTTCGAAGTCAAACCTCTCTGAGGGGCCTGTAGTGGCGGTGGTCTCTTTCTGGAACTGATTGCTAACGATGCCGTGGAAACGGTAGACGGGGGTACCCGAGACGACGATGTTGCGTGAATTACCGTAGTATCCAGGAGGCATGTGGTAGAAAGGGAAACGGATGTGCTGTGGAGTGTTGACTATCTCTTGCAGCTATTCAAGTAACATTGATTAGCTCCCACCAATCAAAGCTGTTGTTGAAGGAAAGAATACTAACATTCTCGAAATGGCCACGGCTCGATACGTAATCGGTATAATTGATTGTATCCATGGGAAGATGATTGGTAACCAATTTAGAAGGTGTTAAAGCGTCTCCATATTTTTGAAGTAACTCTTCATCCTTCCAAATCTGCTGAATGGATTCTCG
The DNA here is from genome assembly GCA_004835665.1 of Phoma sp. XZ068. Classification (NCBI taxonomy): domain Eukaryota; kingdom Fungi; phylum Ascomycota; class Dothideomycetes; order Pleosporales; family Didymellaceae; genus Phoma; species Phoma sp. XZ068. The sequence goes on along the minus strand of RBKR01000026.1, from coordinate 872,285 downwards.
GACAGCTCTGTGGACGGGCTTTGGGAGTGCTGCGAAAGCATTCAAGGTTGTGGAGGAGAAGGGCCGTTCTGACCGGGGATACCCATCGATTCTATCAAAAGCTTTGCATTCTTCCAGCACTTGTAGGTCAATGACAGTGTCGTCGATGATAGTTGCGGGGCGGGGTTTTGGCTTGGCTGAGTCAGAACAACATTCTGCAACAAAGCGAAGTCAATATGTACGGACCTTCTCATTCGTCGAGATTACCCCAAAGGGGATGTTTTCTATTGGAAAAGGAGAAATTGCCATTTCTTCGCTGATACTGACAAGCCAGTGTTGCAGCTGAAATTATTGAAACCGAAATGTTCGTCGCGCAGATTTAAGCACAATGTAGACAGGCCGTTTGTGTCTGATGAAGGCTCAAATCCGCGTGTGAATTTCGATTTTGAGCCACTAACTTAGCCTCTTATGCTTCAAGAGCCCGGAAATGTGGAGCGAGTACACACTGTTTTAAGATAAACTAGCCATTTACGCCCTAGACCAGGATATCCTTGCTCAATTCACAAAAGCGCATACCCGTAGTCTCCCCCGTTTGGGCTACGGCAAATGGTATGTATATGAAACTTAGCAGGCTCTTTGTTTGCAAGAAAAACACCATCGTGGTGGTCAAACTCGCAGATTATGACAGGGCTCTGGAGGCGATAGTAAAAGGGATCATGATCACCATAGCCCCCAATCCAACAAAAGTAAGTCTCCATCAAATTCTCGCGTACTTGCTCCAAACGATTTGCACGTGCCTTGGGAGGCAGATACAGTTGAAATTGTTCGACAAGCTTCAAGACTAGGTCACTGAAGCTGGAATCGAGCTCCCCGACATTGATGCCTTCATACGGTACAATGCGGTTGTCTTGGAACGCACCGCAGAGATGCCGCTGATCTGCTGGATTAAATCGTGACTCGGGCAGATCAACCATATTCTTGAATATCTGTGCCTTTTGTTGCAGCTCAGGAGGAAGACGCTGCATGATCTGAAGGCCGATGTCTGCTTCTGTTTTCAGAATGACAGTTCCCTTGAACGGTCCCTCATCGATCATGTTTGGCTCAGCCCCGGTAAAGGTTGGCGTCAACACAATCTGTGCTTTGCGGATGAAAACACTAAGGCAAAGATGGTGGCCGTACAGCAGCCACCCCCAAGGATCGGTGGTTGAAGGGGTGCCAAACAAGAGAAAATTATAAGAGAATCTGTTCAGGACCCCAGGAGCATGGAAAACCTCACCCAGAAAATGATTGATGCGCATGGCGCCGATGGCTTTTTCGTACCCCTCAGTTGACAGTGTGGTCTTGAAAAGATCTAGGACTGCTGTGGCGACCTCTTCTTTCACTTCATCCAGCCTGACGCCAAATCGATGGACATACAGCTCTGGGTTCGACCATGCTCGCCGCATGGGGGAATCAAGCGGCTGCCTGACCTTCTTCAGTTGTTCAGGGTTTAATGTCCCGAGAACGTGATTTGCAGCTTTAACAATGTCCTCTGTTGGAATGCCATCGTCGTTTTCCCTGTAGAGCCCAGGAATAACTGTCCCTAGGATAGATTTAGCGTAGTCGGAAACGAAAGGCCAAGCGGCCAAATAGTGGATTACCATTGGTTGTTACGCCTCGGAAAGGTTCGTTCCAAAGGTCTCCCCACCGGTCATTAATTTTCCTCACGAGCGGTACATTGTTGTACAGCCTGTCGGTGTGTGTAATCGCCGTGTCTTTGCTCAGGTTGGCAAATTTAGGATTCTTGAGGTCCACCCATTGACGGAATGTGGTATGACCGCTTTGCATGTTTTCTGCCATGACTGCGAATTGCATAGAGATGGAAGCATGTGTGGAGACCTCGTTGCAATAAAACCAATGCTCTCATCGTAACCGAATAGGAAGTCAAGCTCGTTAACGTTGGATCGGACATGTGGGGGCGGAGTCGTCGGCAATTGGTAGTTTCGATTACCGTCTACATCCGGCGTGCTGTGGACTAACTCCGAAGAAGCCCCTGTCGAACGTAGTTACGGTGATGTATTGATTACATATCTCAAAGTGAATGAACGGCAGTTCACACACGAATCGCCATCAACGAGGCTCGCAATAATGGTCTCCAATTTCTTCTCGCCACTTCCACCGCGCGATGGGCGCTTCTTTTCTCGACCGCCCACGGAAACAAAGGTTTTGATCGTTGGCAGTGGTCCAACAGGGCTTTTGACGGCCTACCTACTTGCGCGACGAGGCATTCGTTCGACCATTGTTGAACGGCACGCGCTGAGACTAGGGCAGCCCAAAGCACATGCAATCAATCCACGATCCCTTGAGATTTTGCGTCAAGCAGGCCTCGATACCAAAGCTCTACGCGAGCAGGGCTCTAGCGCGGAAGATGCTTTCTGGGTGCGCTTCATCTCTGGCCTCAGCGAGTACGAGGTGGGCAAGCTGCCCTATGAGCGCCAGGATGAAGCTGTGCGGGAGTTGACCCCAGAGCCACTCTTTAATATACCTCAACCCGCACTAGAGGAGTTTCTGCAAGAAGCAACATTGGGGACTGGGCTGGTCGCAATCCATAGACGATGGCATTGGCATAGTTACCGAACAGACAGCGACGGAGCACCGATCTCACAGCTGGAAGATCGTGAATCGGTTGAGCATGCCGTTATGGAAGTGAAGTCGCAATACATTGTGGGTACTGATGGAGTTGAATCGACAGTGCGCGCCCAGATAAAGAACGTACAGTGGGTTGCACCAGGCGGCCTGGAACGGCCCAAGCATTTCTACCGGTCAATCCATGTTCGCGGCAATCTTCGCAAGGTCGTGGCGCCTCAAGAGCGGCTGGCGCAGCTGTACTTTTGTGTGCATCCGGAGCATCGCAGTGGCATCATCGTGTACGACTTGGAGAACTCTTTCGTGCACGCAAGCAATGCTGCAGACCCTTCGTGTCTTACGGAAGACGATGTGAGCGAGGCCACTTGCCGTGCGGCGATCACCAGATGCATCGGCGATATTGGATTTGACATTGATGCAGTGAATGTTTGGTACACGTGGCCTCGCGTTGCCAGCGCGTACAGCGACGCGAACGCACGCGTGCTGCTGGCGGGCGATGCGGCTCACTCGTTCCCGCCGCAAGGAGGGCTTGGCGTCAACACTGGCATCGCCGACGCGCACAACCTGGCATGGCGCCTCTCGTTGCTGCTCAAGGGCCAATCAGATCGCCGCGACCATCTACTGGGTGCCTACACGGTCGAACGCAAGCCAGTTGCAGTATCAAATGCTTTACAGTCGGCCGCTAATGAGGGCGATTGGCGCGACTTCATGGAGTTGACTGCTGGCTTCCTGGACGAGGCTCGCTCTCAAGGGACGACGCCAGCCGAATATTTCTCGCGTCCTCACATGCGGCCTTTGATTGAGGACGCCATCGTAAAGAACACACCCCACTTTGACTCGCTCGCGCTCCAGCTCGGTTATGTATACGGCCAAGGGGATGGTACCACACTGCTCGATGACTGTGCCAAATATGAGCCAACGGCGGTCCCAGGAGCACGATTGCCGCACGCATGGCTTGATACTAATCGATCTGTCCTTGACCTCGTGCCAGTAGATGACTTCGTAGTGTTTCATGCGGATCAGGGCTTCAACGATGTCAGCTTCACTTTCCTCACAAGTCCCATCCATGTCCGCACAATCAACGTCGGCCATCTGCATCTGCCTCAGCAGTGGAAAGACCTGGTTTTGCGTGCAGGAAAGGCTCTATTAGTGCGGCCAGATCAGCATGTACTTGCTTTTGTACGGGACCAAAAAGATGTAGAGACTGCTTTGAAGGTGTTTTTGGGCCTTTCTTGATGAGGTTCAATAGTAAGAGATATGTTACTTCAAATGCCTGATTGAATTCAACAGTCACAATGTCAGTTACATCAACTACTCTTCATGATCACATCTCATTGTGTACATGACAGTCACTAATAGGTATGTTTTGGGCGATGTGGTCAGGTGTTCGTATTGTCTATGTGTATCTATCTCTTCAAATACGCTACAGCTGAGTCAAATCAATGTCCCCAATCGGATTGTTGTTCCATGCATTCAACTCCTTCGCCGCACTATACGCAGCCCTGACCGCATTGGTTGAGTTACCCAAACCTAAAGCAGCCTTGAAATGCGACTTTGCCTGCCTGGTAGCCCCCGAAGAGGCAATCGCACTGACTAGCACTAGCTGCGTCTGATGCTCTTCGAAGATGCCCGTGGCCGTCGTTCCCGCAAGCGAGTAGCCAAAAACGACCATCCAAGTAGTCGCCGAGAAGTCAGCAAAATATTTTTGGAGCATCTCTCGCACCTCGCCATTCTGAACCGATGCGTACGTACGTTCCATCAACTGCTTGCCGATTTCCCTGTCAGCAATAGGATCCAAGTCAGGTCGTGTACGGCCCTCTGCGAGGTGGAGAAGATTGCGCGAGTCAAGAACCTGGACCAAGCCGAGGCACGCTGGCACACACCATGGGATACCAACGAATGGCCAAACGACCATGAGCGCGCTGCGGATCTGTTCAAAGATTCTGCGGGCTTCGACTTCATCCGTCACATTCGCCAATGCACGGTCGAGGAGGCGTGGGACAATGTCTGACCTGTGGGCGCCGACTGCAAGAGCAGTCTTTCACGAGTCGTCAGCGGGCGCATGCTTTTGTTGAGAGAATGGGGCCCACAAGCAAGGCATTCGTAATGGACGCCAACTCGGGCGCTGTCGTACTGAGAAACGACTCAAGAATCCCTATGAATGCTTCGTCGTATGCTGGCGAACCCGGCCGGTTGTTTGTCGACACATATCTCTGTGTAAAATCGTCTCGTACACCATCGCCAGTAGTTTGTTGTGTCATTTTCTTTTCGTTGTTGGTAACCTGGGTGGTGAAATCTTGTGAAGATACTATCATAATTGTAGCATCTCGATCCACTCTGAAGGATTTCCGCGGTTTGGGCTTTTGCTCGGTATGTGGGGAGCTGGCCGTGGTGGGGAACGAGGGCACTGACTTGATCTTGCATATACGAGACTACCCCAAACTCACAATTTAGGGTCTCGCCATTGCACCAAGATCCAACACGACTATTTCCCTCAGATCCCACCCCTTTCACCATGGCTTCGGAAGCTACCCTCGAGTGGTTTGGTAGACAGGCCTCCTACTTACTGGGACGAACAACGCTAACCAGTCCCTTCTACCTGTAGGAGCCACGACATTCCGTCTCAAGGCCCACGGTATTACCATTTTCCTAGATGCCTGGTTAGAGCGTCCTTCCAGTATCCCGACGTATCTGAAGATTGATGATGTGAATGAGTGTGACTATATATTCATTAGCCATGCGCATTTCGACCAGTAAGTCTGCAGAGAAGCAGTGAGCCTCCCAGCTGATTCTGAAATACGTGTCAGTCTCCCTGGAGCTGACAGACTTGCTCGTCGCACCGGTGCTATCATCATTGGAAATGGAGAGGCCATTAATGTGATGCGCAATGCTGGTATCCCAGAAACACAGCTCCAAGCTGTCGCGGGCGGTGAGCGTGTCCCAATCTTCACAGCTGCTCAGCGCAAGGTTGCACAAGATAAGGCCGCATCTCAAGGATCATTGGGTGGGCCGCCAGGAGCGTCTTCAGGAGGACCGCCGGGCGGAGGACCACCAGGACGACCGCGCGGACCTCCTGGTCCGCCTACACCTGATCCTGCTACAGCTCCCATCTCAGTGCACGTCTGGCCATCTCTACATTGCTTAATGCCCCCGGGCGACCATCCAGAGTATATTGACGCAGGTGCTGTATATGAAGGCTCTGCTAGCCACGCTTGCACTATGGACATCACGCGCGGCATGACGTACGGACTTGGGAGCCTAATGAAGATGCCGAACCTGCCACCGCAACTTCCCGACGATATGAAGGTTTTCATATCGTACATGAAGGATCGCGAAGCGAATAAGTACTCCTTCTTTGATGGAGGTCAGTTGATGTACAATATTCTGTTGGGCGAGAAAACGCTCCTCTGGCAAGCACATTTGGGCGCGTACGACGGCATTATGAAGAGCTTGGAACCGCGGCCGGACGTTGCTGTAATGGCAATTGCAGGACGTGCGAATCTCAATGGGCGCCCATTTGATGGAAGTGGGGCTGAGTTTGCGAAGCAGCAGATTCAGTGGATAGGGGAGCCTGAGAAGGTTATTTGGTGTCTCCATGATCGAGCAGCGCTTAAGCCATATTATATCAAGACAGAGGCAGCCACAAAGCTTGTGAGCGAGGAAACTAGGAGCAAGGTCGTTGATTTGCAGCCTACACAAGTGTTCAAGTTGTTCGAATAGTATGAGCCTCGCTGATACTGTTGATCGGTGGAACCATGTTACATATAAATGCTCACCGGAATATGAACTTTGGTCTGAGACCAGTACCAGGTGTCAACAAGTGAAGCAATGAACGGTAATGGCTATTAGATTGCGACCTGCTTTCCTCTATTTTCTACACCATCATAGATTTGAGTCCTTGAGTGCATTACGCACTGCAGCCCTAACATCATAACCATACATCCTCGTTAGCACTTCCTTGTCGTTCAACTGGTTCACCGACGAACCACTCTCTGCCTCTGCTGCTAATGCAGTGTCTCGTTTCTCCTGCTCCGGTCCTAAGTATCGTTAGATTCTCCTCAGATACCACAAGTATGTGCGAACTAACCGTCAGGCACATGGAAGTATCTCTGGTTCTTACGACCAGCTTCTCGCATTTCCGAGGTTCTGGGCTTCCTGATATTTTCGTAAATCTCGAGTACAGACCTTATATTCCGCTGCTCAGATAAAGCACTCAGGCATTCAGCCAGCGCCGCACCATCTTCAGCTGCAGAAGCTGCTCCCTGAGCGACATAGGGAAGCATCGGGTGAGCTGAATCACCTAACAAAACCAAGTTCCCCTGGGGATGCAGCCAACGATCAAGCACAGGTCGGTCGTAGAGATTCCAGACATAAGAGTCTTCAACCATGTCCAGGAGTTTGCAAAGACGGTAGTCCCAACCCTCAAATTGCTCCCGTAGCTTCACCATGTCTCCTTTCAGCTTCCAGCTCTCCTCGCCAGCACTATCAACATCCGTTGGCACAAGAATGACAAGGTTGTATGAGCTGCCGCCGCGCACTGGATAGCCGACGACGTGCCTACCGGGACCCAGCCAGACAACGGAACCTTTGTGCAGCTCCAAATCTTCGAAGATGGGATCCATTATTTGCTCTCGCGACAAAAGGGCACGATAGGCGCTATCCCCAGTCGGGGAAGCGGGAACACGTTGTCCGAGCACGTGCTGGCAGAGGGTGCTTTTTGCTCCATCGGCCGCAACAACTACATCACCATAGAAGACGGTACCGTCTTTGCAGACAATTTTCTCGGGTTTCAACCCAGACATAGGAGCGTGCTGATAGAGCTCGACTGTGCGGCCCGTCTCAATCTGAACGCCGAGTTCGCGGGCGCGATCAAGCAGCATGCGGTGCAGGTCAGCCCGGTGAACATGGAAGTAGTCGACGCCAAACACATTTCGCATGCGATTGTTGAGATTGAGCGAGAAACGGGTCAGCTCCTTGCCATTCTTCCACCTGACCTGCCTCACATATGGAGCCCGCACGCCATGTTTCTCAAGCGGCTCTTGGAGGCCCCAGCTGTACAACAAGCGAGTGAAGTTGGGTGTGACTTGGATGCCAGCGCCGATTTCTCCAAGCTGAGACGCAGCTTCGAGGACCGTAACTTTGCAGTTCGAAGCCGTGGGAGATGTCAAGATGGCGACGGCGGCGGCAAGACCTGTTAGCGGCAGTTAATCTTAGTATAGCTTATCCTTGCTATTATAGGCTGGGACTATTCGCTCACCGCCAATGCCCGCACCCACAATAACCACATCGCATACGGAAGCCATTTGTGCTGATTGTAATCAGCAAGTTTGATGATTTGAGACTATCCGTATGTCAATAATACCAAACCTCGGTCTATCTCAAATCTCCATTATCCTAAGTTCGCGAAGTCAAGGAGCGTCGAAACGTCCCGCAGTCACAGGGTGCTCCACGGACCCTATACAGAAGTATCCGGGTACAGCTGCAGGTAATACTGGTAAGACGGCTGCCGTTATGCGAGTCACCAGCATACGCCAATGCGGAGATGCATGGGCTTCTCCAGGGGTCTTCCCAGTCCTTGTGACAGGAACGCCTCAGCCCCGCTGGAGCCCTAGTTCACCGGCAACCCCACATTCCTTACGTCGGAACCACGGGGGTGGTAGCCCTTGTCCGCTTATTTGGGGAAGCAACCAGATCCAGTACGCATTGCATTTGTGATAAACCCGGCAAGCATACCCGGCAGATATGAATGTGATAGCGCATGCACGCCATTTTCAACCGTCACAAAACGTGTCTGTCGTCTGAGATTGCCTGCATCGGTTAGACAACCTGAGCATGCGGACAGCTTGGGGGAGGGTTGATACGATGAACCAATTATAAGAACGCACTGCAAACGCACTAGCAGTACTAGTTCGCATTGGACAGAATAAGCGAATTACAAACGTCTGGGGTTTTTAACGCTCAACGAAGTGGTCCAATCTCAAGCACCCAGCTTACAGACTCAACATCTCCTCCAACTCAAATTGCTCCCTTCGCCTCGTCCTCCATATCCATGCACAGGTGCGCTCAGAGAGAAAAGTTCGCTCTCTTGCTGATGAACCGAGTGGACTTGCGGAATGACTTTCCGTATATGAAAAAAATTGGCAAGAAGATCGACATGAATGCGACGACACCGGCGAAGATGCCAAAGGCAGCCATGTAGCCGCGAGTCGCAACCCAATCCGGCATGCCGTAAGTGAAGCCGAAGCCGACGATGTTCCGGAAGCTAGCGACGTTGACGAGGGTGGGTCTATGCAACTCTTGTTAGGTCAAGTATTAAATAATTTGGGCTTGCAATCGGAACTTACCCAGCTAGTTGAGGATAGCTTTCAACGCAGAGCACTGAAGCAACGATGTTGGCCGTCAGGAATGCGAAAATCAAAATGGCAGTCGCAGAGCAGATTGCCATCCAGGACACCTTATCCGTGTACTCGCCACCAATACCGAAAAGAATGCAGCCAAAGACACCGCAGAAAAGCGGAAAGACCATGTTCCATAGATTATATTCTGCCTCACGCTTGCCGCCGTTACGCTTGGTGATCCAGTTGACGAGTGCATCGGCCCCATATCCACCGATTAGCATAACAAATATACTAGAGATGAATGGTGCAATGACAACGAGCCCGAGACTATCGAGCGGCCAGCTGTAAGGAGGCGCGAGCAACACGGTGGTTTGCGTCAAATTCGACCCGAGGCTGATGCCGATGAAAGCGGCGTTGATCAGGGTCATGTAGACGACGACAGGCAAGGCGAACGTCTTGATGATTTCGGTGAATGCGATGAAGCCGTTCTTGACATGAATTCCGCCATTGAACAGGCCCCATTGGTCCCAGAAGGTTCGTTTGCCGTACCGTTCGTAGTTGATTGCCGGTCGGTCACCGTCAGTGTCAATGTGGCCATCGCCGCCTGACGAAAAGAGTCAGCACTGACGTGTTCTCTGCAACATGATAAAGAAATGGCTCTTACGCAATTCGGCCCGATCGCGGTGCCATCGAGTTTCGGGCAAGAAGCAGATGATCATGAGTGCTGTGATGCCCGTGATGATGGCCATAATGAAATACAGCCAACGCCAGCTGAGGTTCGAGACAACGTAGGAGGATCCTATTCCAATGGAGATTGTGATGATTCCCTTTTCAAGCTTAGGTTTTTGTATCTTTTACACTGCAGAAGAACACTCACCTGGGATGCCCACACAACGCTTACGCCTCGACTGCGCTGGTGGAGGAATGTCATGTCCCCCACAATCAGTGGAACTAGGCTTTCTACCGCGCCAGCCCCCAAGGCCTGGATACATCTCGCTGCCATATGAGACGGCAAACTGGTGCTGTAACCGGCCCAAACCGTAGCAAAGGTTGATAGTAGCGAGCAAAAGATCATGACTGGCCTTCGACCAAATGCCACCGATGCCGGAACGAGGATGTAGTTGCTTAGTCCAATAATGAGAACCGGAAGTGAAGATAGCATATTGACGCGGCTAATTGGCTGGGCACCAGGTAAATTTCCCAATGCTTCGAGGGGATTGCCGGCCGGAGGACCTCCTGGCGGCATACCACCTGGTGGCATACCTCCTGGTGGCATACCTCCTGGCGGCATACCTCCAGGTGGTCCTTGGCCATGGGAGCCTCCAGCGAGTATGCCTGCCAAACCACCAGGCTCGTTAAGTAGTTTCGGATCAAGTCCTGCGTACTCGAGCATGAAGATTGGAAGCAACCCTGCCATAACTTGTTGCATAGCGAGAGCAATCGCTCCAACTGATGGTTGAATTAGCACGTGGCTAAGAACGCTTAAAGCTCTGATACGGAGAGCTTACAGGCGCAGATGGCCGTGATAGCCAGAGCTTTCTGCCATGTTGGAAAGTTCAGAGGATCTGTGATAGGAAGAAGCCCATGGTCAGCAATGTGGCGTTTTCTAGTCGTGAACCTGCTTGCTGTAACGACAGCAGTCATCGCATTAAACGAATAGATACTGACCGTTGGGGTTATCCGTGGGAGTTGGTATGAGACGCAGCTTGTTGTTCACGTACATCTGCGTCGTACCGTCCACCGTAGTCTTCGTTTGCTCCAGCTTTCCTGCCTCATCGATCGAGTTCTCGCGGCGATCAGATTCCATTTTCTCCGACATGGTGAGATAGGGATTGAATGTGATGGGCAAAGGTCACTAGGAAGATGGGTGCACTATAAGTGCAATGCTGGAAAGGGACAAGACAAGTGTGAAGTGCGGAGAAGGCTTAAAACGTGCAATCAGCTCTCCACTCAAGCCAGATGTCTTCTGTGGTGGAGTATACGAGATTGTGGCTTAAGCCCCTTTCCCCGAACGCCAAATCCCCACAAATCCCCATCCCAATCTAAGGCTAAAGGGCGGCTCGCGACATCCCGTTTCTGCGGGGTACATTAGCAGCCTTAGGTATCCAGGATTACGACGAAGCTAATTGGCAGGCCTTTACACGTTCGTATGCACCCACGACCGGATCGTGCAGCATAGAGATAAGTGGCCAGGTAATACCCTCGCATTGCAGCACAATCATGCAACATGGAACTTGACAGGTCGAGATATCGAATTATGTGTACACGGTTGAATCAGGAAAGACACATCTGGCGAAAACAAGAAAATACTACTGTCACACACAAGATAAATCTGATACAATCCCCATCAAAACCCCGGTCATCTAGAGCCACCTGCCGAAAGCGTCACTCAACGCTTTTCAAAGGAGATCTCAGTTGGGAAGCTCGGGCGCGTCGTCTTTCGGTACGAAGCCGAAAAGTCGTCGCACATTGGAGTAGACGTACGCAAGATCGAGCATCCTTGCCACAAAGAACAACATAATCTTGCCCTGAAGACTGTCCGGTTCCGTCATCTACTAGCCGTTAGTCTGATGATCATAATGAAAGGTTAATCTTGTTACCTCGGCACCGGTTCCACCGCTCGTCCTGACCCAGCCAAATGCCCGGGGATTCATTTTGGCCTCAAAGCCGGTCACGGCTGTTCTGAAGTCATCCTCTTTCAAGGACCCGTCTTTTGCCTTATCGGCTAGGGAGATGATAACTGGCAGCGCATCTGCACAGTCGTGCATCGACTGATTTCCTCCCATACCACTGCATGCAGTCAGTAAGGCTGCAGGGAGTAAATCGACAAAAGATTAGTACCGAGAAGGCAGCATAGCATGCAAAGCATCGCCAATCAACCACACATGATTGTTTCCAAGCTCAGGCACGTCGTTGTTTTGAACCTTCTGACGCCAATTCTTTGCTGGTTCCTTGCTAGCCCTGGCCTGAAAAACATGAATGTCTTCATCACTGCCGATAGCGTGCAGCATCTCATGGCTAGGTATTATTAGTATGGTCAATGTGTTGGGAATGGACAACCATACATTCGCGGGTCCCAGTCCTTTATTAGAGAAATGCAAAATTCAAGCTTGTTGGGGAGATCTCGTGGATTCTCTGGACAACGGCCCACAGGCACGTTTAAGCCCCAGAAGAGGGATGCAATGTCTGCGTCATAGTCCAGACCATCCGTCTTATTGCCAGGCTCTTGGGGTTTCTGGAAGCCATCTGGTAGATAGGCTATCCGGGTGTCAGCAGGTTGCAAGGCGCAGCAAAGGTGGAGGGTTCAGACATGAGTAGAAAAGTATCGTGCCATCCTTAATGATGGCCATTGGTGCCTTGCGCACCTCAGGGGTTAACTTGAGTAGCTTGGATGGTGGTAGGTTGCCCTTTGCCAAAAACCCCCATCTGTCCGTCATCTGCACGAGGTTATTCAGACCGATCTGCGAGTTTACGAGGGAACGTGAACCCTCGGCAGAGATGAGCAGATCACACTCGTCCGTGGAGCCATCCGCAAACGACACGCGCACTTTGGTTTTCTTGCCAGGGTGTTCTATGATGGTGTATGATTTGAATTTCTTCTCATAGGTGATCTTGTTGACCTGGTTGAGCGGCTCGTGTAAAAATTCGCGTAAGACGATGCGGTTAATGGGCGCAGACTTGGTGTAGGCGGGAAACTTAGTGAGGTCCAGGAGCGTGTTAAGATGTGTGTCATAAAGAATTGGTGCTGAAGAGATGAGACCACCCGAGCGGCCAAAGAGCTTGTACAGGTGGTCCTGTTGTTCTTGTGTCAGACAACTTCTGAAGCCCATCAATGCGGGAGCGCCCATGCGAATCTGGTAACCCTCGCGCCGCGAGCCTCGCTCGTCGGATTCATATATGGCGAAGTCGATTCCGCTGTCACTGTGTAGTTGCAGGCCGTTCGCCAGCAGCGAACCAGCCAGGCCGGCGCCGATGATGATAACCTTGAACGGCATCTTGTAGCACAGGGCACAGGACGTAAGCTGTGTCGCAGCCCTATAAGGTATTCTACATGTCGGCGTCCGTGTGACCGATGGCAATGGCGCCACCGTGTCGCTTGCCATGCAGAAGGATGAATCGCGTACCGTGCATTACGAACCGGGCGAAGACTCCTCTCCACCCCATTTCCCGCATCCTGGCGCGCGATGTGTGGCTGCATTGCACCAGAAGAGGAAGGACGTGACTCGCGGATGCATGAGTCAGGTATGCACGAGGACTCACGAGGCACGGCTCATAACCGTTCCCCTAGCTTCTCCACCCTAGTGAACCCCCCGCGCTTCCGAAAGATCCTAGCCGACGGGGCATATAGCACCGCCATAGTCCAGCTGTGCCTTCCATCGTCGTACCACATTCTCTCCGCACCGCTTGGCTCGATGTAGTAGAGCAGATACAGCAAACATGGACCCGCCCCGCGAGCCCGGCCCCCACTTCTGCTGCAACCTTTGTGGTGCTCGTTTCGGGCGCGCAGAGCATCTCAGCCGTCACCGGCTCTCCCACACAAACACCAAACCCTTCAGCTGCCCCATTTGCTCCAAGGGCTTCACCCGGAGGTATGCTGCCACTTCCACTTGACGCCGGCGGTGTTAGCAGGCTGCCTCGGATGTGCTGATCTGAACATCCGGTAGAGACACACTCAACCGTCACCTCCCCATCCATTCTGCGGCCACGGGGAAGGGCCGGCCCGGCAGAGACATGGCCATCAGCCGCGCATCGCAGGCGTGTGACAACTGCGCTCGCCTGCGTCTACGCTGTGATGGCCAGCCCTCCTGTGCCCGCTGCCAGTCTAAGCGTGTACATTGTTCCTACTCAGCCCGGACGCGTCGCCGTGTTGCAATCATCCAGGACGCCTCTCAACTCGAGTCTTCTGGTGTTGCCTCTGTGGATGATTCGGCTGCTATGTCTACGCGTGTTTCCGGTCCTCCTGGGCCCGGGTGCCTATCTACCGTAGATCCTGCTCTACTCCCATCTTCAAGTGTAGAGACATACCCACCTTCGGACATGTCTCTTGGTACATCAACCGCCCCCAACATGGCTCCCGCCTTGCCAGCCAACCCCAGCGATACTGACAGTGGGGCCATGCAGCCTCGGCAGCCACGCCAGCCACAGCAAAATCTCCAGCACGAGGAGCACCAGCATGTCCAGCCAGAACTAATATCCCCTCCTAACTCGGATTCCATCATGTCCAGCAACCTGCTAGATTCCAGTGAAATATTCACTGGAGGGGAAATGCAACCTATATCCGGCGATCACATGTACAGCATGCCAACATCCTCATTGTCCATCGACTACATGTCACAATCTGAGATGCAACCTTATAATGACTTCGACTTTGATTTGCCCTTTGGTGAAATTCAAAGCGTAACTGATTGGATGAATTGTTCCGGCATTTACCCTGTCGTAGAACAGCCTCCTCTAAAGCCAGTGTCCTATATTGCCAGATTTGATCATTCGACGCCTGGTATCTCAGATTTAAGGCACCACCACGGCTCTAGAAGACCCTCAATGCCTCCCGAAGTTGGCTTGCTGGAAGGTAACGGGGCTACTTGCACCTCCACCTCCAAAGCCCAGGGTTCAAGTTCGAGCGCCCACCAGTGGCCCACGGATTGGAATCCTGTTCATTCAGATAACCTTGTTATATTCCCAGACATGAGTTCAGCCTCCATAGACATTTTGGACGCCGAGAATATTGCCCACGTGGAACAGCTCTCTCAGAAATCTTATGAAGACATACGCCAGTACCTGACGCGAACAGATTCTAATCAGGCCCATTACCGACCGTTTCAGCATCCCAACCTTCCTCCATATCATGTAATGGACTGCTTCCTACAATTATATTTTGAATACTTTCATCCCATCTTCCCCATACTTCACCAGGCCACCTTTGAGCCAATGGAAGCACCTTGGCAGCTTTCTCTTGCACTTTGTGCAATCGGTGCACGTTACTCAAAGCTCCCTTTATCAAATCAATGTTCAATCGCCCTCCAAGAACTGCTGCGTCGAGCAATTGCGGCAACGGTGAGTAGTCGCGCGGCTGTTTTCACAATTTTCTCTTTCAGGCTAACAGATTGCAGCTTGAGAAAGACAACAGTGTCGTTCGCGAAATTTGGGCTACACAGATTATGATACTTAATTCCATAGGGATGATGTATTCTGGTAATAAGAGGTTCTATGAAATCGCCGAAGCTATGCGGGGCAGCCCAGCCATTCAATGTCGCCGGAATACTTCAGTCAAGGGAACAGGGGCCTCCGTTCCAATTCATGGCAGCAGCTCGGGGCAAAATTTGGAATCGGCATGGCAAGAGTGGATTCGAGAGGAAACCTGTCGTCGAGTTGGATTCGGCGCTTTCGTAATTACGGCCTGACTCACCCCCTACTCCAAACAAGCTAACCCTCCTATTAGTTGATGGACGCTCAAGTTGTTCTCTATCTAGATTCCAACCCGAACTGGAAAGCTTCAGAATTGCTGCAGCAGTTACCTTGCAGCGAAAGCATCTGGAACGCGCAGACCGCCGAGGAATGGAAAGAGCAGTATCTGAGCCACTCGAGTGAGCACTGTCACCTGATGCATCCTACTTGGTTGCTAATGCCTATAAGCAGGCACCAAATTTCCCACAATAAGGCTCGCCATGGAGCAACTACGACAAGAGAAACCCTTGCCAGCTGCAGTCGGCGACTTCGCACGTTTGGTCATCGTGTTCGTCACCTATTTAGAGGCTTCAGCGATCAGTAGAAGCGTTGACAACTTTCTTCTCGCCGACCAAAGCTTAGCAGACAAGTTGATAGACGAGGGGAAAACGACCGCTCTGAGGATTCTCGAGGCTTTAAAAGCTGAGGCCCGACATGACAGTGACTTACCCTTGCGATCTAGCCTCAAATGCCATATTGACTTGACTTTGATGCTGCTCTTCACGCCACGCACTGAGGTTGTGAACCACGCACAATCGTTCAAAACCGAGCTCGAAGCCGTACCCGCTCGTGAGCGGCTGCGTCACTGGATTGATCGGGACGCCGGCCGACATGCACGACATGCCATTGCAGCGGCTGGTGCACTTACCGGTCTGCTACAATCGAACTCAACGCGAGGATTCTACGAGCCCATCGCGGCACTACTGGCTACTCTTACCTTGTGGACATACAGCCAGATGGTAGAGAGTGCTTCGACCAGTTGCGGCTTTATCGGAACTGTGTTGGATAGAACTTCGGGTGGCGGGCGAACTTCGACGGTCAGGCTAGACAATTTCCGCGAAGCAGGGAAGGCGCGCGAATGGGTCAATGGGTCAGAAAGCGTTCGAGCCCACATCAAAGACGTCGGAAATATTTGCAAATCGAGCGCAGGCAGTCGCATCTTGGTTGTTGGAAAGGCTATGATAACGCTGCGGACCTCTTGGATGCTTAGTCAGGGTCTCGGTCTTTGGCTCTCTATGTTGAGATCTCGAGCGGACAAAGGTGATACCATGTAGAGTATTTTCAAAGCTATTCCATGCACGATCAGCTCATTCGCCGAAGGTGAATTGTAGAACTAGCCCAGAACAGTGTTGGAGAGACTCTTCTAGGTAAGGCTAGTAAATATGCTTCCGAAACAGCCGATACGGATAATGCTGGCCCCACAAGCCGAGAATGGTCCTTTGCAAACTACCATAGGGATTCGTTCTGTTCCATACTTCATCAGCCAATTGTCCAACAACTAGCTTCCTACTCACTCCAACCAACATGGCTACTACGACAGTAGCTACTGAAGTGACACGACAAGCGCTTCGCCTCATCGAGACCGACTACGCAGTCCATCGCACCGGCGAAGAGCACTCTAGTACCAACGATCAAACCAATCGCGTACTTCCCACTCGCGTTCTCGACTCCACAGCTAGCACAACAGTCACTCAACCTTCCACCAGCGATGGCTTGATCGACCCTTCCACTGCACCTCATCCGCGCGTGCAAGGCGTTATATCACCGCCCTGGTGGCCATCGAACCGCTTCAGAGGGGTTCCCGAGTACGCACCTATAAACTACGGGCTTGATAGGAGCGAGAGGCCTGTAGGTGAAAATGCAGTCATTGGGTTCGCATTGACTACAACTTTCAGCGGATGCCATATCTTGACTGTGAGTGCTTCTTTGGTAAACTGTTTTGGATTGGCCAGACATAGAAGAACCAAGGGCGAAACAAAACAGAGCTGATCTGTTGTAGGTTTATTCTTCCATTTGGAGGGGGCTCACGGGTAGGTTTGGGGATAGGTTCTGGCGGTATGAGGTTGGTGGTGAATATTGAAGCGGGCGTTTCTTACGAATCCCGCAGGGCTTGATCTTGCACATTCATTCAAGTGAATGGCTGAGGCGATCAGTTTGGGATAGTCTGCTTATACTCAATTGAGACAGCAATAACAACTCCTCATGAGTGCCCGATTGAAGCGCTGTGTCGGAATGAACTAACAGAATATCTTTTCAATCTCCAATAGCGATGAACAGTTAATTTTACAGCGAGCAAGATCTGATGTTGTAGCGCAGTTTGGAAACAAAGTACAGGTCGTCATAAGTACACTCGTAGAAGTCCTTTACCAGTCTCCCAACTGAAACTGTGCGTTGCACATATTTACCAATTCCCAGCACTCCGCTTTCATTTTGTTCTCAGTACCCTCATCCTCCTTTGCACCTGCAGCTCCAGCGGCAAAGCACATAGAAATAAAATGGTCATCTGTGCCATGTGCGTCGCGATATAGCGGATGTTTCATAAGCCGTGTGACAGCTCGTCTCAGCGCTGGCCCGGTGTTCATCGTGAGAGCATCCTCGACCGCTTGTCGAAATTCGAGCGCAAAATCCATCGGCGGCTCGGGCATGGCTAGATTATCGCGAAATCGAATCATCTGCAGCCAGTGGTTGCGATATAGATTGTGAACGGCACCGCCAGACCCGATTATTAGTACGTTCTCGTGGCGCAACGGGCGCAGGGCCGCTCCCATACGCGCATGGTAATGCGGGTCGAAGCGTGCATTCGCGGAGACGATAACTGCTGGAATGTTTGTCTTGCTTTCAGGGAACATACGGATTAAGACAAGGAATGTGTCGTGAATGTAATTAAAGGTGGTGTTGGCTTCAGCGTTGAAGCCTGCGTCGCTCAGCAAGCCAAGTACTCGCCGCCCCATGGGAATATCAGCGGTCAGTTCAAACTTCTCATACCGCTTTTTGTGGACATATGCAACCTGGAATATGCTGTGAGCTGACATTTTTCAAATCAGAATATAACGCCTTACTGGAGTTTTTTGTGGCTTTGGGTTCATCGCTACTTGGATTTTGTCTCCAACACATTCCCAATGAGCGCCTGTTAAGTGTCAATTTAAACCAACCAATGAGGGCCAGTGAAGTATTTACCCATCATGACAATACTTTTGACCCCGCGTCGCAACGCCTCATCACCCACCTCCTTCCAAAACGCGGCAGGAGCAGTGTCCTCACCCAGCATCATCGTCGAGCCATGGGAGAAGAAGAATACAGGCGTAGGCCCTGATGAAGCTCCAGTTAGCATATCGCCATGCTGCAACTAGACAGCAATGCGAGAGAAGTTCTTACGCTTTAAAACGAGGCCAGGCATTTCGATAATGATAGTTTGCTCAACGTGGTGTCAAGGTAGCTAGACTTTTCAAATTCATTATTTTCATAAGTAAGGCGAAATGCGCCGCTCATGCGTGTGCTCAGCTGTAACCCCCACATACCCGCGGGTCGGAGCCTTGTGGGACTTCAACCCCATAGACCGCCTCTCCAAACAACCCCTACTTGATCTGCTGCGGAAAATGGGGAAAACGGGACAAATGACAAAATCTTGAAACTAGGGCTGGTGATCTCGAAGATTGACTTGAACCTTTTAACTTAGGTCGATCTATTGCATCCACCTTATTATTGCGACGAAAATGGCAAGAAGTATCTGGTCCCAGGTAGACGCTGCAAGGCTGGAAGGCCGCTTGGAGACGGTGACGCAGCGCCAGAAAGAAATTAAGGCCATCCACACTGCTGTTTGCAAGGACGCTGACGAGCTACGCAAAGCGTTATTGGTCGAAGGTAATCATTGGACGTGGGCATTACTACGGCATCGCATTGCTGACCTCTCTCTATGAAGACCCAACACGTACAGAGGTGGACGTTCTCGTTGAGATAAACGTCACCCTTCAATTGCTAAGGCTGATCGTCGACCAGCTGAGCCTAAAGGAGCAACTCGCCGGTGAGCAGCTTGCCGAGCAAGGGAAGAACAACGAACATCGCCATGATCCGCTTGGAAACGTTTTGATCCTCAGTAATAGTAGTCTACCATTATCTTCAGCTCTCATACCTCTATCGTATTCGATAGCCGCCGGTAACAATTCTATCCTGATCCTGCCGTCAGCCCTTCCTGTCTCGTCCAAAACGCTGTATCAGACGTTGCAAAGTTCTGGTTTGGATCTCGAAGCAACCGGACTTCTCGCCCCAACAACCGAATCCGAACTTGAGCAAAATCTTTCGGAGCTCTCGAACAACATATTCCATGGGGTTTTCACGCAAGGAGAAGCGGAAACGAGGCTTGTCGCAAGTCAGCCATTCCAAAAATTAAACCCACAGGTCCGCTTGACGCTTGCGGGTGCTAGCCTCAACACTGCTGTGGTAACGCGCAAGGCTGATGTCAAGCTGGCTGCAAATGAGGTTGTGCGAGCCTTTTGTGGCTATGGCGCTGCAACTTCGTCTGCTCCTGGGATTGTTCTTGTGGACGAGTTTGTTGCAGGAGACTTTGTTGACTTCCTTATAAGGTCTGTTCGGGAGACCCAGATGCGTCTACAACGTTCCGATAAGCCCAAGCCGGGACGGGATATTGATAGTGCCCGCTCTTTCATTGTAGGTTTCAAGAGGCAGGGTGGTAGAGCGATCGAGTTGGGTGATGGTAAAGTGTTATTGGTTGGCAACCCAGACTGGAAGTGAGTTGAACAAGCGCTAGCTACACTGTGGCTTTTGAGTCTTCGAAATGACGGCACTGACAGACAACAGAAGTCTAAAACAGTATGAATCTGCGTTAGCAGCGAAGCGATCTGGACCTGAGTACAACGGCGTACTATGCCTTGTTCCAACAACCAGCCTAGAAGGAGCTATCAGCCTTACAGGGCAACTGTAAGTGTTTGTTTCTCGCATCCTGTCAATCAAAGCTAATAGTTACCAGACACTTGGGTCATAGTACCACTGCATCCCTTTATGTCTTCGCAGAGCCGGCAGAGGCACGATATATCTCCCTGTTTACCCCCAGCTCCGCCACCTACATCAACAAGATCCCTCTTCTCACTCTCTTTACGCAACCGCCTCATCTTCCCATAAAGTCCATCTTGAACGAAATCTACTCGAAGTCGCATCCAGTTCTATTTTCATCGTCGCCAGCAATTGCACTTCCCGACCATATCTTTCAGCAGCCAGGTGATTCGCTTATCAGAAGTTTGACTTCAATACTCGCTGGTCAGAAAATGGAACCACCCAAGCAGAAGTCGGGATATCAAACTGGCTTCTTTGCACAGGGTGGTATAGTGGGTCTGTCTCATCTGCTCCTTGGTCTAGCTGTGACAAGCTACGGCATGTTGTATCTTGGTAGATTCACCGCAAATAAATTTTTTTAGTGAGCAGCCGCGCTCATGAACTCTTGAAATATTTCCTGCTCGCAAGGTATTCGGGAAAGCTTCAACGCTTGGTCTGGGAAGGTCCGTGCAGCTATCGCAGCTCAGAGGTGTCAACCCTTGGTTGACTAAGCTCAAGTGTGAGGTCAGAAGCATAGAGGATTCAATCTTATCCATCATTGGCTAGCATTGATATGGTGTATTAAGCCTATTTTTCGCCACTTATATCCAAGAAAAATGCAAGGAAGCTTATTGTCGAATAGCGGTCTTTGCGGATTGCGGGGCGCCAAGTGCAATAAACAGAAGCTTACTAGTTATTCATCCTTCTAACAGCTGATTCGTGGCATGTCAAGGGTTTGTGGGGTCTGATACGTGAGTCGGAGCAGCACAGCTCATCCCGACGGAGTAGCGCATGCAACCGACTAACAGATATTGATTACCAACAAACGAAGTACCGAAGATTCGTCTGCTCGCTTTCTCTGAGATACCTGTTACTGCTCAGCTCACATTCGGTGCTTCCTCCGCCAATACCATGCCAAACAATCAGGAGCCTTCTCTGGTCCACGACGGACCAACACAACCACTCCAAATCGTCATTGCTGGTGCAGGCATTGGCGGTCTCACAGCTGCTATCTATTTGCGAAGGCAAGGCCACCGGGTTGTTGTTCTCGAACAATCACGCTTTGCGAACGAGATAGGTGCTGCAGTGCACCTGGCGCCAAATTGCAATGGAATTCTGAAACGAATTGGAATAGAGGCAGAAAATTTTGGAGCAAATGAGATGCGAAGGGTTTGTTCCATTACCACATCTTATATTACAAGAAAGCTAACCGACTTGTCCTTTTAGTTTACGAATTTTAGTTTCAAAGGAGACCTGATCGCTTCAATGGACAACGCCGGCCAGCGCGCCATGTGGCAACACAAATATCTTCTGGTGCATCGCGCACGCATACACGACGCACTGAAGCTGAAAGCAGTGGCGTTTGACTGGCCTGGCACTCCCGTCGAGCTGCGGACATCAAGCCGAGTTGTCGACGCGGATGCTTCTGCTGGTACAGTGACGCTGGATAATGGAAACGTGGTACAAGGAGATGTAATAATTGGTGCTGATGGTGTACATGTATGTTGCTTTCAAATTCTCATCTTTGCCAAGACTCTATGCTACCTACATTGATGCTAATAAGCAATGCATAGTCGAAGATGAGAACAAAGGTTTTACCGGGAAATATTAATCCTCAATCTTCGGGAAAGAGCGCATTCAGGTTCATGCTTCCCAAATCCGCTCTCCTGGAGATACCGGAAATGACCAAGTATGCGCAACATGACGGAGAATTGATCATGTGGCTAGGTCCAACGAAGCGGATGGTAATGTACCCATGTAACAACAACACCTCACTAAATTTTGTCGCCATCCATCCCGCGGAAGAAACAAATGCCCGAGCAGGAGGTATAGAATGTTCAAACTTACCATTGAATTTGCGCAAATGCTGACTTTGTTTAGAGTACAACGATCAGGGCTCCAAAAAGATGTTACTCAAAGTCTTTGAAGATTTTGATCCTGCACTTCTCCAGCTAATCTCAAAGGTGGACGAAGACGATCTGAAATTATGGTCTTTACTCAATATGGACCCGCTGCCGTCGTGGACAAACGAGAAACTCGCTTTATTGGGAGACGCTGCGCACCCATACACGCCCCGTCAGTACCACCTTGCTGCTAGTATGCTCCGCTAACCCAAACAGACCAAGGACAGGGGGCTGGACAAGCGATGGAAGATGGTGCAGTAATTGCTGCGGTTCTTCCCAAAGGTACAAAGCCCCAGGAGGTTCCCGAGCGGCTGCGACTGTTTGAGCAATTTCGGTATGAACGCGCCACAAAAATCCAAGCTTTTTCTTTGAAAGCAGGCAAAGACAACATGAGAATCTCGGAGGAAGAACGTACGGACCCCTACCTCCTATTTCTAATGATACCTGCATACTAAGTATGAATTACAGGAAGGGACGCTACGCTATATCATCTTGCCCATGATGCGTGGGACTCTGCTATGCAAAAGTTCCGCAAATGGGAGTGGTCGCGAAAACCTGATATGTACTGGCGGATGCCGATCTCTTTTGGCCCAATGCCAGGCCCACGTCAAGATTTCCATGGCAACCCACATGATGATTCACATTCGACGTCGACTACCACGTCCATAAAGTTCACAACTTCCCGGACATTGCTTGATTCGCTACTTCCCAACGAGAGTTTTAGCTTCATTGCGCCGGGGACCGTTGCGTGCGCGACATTCAGCCAAATGACCCTGGATAAACTGCCTTGGCTTGGAGGCCAAGGCTACAACGTATTTCAGTTAATCCTTCATGGCGTACAGTATAAAAAGAAGAACGGGGATGTACTCAAGGGTAGTTTCTTGCCACTGCTTTTCGAAGATCTGGCTGATCCTATTCTGAGCGGGCGCGAAGAGTTGGGATTTCCAAAGGTTTTCTGCAATATCAACACATACCGACGAGCCAACTCCGTTCGAGCACAGCTGAGCTGGCAAGGCGCCGTCTTTGGTAATATGTCAGTTGGCGATCTTCAGGAAGTCACTCCTCAAAATGGAGTCGCAAACGGTGACAGCGAGCCAAACGGAGTCAAAAATGAAGTAATCAAGTCGAACGGTGAGGTATCACCCCAGGTCGCCATGACATGGCGCGTAATTCCACCGGTAGGGGCCCAGAGCCAGTCAGACTCTGGATACTGTACAATGACCCCTTTCAAGAAGCCAGATCCGACCGCGGCCCCTCCAAAAGTCTGGAAAGGAGCAAAAGCTAGTGTTAGCTTTGACCCCTTAGACTGTGAGGCTCTGCCAACGATTCATCATATCGTCTCTCGTCTAGCAGAAATTCCCGTCTTTGAAGTTGTTGAAGCGACCTTGACACATACAGTTGGTTTGCCAACCCTCAATAGCACCGTTCGAGTGGAAGAGGACCTGTAAATTGGAGTGCTTTGGATCATGCATGGGGATCTGATATTAATCGATCGTAGTTTGGGAAATTGCACACATTAGTATAGTTTGATTCGAGTTTTCTACCAAATCTCCTCATTTGAATCTAAAATAAGCTCAAAGGAAAGCTCCTGTTGACAAATGTTTATAACAATGGAATAATTCTATTATTTATTATTTCACATCATGTTGATTTCCTAATCGCCCCTATATGTTTGGAAGTTTCTATCGTGTGTATGAATATCTTGTGTCGCAAGGATATGGGAAAGCAGACAGGTTCTGGCACCCCACGTAGTGAGCAATTGTCCGTGATGCCCAAGGTCGCACCACTCTGTATCTACAACCTCCCAGATCTCGTCGCAGATAGTCCATCAAGCTGAAGTGCATATAGTTGTAGGTGCAGCCATGCAACCTGACTATTGCGACCGGACAATACCGGAAACAATCTGAGTATGAGAATGATTGGATATTTACGAGAGTTGCTTGTTCAAGTGGTATTGTTTTTAAATGTATTGCTATTTTAGATGCCACTGTAGATAGAAGCATCTCCGATGTTCCAACTTAACTTGACTGTACTGCTAAACGACGTTTCAGGCAATTACTTGCTCCATCTGCTCATACCCCAACCTATAATACTTTTCTTCTTTCCTTCTTGGGCTGGTATTTTTGCCTTTCTCTGGTCTACCCTCTGCATGACACGTATCATAATCTCATTATCGCGTTGTTCCAGTTGTTTGGTGTCCAGCAAGCCTTTTCCACCATCATGTGCCTCATCCGCTTCTGGCAGCAACTTGCCTGACGTGATACCGATTGCGACTGTCAAACGGTCAATCTTACTCATCAGCCAACTCTTATGCGCCAGTCCAAGTTTCCAGTGCGGAGGGAGGCTCGTGTACCCCAAATATGCACCTAGAAGAGCTCCGGCTACTGCCATGTTCGTATCCGCATCGCCACCCTCCATGGCGAGATTGGCCATTACGTCTTCGAAGGTAGACATCTTGCTGTTCCAACCGCCGTCACTTTCTTTACGTGCTCCGCTCCTGATTGCAAGTCGGAGTGCAAGTACTGCGGAGCCTAAACACTTGTAGACGTACCCCATCTTCTGGCTGTCATCCAATGCCAGCGACTTGAATGTCTGGGCGAAAATATAGCTGTCGAACTCTCCGCGATCAAGGCGTTTTTCCGCGCCAGACTCTGAGTACTCAGGGTCGGAGTCTGGATCCATCAGCCCGGGCTGAGCGTATACCCACTTGTATGCGCGCTCAATTGCTGCATCAACGTTCTCTTCGTCCAGGATTTCCCCTCTCAGCAGTCCTCGAATCAAACCCACTGAGATGCAGCACGATACAACACATCTCGGGTCAACATGTGTCGTTCTTCCCACATCTACACTCAGTTGCCATGCTTCTTCCTCCGCGCATCCAACCGCGATTACACCAATAGGATGCGTACGCATCAGACTCCCATTTGGCGCTACGTAGCGAGAAGTCTTTACCCAGCGCTCAGTTGCCGTTCCGACGGGATCAGAGAGATACTTTGGATTCAACACAACACTACCGACTAGCTGGCCAATGCCAAAGGGTGGGCGCTCAAGGGCAAGCAGGCCTTGGGTAATCCAGGTGTGGAGGCGAGATGCAAAATCATGGGTAGGATCCCACTTCGTCGAGGATGTTTGGTTGTGTAGGTAGCCAAGAAGGATTAATAGGGCTTGGTCCGTATCATCAGTCCACCCGCGAGGTTCGAATTTGGCTCGGGAGTGTTAGCGGTACGTATTTAGTTGAGCAATGCTCTCTAGGAATTCAGAAAATATTGTAGCAGAGTGTCAAGCTTCCAAAGGAAGTGGACCTGACTCACCTCGATGAGTGTCTATATAAAATTCCGTAGTTGGCTCAACCAAGCTGAACTTCCGGTCTGGGTATAGCCGCTCACACGCGGTCTTCGGCAGAAACTCAGTATACAAACCAATCGCATCACCGAGTGCGGAGCCAATGATGCATCCGTAGACTCTGTCCACGACGGCCTGCCTCACAAAAGGGTGCTGATCAATGAAGCTCAGACCAATCGGTGCTGTGCTCTCACATTGCGATTCCTGCGATGCCATATTGTGTGAGTGGCTCGAAGGATGTGAAATACAGCTATTCTGAGATAGAAATTGATGAGTAAAAGCAAAAGCGTAATGATGCAAGGCTTGTTCTTGAGATGGTACTTCAGCGATGTGGTTGCCTTGAGAGGCAACAGGACCGGCAATGCCCATGTCCGTGCGCCTCTTAGTGGAACACCAAGCACTTCAGAAGGCTCCATATAGAAAAATACCTTGCCACGCACGAGTTCTGGTGTTGGTGACTTATTCGACAATCCATCACATACGCTACTTGATTAAGACGCTCGCAACACTGAATCTGAACAGTCGCATCGAAAGGCGCGGACATTAGGATGGGTACAGTACCCCCTAAGGGGGATCGATCGTTAGCGTCCTCGGCCCACAACCCGAATCGTGCCTCTGTCGCGCGGGAGACACGATCCGCTAGGGTACCGTACCCAAGGCAGGTACGCGCGCGCGTGCTGCTACCAACATCAGATTCCTCCATGCCTCGATGCATCGGTGAACCGAAATTAATATACGTGAAATCAATCATGATGCGGCCAAGAAGCCGTTGGGAAGAATTTCGAAACGTGGCGATCGCGTGGGCTGTCCATAGGCGCCAGGGGTGCATCCTTGAGCTCCAGCCAGACTCAGCTCGAGAAGCCTGCACGTCATTTGGCCAAGTCGAATCACATGAGGGACCATAATCACGGGCATGATCATTTTACTTCAATACTCTACTAATGTTTCATGGTGAGTTCTATTTCGTGTTGCCCGACACCCTCATCATCGCGGATCGTAAGGGGTCGAAGCTGCGCCCGATGGCGGGTGGCATGCGCACAGACACTGTAGCAAAGGATCAGCCAGTGTTGAAGACGCCTCGAACGTTGAGTCAGGCTGTCGGCACAGGAATCAGTAAAATTTCGTGCAGGTATTGGCTTGCAAGGATGACACTTTTGCAGACGCTCTTTTCAAACTCCGCAGCGCGCGGCGTTGCTGACCGGCTCGCATTACCTTTTTCTTTGGCTCCCAAGGTCTGTCTGTGCTTCTAAGCAGAAAATTTGCCGTGCGTGTTTGTTGCGAAACAACGGCAAAGCAACAGTGAGTTGACGAATGTTGGCGTGGTGTCAACATGATTGCTTATTGGGCTGGCTTTGAGGTCGCTCGACCAATTTTTCGACCTCAAATGAGGCGGTGGGGCGTCCAGTGACAAACACGCATTGGGACGAGTTTTGAAGGCCGGTCTTGCAAGCCGAAGGGGGTTAATTGGCTAATCTAGTGAGGTATGGACGAAAACAAGACAGTGGAAATTAACAACAAGATTGCAAGCTTCGTTGACATGTCAATGGAGACAGTCAGATGAAATGAATTGGAAGGTAAAATGTACAGAAAGCTAAAATATACAGAAAGGTAGAATACACAGGAAGTCTGAATGTAAGCGAGAAACTTAGGCACCAATCGCCTTGACATGGTCAGTGACCAGGCAAGTCCAGTCTTCGCTGTCGAAGTAGATGGTGTGTCCATCGTCTGCTGACTTCTGTCCAGTGCTGGGGATCTTGTCGCCCAACTGCCAGAACATGTCAGAAGCCATGCCCGCATCCTTCAGGCTCAGGCTGGTCTTCTGCCACGCGCTCTCGACCGAACAATGCTCAGCAGCCTCTGTTACTCCATACTCCTCGAGCACGCAGGGCTTTCCAAGTTCCTGGCAGATCTTTGCGTGAGCCTCAATCCAGCCGTTACCCCAGTCGTTTGTCTGGCCCCAGCCCTTAGGGTATAGATGCATGGTTCCGAACGAAATGTCCTCGACCGCAAGGTTAGCGGCGAAGTCAAGGCCCTCTTCTTTCTTGAAGGGATAGGAATCTTCGCCGGCAAGACCGAAGCCCTCGTCACCAATCGCAATCATGTGATTTGCGTCGAGCGAGCGGATGAACTTGGAGGTAGCAGTAACCCAGTTGGTAATGACAGAGGTCTCGCAGCCAGGGCAGCGCGGCTCGTTCGCAAGCTCCCAGGCGAAGATGCTAGAAGAGTCGGTGTATCGTGAGACAACCGCTTTGGTGTAGGCTTGATACATGTCCTGACAGCTGCTTGACTTGTACCAGTCTTCGTAGCTGCTAGCGCCACAGGCTTTGAAGTAGGCCTTCATGCCTCCGTAGTCGGTCCAGTAGTTAACAAAGTTAACGATAAGCTTGATGTCATGCTTCTCAGCAGCTTTAACAACAGCATCAAGACGCTGCAGGCCATTGGCGCCGGTGTTAATAGTAGCCTCTGATCCAGAGAAAGACTGGAAGTACACAGTTCCAGAGCCAGGAACGGTTTCCACGTCGTTGAAGCCCCATACTCGAAGAACCTTGAGGTTCGATTCGGCCAAATGGCCCATTATTGTGTCAACATCCTCGTCGCTGGTGAGGAACGGCATCCAGTAGGAATTGGTGCCAGCATAGTCTAACAAGTCAGTCGATGTATAGGAGATGTGTGCTGTTCTGGTTCTTACATTGGGTAACTCCATCAATGCTGAACTTGGTACCAACAGCTCTTGCGATCGAACCTGGTGTAGTTGTGTTGCCTGGGGCTGGCGCAGTAGTGTTGCCCGGGGCTGGTGCAGTGGTATTGCCTGGGGCTGGTACAGTGGAATTGTTGGCGGCTGGAAGCGCGACCGGGCATCCGGTTGGGAGTGCTACTGCACTAGCGATGAACGGGAGAATCGCAGTTATCTTCATTGTGAAAGACTTGGTAGTTGTGTATGAGACTGTTGATGGTGAGAGGAGAGGTCGAGATCGCAACCTTTATACGCCTGCATCCCACCTGAATAACATGAAAGGACAGTGACTGTGGGCGCTGTTTTGGAAAGATTCATTCTTCCGAGATGAGAGGTTGATGATGTGGAGTATGGAGAAACATAGGATCGAAGGAGGCCAGGATCCCCAACTGGTGATCCAAGCTTGCCGGTGGGATACAACGGACAAGCTGCCAAAAACGTGCCCTTTGCCAAGGAAATGTCCCTTCGCTTAGAGCCATTGGTGCTTCCGTTTGACACGAACGCATGGCACTGCATAAACACCGTCGATCAGGTAGCGTGACCAGCCACATGTCACTGAGTCGAGCAACGGCGGATGCGGTGAAAGCTTACAAGCGTTTGTTATTGATATTCAACACCAGCAACTCTTTCAAATTGCTGCCTCCCGCCATTTGCTCTCTCCTTTTGAGATCTCTGGTCATGATAGATCGTTCTATTGCAGGTACAATGCTCAATGGGAAGCCACTGCATTGTGCCAGTGCGATACTCCACAGTTGTTTTGGCATGATCCGTTAACCCGGATGTCAATCTTGAAACGCGTTTATATCACGAGGTTTCATGTACGATCCCGCAGCACTGGCCATGGATTGGGTATGGGTCAATGCAATCTCGCCAGACCGAGAATGGACGCGGGAGAACACATTATCGTGACGAGAAAGGTCGCCTGGAAGCTTCGCATGAAAAGATAGAGCACCTTCTCTGGGTTCACTTATTCGATACAACCTGAGGCAGTCAATCACATGATACTCTCAGGCTTCATGTAAAGCCTTGGCATTCTCGCCGAGAAACTCCCTCAATCCAGTACAAAGAGACACTCGATATCTTCATAATGGTTAATGACTGGATCCTTGACAAATGATATTGAGTGAGGGCATGGTGCTGAATTGCGTTTATGCCTCTGCAAAGTGGTTTCTGTTGCCGCCAGGCCGCCATCAAGGACGCTTGAAGCAATACTTTCCCTTCCATCTTTGCAGAAGCTCACAAAAGTCCATGAACTTCTTTGCACCCACAATACTGCCCACACGAACTCTACTTCCGAAAGCAATGCCATGCGACTGGCATGTCACCAGATTAACATTCGACATCAGTCCGCGGATGGACTTCCTTTTTCCAGGTTTTCAACGTTGACACTAAGCCAAATATTATCGTCCACTCATTCTTCCGCGGCTAATCTGGTAAGCCACTGGGTGGAGGCGCTTCATCAAGGTGGATCTGAACCAAACGCGTCTATGCTATTCGGGCCGTTTCATCGATCATGAAACAGGCTCACCGTGAAGAGCGCAAGCTATGTGGCCGGCTCTATCATTCCGCATCATCAATTACTCGCGTTCACACTTTTGGAACCGATGGCGTTCGATTGTATTACCTCACAGATGCTTGCTGTCCAAGATGCGTGCATCCAATTGTAAACATGAGTTCTTTTAGTATATGTCTATCAGCCATCATCAACTGCAGTCGTCATCGAAACCAAAGACGTCAAGGAGATTAGCAGGTAGTGAGAAGAAAACCATAAAGCAGCACCCACGGACCTTTGCCCGTGTGGGTCTAAACGGCCCTCCTACAGCTCTACGTCAAACCACGAGGCAGATGCACAATGATTTTGCCCTTTGAAACCGCCCGATCCAACAACGTAAGTAGTGTCGATACTGCGCGGTGACTACCAGGGAAAGGCTGGTAGCTCGGACCTGGTCGGACCGATGCGTTTGTGTTAAGCGCTGAGTTAAAGTGAACTTAGTTCCATTCAAAGCAAATCTCATGTCAAAGTGAAGCTGACGTCGTCAGCGCTCGCCACATCGTGTTCAGAGTCTCTTTCGCGATTATAATTGTTCTTGAGCTCACGGAATAACGCTATATTGCAGTACATACACTGCAACCAAAAGCATTCCCCGGCAAAGGCAGAGATGTCGTAAAGTGACAAATTCCACAATACAAAATCATGTCAAGATATACTAGGCTTTCGCAATTGTTCCATAGATGTGCACATGTTGTCGAGTCAGGGGAACTAAACCCACACTTTGTGTCACAAGTTGAACCATAGGACCGGTTGCCTTTGTACGAATATCACTCCTTGATATGCCGCTGCAGTATCCTGCTTACCATCCAGGATTACGATATAGCCTAACCGTAGTCCGGCGTATTTCAAATTGACGCGTCGTTCACGTTGAAGCTAAGACCGTTTGACCTGTTTTTGAAGCTGAAGTTGGTCTGCGCCTAAGACCAGTCCATAGCATATCTGTATCTCTCAGTAGTTATTCAAGCTATTTGTTCATTTTAACAGATATCATATCGCACTTCCAAATATCTTGATATGTCGCAATCTTCTGAACGTATGAACCTGGCCGGCGACTTTTTCATCCTTGACTACAACCGCCAACGCACTATGCAGGACATTTTAAAGATGACTTGAAGGGGTACACCGTAGTAGGCCAAGACAACAGATGAAACGATCATAAGTTATGTCGTCTCATTGCCACCAACACGAATATGATTGCAGAGGCTGGAAGTCCTGGCAGTTTTGCGGAAGACTTTAAATCTTCGTTTGGCGAATTTATTGGAGCATTATAAACAGAGCTACAGATTAGAGTTGGCTAACTTCCCCTGGAGGGGCACTTTGCACTGCAAATTCAGATCAAAATGCAGTCTCTTGGCATAACTCGAGAAGTGGCTACACTCTCGAGCATATGCAATTGGAGCAGCCTATGCGCAGAGGTTTATGCCGTCTACTGGTTATTAACAACTGCCGCTTGGGGTACACATGTAAACCTGGTTTGGCATCATGGATGGGGTGCCTGAAGTTCAGAATTGTCAGCAAAACGCCCGCCCTTTTTTCACTCCGAAAGCTTACTCCGAAATCTTACTCCGGCCAAATTGACAACATTGCATGACGGAACATTGGTCTCTTTATACAAAAGGCAAAGCCTCTGTACTTTCTGGGTGCGTTCAGTACAATCATGTCGACAATTCACAGCACTATTCGACTGGACAATCTGTGTCCTCAAGCGCTTCCCAAGATGCATTTGGGCACGAGCAGTGTGTCGGTGGCCAGTCAGCATATCAGTCATTATACTGGCCTTGAGCCTTCAGAACAACCGCCGCCAGACGCAGCAGAAGCGATTCCCGATGGTGGTTACGGCTGGACTGTTGTCGCCGCCTGCTCGTTTCTTCTTTTCTGGATCAATGGCTACACAACCGCCTGGGGTGTCTTGCAGACAGCAATTGTGAAGTCTCCCACTTTGCACACCAATGTGCGGACTATCACATTTGTTGGCAGTCTGTACATGGCTTGTATGGTAGGCTTTGGGATTGCGTCGATAAGAGTTATGAGATCCTTCGGTATACGCTATACGGCTCTCGTCGCGACAACGATCTTCGGGCTAGGTCTAGTAGCTACAAGCTTTACGTTGGAACATCTCGGTGGTCTATTTTGTGTTGCAGGACTCTTTGTTGGTGTTGCAACATCTCTCCTGTACACTGCAACCAACAGTCTGCCACTGCAATGGTTCAGCTCTAAGCTTGGAACTGCCAACGGCATCGTCAAAGCAGGGGGCGGTGTGGGTGCGACCGTCATGCCCCTCGCCGCACAGGCGCTTATTGACAGGTTTGGCCTACAGTGGACATTTCGAGTCTTTGGGATTCTGATTATTGTCACTGGGGTCCCCTGCGCATTGACTCTTGAAGAGCGTTCGACAACAGCAACTCTTTCAAAGTTTGACTGGTCACTGCTGAAGAACATGCCCTTCTTAACATTGACCATGGCCGGTGCAGTTGGGGTCTTCGCGCTTTTTGTGCCACCATTCTTCTTGCCGCTGTTCGCAAGTTCCATCGGTCTGTCAGCCTCAATTGGTGCAGGCCTAGTGGGAGGCTTTGGTGCTGCAACGGCTGTAGGCCGTATCTTGGGCGGATGGACGTGCGATCGGATTGGCGCTTTCAACACGATGATGGTCACCTGTCTGATCAATTCCATCAGTATGCTAGCGATATGGCCCGTCAGTACTTCGCTACCACCTCTTTTCATCTTTGCTATCGTCAATGGATGTGCAAATGGTAGCTTCTTTGTCGGATTGCCGACTGCAGTTGCAGTCATTGCACCAAATTCCGCAGCCGCATCGATCAGCCTGATGGTCTCGTTCTGGACGCCGGGCTATCTTTTAGGGGCACCTCTTGCGGGACTTCTGATAGAAGCGACCGGTGCGGCCGATGCTGTATCCATTGCGCCTTATAGGGCAGCCATCTTCTACGCTGCTGGAACGGGTGTTCTGGCTACACTTCTGATTATAGTAGCACGACTGCGCCTGGAAACCAAAGTGCTCAAGAAATTGTAGTGGTTCTTTCCCATGAGTGGAGTATGCCGCCTTTTGGAGTTTGTGGCAAGCTCGCAGCAGATTACAACATTACTCAACACGTAAATTGCTCCTGATTTAGAATATAATCAATTGCATTATTCTTGTTTAGCTTCGCTATTCGAAAATATGTCACAGTTCAACATAGAAGTCACTGTATACTCGCGTGACGCGCCTCATCTATCGCCTTTAAGCAGTAACAACAGCAGTAAAACTGCCAAGCACAATAACAGCAACCAAAGCAATACCAAGGGCCACCGTTGCTGCAATTTTCGCAAAGAATCCTATGCCATCCATCACAGCATCCACAACTTCTTTGGCCGCCTCGACTGCCTCCTTTGCGGCGTCTCTGAAGCTGTCAAAGCATTTGTCGAAGATCGTCTTTCCAGACTTGCTATCCCACATGTACAGACAATGCTTTCGAGCTCGAGTGTACTTTACGACGTGTAGGTTGACCACAGGCTTGTAGTCACGCCCAACTTTTCGGTCGACATGAACGTTTACGTGAGACGCGCTCTGAAACTTGGGGCCGGCATATCCTGTGTGAGGGTTGGTAATGTAAAGTTTGAGATCACCGACGTAGTACGGCCCCCAACGAAGTCCTGCAGAGCCACTTGGTGACCGTTCAGATAAATCGAGAGATTCGCTTGGAATTGCTTTTCCAAATACGAGCTGGGTGCTGATGAAGAGTGCGAGGATTGGTGCAAGCTTGAACAACATTGTATAAGATCGTTGAAGTTTGGTGTTTGGGGTTTTGTAAAATAGTGCAACGTCTCGATGTGTTGCTAACTTCAGCAGATAGTCACCGACACTTTATACACAGAGAAGTCTTGGCTTTGCGATCGTCCACTGTAGTTTGGGTATTGCTGTTAGATGTTGACTCTTAGTTACGAAACCGTAAACGCACATTAAGTGCTTGGCAAATCGTACCGTTTTTGCAGAATGTTGATGATTGGACGACTCTGGTTACCGAAGTCTTACTAGGTTGTGCACTTTCCGCCTTAATAGGAATGTCTTAAAGCAGAGGAAGCTGCAGCTCCCCTGGTTAGATGCGACAGCAAGTTCGTTTGACAGTACGCATCCTCCCGAGGTCGTCAGCGAAACAGTGTGAACAGTCACCGAAACTCAACAGCTCGCGGTAATTCTTTGCGATGCAGAATCAAGGGCAGTCCCTAGCGCCCTAACGAACGTATCTCCACGGCGAGCTCTGCAATACGAGTCAGCTGCGGCTGAGCTCATGGCCCGTTACTGTGGCGCTACGGGACTACACCCGGTAGGCAACCTATGGATTCTGCGTACAGCCAGTCAATACATCCACGAAGTTTCGTCAAACCACGCTCTTCCTTATCTGTTCGAGCGCATGTTGTACAAACAACCGTAGAAGACGTCATAATTTCTACCTTGAGAAAAAGATTGCACTTTGGACTCACTTCAAAACTGGCAAAGACGCAAGAGCGCGACCCGCCAAACTTTGGCCAACACAATTTTCACAAGCAAAAAGCATACCCTTACCAATCAACATCCATAATGTTGCCGAATCAATCTGTGGACGAACTTAGTTGATTAAGACTTGCTAAGACTGCCTCAGCATCGGGACTGGAGGTGGCAGAAAGACGACAGCGACGTCCACTTTCGCATATCGGCTGAAATATACCTTGTCGATTCGGAATGCGAAATGGCTTGAGTGAAGAAATGTGAGGAAGATAGATGTGTCGCCATCGTGGGAGATGATTAAGATCGAGGAACACCAATTGGTCACCTCAAATCCTGTCGGCCCTGAGGTTTCCTCTGTACCTGGTTAAGACTGACGTCACGTTTCACAGCCGCCATGCCTTGTACACCAGCAGCTCTCTCTGTTAGCTATAGCTGAGATTGAGCCCAAGACCTTGAGTATTTGCCATGCTGATGATCATGGAGATTTTCGTTATGATGTGGCAGTGCCGCCCATACGTGTTCTGGTAGGTGAATTATTTGGGTAGCTTTTCGTATTGCTTAATTTACTAATGGCATGTTGCCCGTCCTCAAACTACACTACTTCCCCATACGGTGCACCTTCCAGCTTGAAACCACCGGGCTGCAACGTCTGGAAAACAGCCTTTGGGTCGTACTTGCTGGCAATCTCTTTGAGCTTTGACAAGTTCTCCTGGCCGTAACTTGGGACAACGTTCTGGTAAGGTCCCGCATAGTTCATGTAGATATACTTGTTGTACAGCCCCCTGTTGTTCGCCTCGACCTTCGCAGCACGCATAAACTCAGATGCGGCCGTGTTTAGCATTTTGTCTTTTGTCGCATCATCCCACACCATGTACAAGAGCACATGGAATAAAGGTCCATCAGCGGGATCCAGCCCAAGCGCATTGCCGCCTTTCTTGCTCATCTGTGAGAGAGCTGGGACAGTGAAAGCTTGAAATGTCAGGGAGCCTTGATCGGGTAGTGATCCGACATTCTTTTGATGTAGTTCTTGCATCCAGGCCATGAAATCGCGGTCAAGTTTGAATGTGCCGGCCCAGAAAGAATACCGGTGGCCCGCTGGCATCTGCGCATTGAGCATGTCCGTATCTGACGTTAGGGTTCGGTTGATAGTGTTGGCTCTAACGGAGGGAATGGAGAGATACTGTACGAGTATAGCGGGAGGATTGGTCTCATCAACAGGCTTGAGGTACTCGAGTTGGATTTGCGCAGCGGGTGAGCCTGCTGTTACTGCGAAGGACAGAATCTGAACCGCCTTTGGATCTGATGGTGCATTCTCGACCATTGTTGCAAAGGCGTCAATTAACTTCGGGTATTCAGGCTGGAGATGGATGCGAGTACCACCCCACATCAAACCCTGGGGAATGGTTTCGAGGGTGAATTTGGTAACCACACCGAAGTTGTTGCCACCGCCGCGAAGGGCCCAGTACAAGTCAGGGAATTGGGTGGGTGTGACTGTCAGAGTTATACCAGAAGCTGTTACCATCTCAAAAGATGCAACGTTATCACAAGCAAAGCCGTAGATGTTGGAGTGGTGAGAGATTCCACCGCCAAGAACTAGACCAAGTCCGACGTCAGAGGCTCGGCCACCGACGACGGTGAGATTTTCTTCTGCGAGCTTTGTATACACGGCACCCCAACGGTTTCCGGGTCCAATGACAGCGGTCTTCTTGTCGCCAGAAAGTGTAATCTCGTTCATGTTTTCCAAAGATATAGTGATTCCGCCCTCGATGCTGGAAGCACCAAGGAAACCGGTGTGTCCGCCGCCCTTGACTGCGAAAGGACATTCCGTAAGACGAGATAGCAGCACGGCTGTTGATACATCAAGCGCTTTTCCAGGCTTGAACACACAGTATGGGTTGACGGATGCAGACTGGGTAGACCAATATGCGTTGGTGAATGAATCGTAGCCAGTGGATCCGCTCGACAGGATTTTGTTTCCGAAGATGAGCGTCAGTGAATTACACTTGGTTCCAGTCAGCGCAAAAAAAATTTACAGCTGGGTTGAATTACAGCTATAGAACAGGGACTGGAGAGCGAGCGTTTCGCAGTCAAGTTGGCCAGATCAGGCAGGACTGAGATATCCACACCGTTGGCTAGCAAAGCCTCAGTAACGCTGAAGTTCGAAGGTTCGAAGACGTCTTGTGCTAGTACGCCGCCAGCCAGAACCCCCAGCGGAAGAATCGCATGGGTTTTCATATCGTATAAGGTCCTTGGGAGCCAGAGGTATGCTGCTTCATAGGAAGGAGCGCCGATAAAAGACCTGGACAAAATAGGCCGTTACAGGTTCTTATTGAGTTTGAAACTATCGACTCAAACTCACTGTGTGGCCAAGTCAGATAGTGGCGCATCACCTGCCGCTTTATGACAAGACAAAAGATCCATTGTACCGCAAGGCCCAAAGAAGTATGGCACCATGAAAAAGAACCATGCCGAACGTGCATCAGGCGGATTTCGTGCATGCCAAGCCATAAGGCGGACTGGTTTGTGATGACCACGGCAAGATCCAACTCGCTGTATCTGAACATGATATGAGCCAGCCAAAATATAACGCTTACACTATATGCTTCGTCATCTTCGGGCGTCCGTGAATCGAGGCCAGCAAGCACCCTATACGGCGAGATTGCCATGCCGGTTTGTTTACCGGCCAAGATGAGCAACGATCCTCCGCGGTTCAGTCTACATAATTGGACCAGGGGCATGAATCGCGGGATATAAATGGTTAATGCGAGGCACCAATTCTAGTATTGGCAGCCGATGCCAGCCTCCAGCAAGCGGGTTCACATTGTAATGTATTGTATCATCTGCCAGAATTATTGTCGAGTGCGGTATCGCATAGGTCGTGGAAAGAATCGGTTTTGAGACTACTGAGTCCTGCTGATGCTGACACGGGCGGTTGGGTCCACGGCCCGGGCGGGCTGTAGACGCACCAATCATGGGGATGCCATTAAAGCTTCCTTGCAATGAATCCACCCCACAGAACATACATGGCGGAAATATATTGTCCGGTGCATAACAGCAACGGGAGTGATTTTGGATGCCACGGTCGAACATCTCATGCCAGCCTCAAATACACTAATTTCATTTCACTCATTCTTATCCTTTTCCAGGTCAGCCCAACGAATCTAACCCAGAAGCTACCCTCATGGTCGCGTACTCTGCTCGGATTGGCGAGCTATGATGTACTTGCTAGAAACGCTCTTGGTGCCCTCTGGTTGATGGGACGGATAGCATCGAAATACGTTGTCTTCTTCGCGGTTGTCCACAATGCGATCATTTGCGCTTTTGTACAATTCAGTCGCCGTACATGTATGAAGCTTACCGTGTCTCCAATGATGAAAAACGAACGTACCCTTGGATGAAGCAGGATACTGTGAAGACGAATGAGATACAATCCGCGGCTCCTTGCTTGTTCTGAAAGATGCTGTAGTCCATCAAGTTCTGTCACGTCTTGGTAGGCTTGTCTGGTGGAGCATCAACGGGGTTGCATATCGGTAAGTGGGAATACGCAGGAGGATACACTTTTTTTATTGGCCTCCGTCGATAAAGTTGGGGCCTCACAGACGCGTGACAGTATTTGCTATCGTAAAAGCCACGCGTATATGCTCTTTGGCATGGGAAAAGTTATTTCCAGTCTTCATAGTTTGATAATTATGCCTAAACAAGCATGAATCCGCTTTCGACCCGAATTTCATGGAGGAACCATAAATACTCTCCCATGTACGTGCCATGGTTCAAGTGCCACATCCCTAAAGCTTAAAGATGTGATGCAGTTTGGACAGTACGCCATTTTGAGACAATAAAAACGCAAAGAATACCTAAAACGGGGCAGGGGCTGTACGCCACTACAATGGTGATATCCAATTAGCAGAAACCTAGTCATTTGTAGCGGCTACTATCTTTTCACGTGAATTCCAGCGCGCTAATACACCCGACAAGAACTGCACATCTCAGATTGGCGGATGAGAGCCCGAGCGAATACGATCCGTATTCGGTGGTCGTACATCCATCGCGTCGCGAGCAGTAATATAGCCTTCTGACAAGGAAATGATGAAGTCGAATACTTCTGTTACAATGGCAGCTACAATGTTTTCTCGCTTTCATGGCGGCATTGATGGACGCAGATTCAATGCAATGCTGTCGTTGATCGACACCTGGTAGAGTACAAGCTATTGCTGAACCAGGGCATTGTCAGCCCGCTAATGTGAAGATGCATTCTAGACTATATTCCATGCCGTCGAACAACAAGTTCTACATTGATACGGGGCGTGGAAACGTTCTAGAAGGCAGTCCATGCACTTGCCGTAGTCAGAAGGACTGACCAAAACGAGGTAACTACCGGCCACAGTCGTCAGCTTTAGCACCTAGCATCAGAAGGTATGAGATAGTAAGGTACGCGGACTTTAACAACCTTAGTGCTTGAAGATAAGCGCCTTGAAGATATGCGAAACCAGTGTTCCGCACTTCAATAGCAGCACGATCTTGCGCTTCGGCTCGCCAACTAGATAATAAGCTTGCTTCGCAAGAAGCTTCTCCTGTTGTTGACGAATCCATCACACATAACATCCTTCAGCTGATGTTGTACACAGCGATTGGCGCACCTGCCTCTCGAACAAACAACGCATTCCCGTTTGCCGCCTCACCATCACAACGCCGCGCAGCTGCAGTCCATACAGACACATCCAGTAATTTATCCTGGGTGCATTTCCAAATGCGACACCAGATTACACAGCTGCATACCTGATTTGTCTGGCTTTTGACTCGTGCCCAAGCTGATATACGAAATTCGTTCATTGGCGGGACGCTCTGCTCTCGAAACGCGCCACACCCGTCCACGATTGGCCGCAACGTGCATATTCACACATAGTCCATCAGCTAGCCACAGGGCCGCTCAGCCGCTCCGCAATGTAGGAGCGGTACCCGGGAACCTGTGGGGTACATTTAGTAGCCGACGAGATCAGAGAAGCTTTTGTACCGCAACACGGAACCAAAGCTTGAAGGTACATAAGGTTGCCTCAGCTTCGGGGAACTAGCGACAACTCCATCGACTCGTGGATTCATGTGTATCACCTATTGGTCGTACCCCACTTTGACTGGTCAGAATCCAGACGATGGAGTCACTCAACAGGGCCACTTCACAGTCAGCTGGCAGTAGTTGCAGGTGGAGAAGTCCTGAGCATGCGAATTTTGAGCAAATTCTAGATCACTCAGCGTTCTAGCTTGACGCATAACAACGGTCCTAATGCAATAATGGTGGTGCGCTTCATGGGACG
The DNA here is from genome assembly GCA_004835665.1 of Phoma sp. XZ068. Classification (NCBI taxonomy): domain Eukaryota; kingdom Fungi; phylum Ascomycota; class Dothideomycetes; order Pleosporales; family Didymellaceae; genus Phoma; species Phoma sp. XZ068. The sequence continues at coordinate 832,751 of RBKR01000026.1, read as the reverse complement.
TGTGGAGGTGGATGTCGATACCCAAAACGCCATGTCTAGAGACCAATGACAGCTTTTGACGTGCGCCTTCTACCATTGTACAACCATGGACGAGCCTTTGCGTCCTTCAATCACGTATACTTGAATGTGTGTGGCTTTCATGAGCACGGCTGAAGCTATGCTGCGAGCTGAAGTTGTAGGACGGCAGATGATACTCAATGCAGCTTTCAGCATTGCTCTGATCGCAGCTGATAGTGATGTCCCTTTTCAGAGACCATGCTGGCAGCCTCTATAAAGGAATGTTCAATCTCCACCTCAGAGCATTTGATCAAGTCGAACTACAAACCATCTAGTTGTTACAAATTCCCAAGTAATCTTCGAACTCTTTCCATCCTAGCCAATCCTCACAATGCCAGTCCAGTACAAGTTTGAGCCAGGAAAGCCTCTTCCCAAATACGTATGTCACTCATACAAACGCCACATTCCAACCCTCAGTCTAATTGAGTGACTAGCAACTTCCAAGGGAGTCTGAGTACTCCAAGAATGGACCAAGCTCCTGGGCCATGATCACCGAGGCCTTCAACGGGCTTCAAGACTGGTGCGACGGAGCGATCAAACAGAAGAAGAACGAGTTCAGGACTGCATCCGAGAAAGCTGGCAGGGAGAACGACATTGATCGATTTACTACCGGTCAGCGGCTCCAGCGGTTCGCGTTTGTGATTGAGAATATGAGAGATGAGATGGATTGCCTTAAGGTTATGCTGGATAGGAAGGAAGGGAAGTCTGCGTCAGCTGGTGCGGATAAGGAGGAGGCGATTGATATCCAGCCTGATCTGCTTGAGAAACTCTCTCAGCACATCAATGACGAGGTTTATGATGATGAGGAGGAGGAGTGAAGCTTGGGGTTTAGTGCTCTTGAGCATCTCACTTCAGACAGCTTTAGTCTAATACTATCCTTCTGTCCGGTAAATAACAGCGACCATGGCATAGACCTCGGCGGCTGCACTTTATTGTACTGTGTGGTTGAATTCCTAGTAGCCTGAAACTCTGCTACTTCCCCGTGTTCCATGAGCTATCACATCCTGCCTCAAAACAAACAGAGCTGCACAAGTGACCAAACACACCACATGAACATGACAGCAACGACACCCACGCACAATAACCACGACACCTCGCAAACAATTCGCTACAGACCCCACCTATCGCAGATCCAACCATCTCCAGACAAGTGTGAGCGCATCCCCGTTCAGCTCAGCCAGGTACCTCAGCTGAAAGAGGGGCGCCGATCTCCCCATACATATCCTCCCCCAGCGCCACCAATCTCAATGCAGCCCGCACTTCTCCACACCCCATCGTCCGCACCCCATCTCCGACGTTTTAAATCTGCATTCTGTAGTTTTGCACGCTTCAAAATGGTGCCGGTTGTGTTCGCTGTGGTTAGTATTGTCGCTTGTCTCCATGTGCCCGTCCGCGCCGCGAGGTTTATTGGGCCGATCCGCGAGCAAGTAGTTATTAGTGAAGATGGGGTCAAGGCTGCGCTGCCAGCGCTAGGGAATGGAGTCATTGAGGTTCCGCTTCGAGGGAGGTTTATTCCGGGGGATGGCCGCTTCTACTTCCTCGACACGTCGGTCGGGACAAAACCACAGGCGTTGGACCTCTTGCTGGATACTGGGAGTACTGATGCGTGGGTGTACGGCGAGCGGTATTGTGGCGGCGGTTCGGGAGAGAATGTGTGGCATTGTTGTGAGTATGCTGGGATAGCTGGGATGTCGCGATGCTGAAATCGTGTAGATAATTCGTCGGCTTCGTCGACGGCGAAGGTTATACCGCCGCCGCCGTTCTTCAATGCTACGTATGGTGATGACCAGCTTGGGGGAGTTTATGTGGAGGATGTGTTCTCTGCCGGCCCTGCATCAGTGAAGACCCTCAGGTTTGGCGTCGTTGATACAGGTAATTTTACCGCTGGCGGGGGACTTCTAGGACTTGGCTTCGATACAGCTGAATTTGGGCCGAATGATACCTTTAAGTATCAGTATCCTGATTTGCTTGATACTTTGTTTAATGAGAGTGTTATTGCAAGTCGGTCATTCGGGCTGAGTATTCGGAATAGCAGTAAGTAGACTCACCATTCCTTCACATTCAGACTGGAATTAAAGCAAAAGTAGACAACGCAGGAGAGGAATCAGAAGGTTCTCTCACGCTCGGTGGAATCGACACGTCAAAGATGATCGAGCCGCTGATCGATTTCGACATTGTCTCTCCAACAACCATGGATCGATTGGGCGTACCTCTCGTGTCTGTATCCGTCAGCATCTCGGGTGAGCAAACCTCTATCTGGAACGCATCACTGGACGATATGATCGGGAAGGCGTACATACCAGCCGTGCTGGACTCCGGAGCAACGAACACGCAGATTCCAATCGCGGCTCATAGGGTCCTCATCGATAAGCTGAATGGTTCTGTGAAAGGAGGGCTGTTCGCGAAGCGAAGGCCGCGTGAACCGTGGCTGGGTGACATGGAATGTAAACACAGCTCATTTAATGCCACAGGTAAGTTTAATGTGAAAGATCACACGTGCTCTTTCGACGTCTGTGATATTGATAAAGTGCGACCGTTCGTATTGCAGCCTCGCGCTGACTTTGGTCTTAGTGACATTTATTTTTGCTACCGAGAACAAGGCAATTGACATCGAGGTACCTTTCAGAGAGCTGGTGTTACCGTGGGAAGACGGCTGCCGCTTTGCTTTGCGGCCTAAACCCCAATACACCAGGGCCAGCACAACACCGGATTGGGTCAACTTTGGCAACTCTATCTTGGGATCATTGTATATGGCTGTTGATTACGATACGCACTCCATGTATCTCGCCAAAGCGCGAGGTACCGTGTGAGCCATTAACATTGTGTAAGGTCGCGGCATTCGAGGCAGCAGCTCGAGCTAAGCTTTCTCTGTTCTGGAAAATGCTTGTAGTAGTTTAACAAGGGTAGGTACTGGATGAGGAGCTCGAAATGGGTACATCAAGTGCATTCATTTTATTACATACACGCTATGCCGATGCGCCGTATACACATGGATATCTGAAACTTCCACTGTCATCATTCGAAGTCGTCGTCAAGTCGTCACTGCACGTCGCTCTTTTCCCTGCTCATCGTCCCATGCGGATGACGCCAGCATGGACGAGCTTTTGGATCTTCGAGCGGATGCCGGGGTTCCTGAGGTGCTCTTGCAGCGCCGCAGGGTCGTCCTTGGCCTGTTGCAGAATGCTCTGCATGATAGGGTCCTGGAGGATACCGACGATCTGTGACACTTGTTAGATTATTATCTTGTAAGTAGGGTGAGTGATCATACCTCTGGGTCTCGCTGGACACGGTCCATTGTCTCCTGCTCGGTCTCGCCCTCACGTGCCGAGTACTGAGCTTGCAGAGCCTTGGTCTCCTGCTGCTGGATCTCACGAGTGTTCTTGCCATCGTCGTGCTCCATAGCCTCAGCACAGACATTGACGCACTTGTTGTACTCCTTCATGACGAAATAGGCCTGGGCCTTACGCAGGTACGCGCGAATGAACTTGGGATCAAGCTTGATGGCTTGGTCGCAATCCTCGATGGCCGACGGGAATGCGAGGAGCTTGATGTAACAGGCAGCACGGTTGGAGTAGCCGCGGGGGTCCTCTGGTGCTCGCTTGATCATCTCGGTGTATGCTTCGACGGCGGCGGGCCAGTCTGCCTCCTTGAACTTTGCGTTTCCGAGCTCGCGAGCCTTCTCTGCCTCTTCGGGGTTGATGTACGACTCCTTGTCCTGCTTGATCTTGGCCTTCTCTGCCGCGCGGAGCTTGGTGAGGACCTCAGGTGTGCGGTGCTCTGTCTGAGCCTTCTGGTAGAAGTTGATAGCGTTGGCAAGGTCACCCATCCTCTCATACGCGGTGCCGATGCGTGCATATGCCCTGCGTTGTGTTAGCAGCTGCTGGTAAATAAATTGGTGGACGGCTTACTTGGCAATGATCTTGAAGTCTGCGTAGATCTCACGGCCGTACTCAATGGCCTGCTGGCATGCCTCAATGCAGCCCTGGAAGTCGCCCTTCTCGAACTTGGCAGCGCCCAGGTTTGTCATGTAGGCGATGTCCTTGTGTGTCTCCCATGCCTTTGTGTAGTTCTCGATGGCCTCGTCAAACTGACGCTTCTTGTAGAACTCGGTGCCCTTCTTCTTCAGCTCGTCGGCCTTGATCTTGGCCTCCTTGGCCGCCTTCTCCTCCTCTGTCTCCTCCTCAACCTCAGGCTCTGGCTCCGGCTCGGGTTCCTTCTTGGGCTGTGTAGGTGCGGGTCGTACATCGGGCATCTCGACGTCTTCCTGCGCCTCGGTAGCACCGGTGCCGGGGGCACCCTGCTCTCCAGGACCGCCAAACTGCATGTCGATGCCCAGCAGCACGCTCATAACCTGGAGGAAGCGGGGGTCCTGCATGAACTCGCCCACCCTGTTGGGGTTGCTCTTCAGCTGCTGCAGCTTCTCCATGAAGGCGGGGTCTGCGAGGAGAGAGGCCGTCTTGGGGTTGCTGGCCAGCTTCTGGATCATGTTGGGGTCGTTGAACATGCCACCAAGACCGGCCGATGGGTCACCACCGAGGCCGTCTGCTTGCGCCTCCTGCTCGATGGCACGGCGGACAGCCGCAAGGCCAGCCTTGGCTTGTGCATTGTTGGCGTCGAGCTTGAGCGCCTCGTCGAAAGCATCGGACGCGCCGACCAGATCGCCGGTACCGTGCAGCGCGGTGCCCTTGCGGCCCCAGCCTTTTGCCCAGTCAGGCTTGATCTCTGTGGTCTTGGTTGCGTCGTCCAGGGCCTTTTCCCAGTTCTTCAGCGAGGCATATGCGCCAGATCGGTTCGAGTACAGCACGTGGTTTGAGGGGTCGAGCTCAATAGCTTGGGAGAACTTCTCGCTGTGATGTGTTAGCATGTGTTGCTGCGGCCAGTGGTTGGTGGTGGGGCTCACATGGACTCCTCGAACTTCTTCTCCGCAAAAAGCTTGTTGCCCTCTGCTTTGAGCGCGTCAGCCATGGTGTGTGATGTGCAGGTGATTTATGGTGTAGGTGTCGAAAAAGCTGGCAGCGAATTGCAGGCGTAGCGCAGGCAGAGCTCCCGTGCAGAAATACGTTTGACCTTGCAGCTAGAATGTTCGATGCGGAGCTCTGGCGGGAGAGGAGTCTGTGCGCAGTAGGGCTGAAGGGCGTCATCCCACCATTACCAAATCCGTGTGTCTATAATACCTAAATCACCACAACCGGTGAGTACATTCTGTCTCTGCGGTCATTCTCTCTTCACGCAATGATTGCTTCCTTGAGCTGGCCCAGGATTTTGTCGTCCATGTTGTTCACCATGTTTCACTGATCCCTTCTGCGCCTCCAAGAAAATTCACAGAAGCTGAGTCCTAACCTAAAAAAATACAGCTATCACAACCTTTCAGAAGAACAGTAACTTCAATTACAAACAGGCCTTTTGAATACGAGTCGTTGAACAACACCGACATGACTATAGACAAATCTTTCGCCCGCCAGGCTGCATGGACCTCACAGGTGGCCCAGAGCGACTGCACGGACAAGATCATTGTGCAAAACCTTGCAGTCACCGTTAATGCCGGCACAGACGTCTGGGGCCGTAAGAAGAAGCAACGAGCACTCGTCAGTGTCACTGTCACGCTTGGCAACCATTTCAGCTCTGCATCATCCACCGACACCGTCGATGCGAGCACCGTCCATTATGGTACTCTCAGCAAAGCGATCCAAGGGGGCATCCAGGATGACAGCCTGGATTGGATGAGCACGGCAGATCTTTCCATCTTGATAGTCAGCACTGTGCGCACGGCTGCTGGCTCGGCCCCGATTTTCGCGATTGAAACAGACGTCTGCTATGTAAAAGGCAGCATGTTTGGAGATGGAGCTGGCCACCAGGCGTCCATCATCAAAGAGTCTGGGGTCTACTCAAACGTCCTGTACCTACAGAATGTCCGCATACCGTGCTTGATTGGTGTGAACTCGAACGAGCGGTTGCAGAAGCAGCCGGTCGTTGTGAATTTGTGGGTCGACTGTGTCCCTGCGTCCCGAGTAGATGATTACGCAGCGTTGGAGGCGGCACTTGTCCAGGTACGTTCGGCTCGGCTCACCCGTCATGCTCTCTAACGTCTACCAGATTGTCTCGGCGACAGCATACGAGACCCTTGAAAGCCTCTTGGCGTTTGTTGTGCAGGAACTCAGGACAAAGTTCTTCACCTTGGAGGAAGACCAAGGCGCGTACATTCGTCTGAGGATGGAGAAGCCCATGGCGGTGCCGTTTGCGGACGCCCCTGCTGTCGAGATAACTCGTCCAGTGAGATCGGTATAGGTATCTAGTCGACGCGACAATTCAATAAAATGTTCAGCTACGTACGGTACTTCTCAGACAGGCTTACTCTGGAACCGGAAGCAAGATAAACTATGGCTCGTGCCGCTAGTCGTGCATAGGCGAGCACTTTAGGTGTACGTAGTCGAGCTAAACGATATCGAAACACTACTTTTGTGGATGTGGCTGCCTGTACACTCATTCTTAGCATTCACGTATTATTTGGGAACTGGTTTATGGAAATTAATTGGGACCAAAAAGCAACCCCCATTAAAATTCAATGATCTTGCAGCGGGTACCTACGTCGAACCACAGAACCATTGAAAGTAGCGTGCAGCCTCAAAGCAACGTGACTCGTACACGAAAGTTGTGGTCGAGGATACCCAGCTGTGTCAGTCGATCCCCCACGGTGGCTCGAGCTCGTAATCCCGCGGACGTGAACGAACAGTGCCACGACGTCCACCGCTTTTTTCCGAGCAGACATGCAGCATGGCCAGGATCTGGCTCGGGATGCACCGCACAAAATTCTCATTTCCCCATGGAGGACATGTCGCAGCTATTGTTGCCACTCTACATGTCAAAAGGCCAGTCTGGGGCGCCTGTTGGGGGAACTGTCGGAATGTCGTTGGGCACGCTAGATGCGTTATATGCGTTATGCAGCTGTCGCCGCCACTTTAGCCCCGGCTGGCGGCGAGGGGTTGGAAATTTTGGGCTGAGGGCCATAGCTTCCAGAGCAACGACGCTCAACAATAGTGCAAATGTGGGCTCCGCAGACATAACAACGGCATCAATTGCGACAGTGGGGCTTCATCCCGCGTGTCTGGCAACGCCCTCGTGAAAACTGTGTACCACATTATCGTAGAACACGACGAATACTGCGCTGCGACGTGGAAGACAGGGGAGGAGGGGTAAAGATTGACGCAGGTGCAGCCCTAAACCTCAACTCCTCGATGGTGTGTCCGGAGAGAGTAATGATAGGTGAGAGGCGCTGGGCTAGACAAGCCAACACCGTATAAAATGCACTGCTGCTCGAGATCTGGGACGCCAACGCTCTGCACTTTTCCCATACCCGCTTGCGGCTTCTCCTTCAGCTCCATCGCCGTTGCTAGGTCGAGAACGTGCCTCGACGTCTGCCCCACTACGTACATTGCGTCTTGGCCCGAGCTTGTAGCCATTGCCTTTAAGCAACACTGACCGCCTCGCCCCCGTTTACTCCTGTCAACAATTCACTCTCTCCTCTCGCAGAGTGTCTTTCTCCTCCACAACACACCCACACATACACAATGGCTGCTCGTGCTCTTCCTTCGCACCTGAAGCCCTCCGCCGCCGAGGGTGGTGAGGGTGGCTTCGCGCCTCGCCATCACGGCAAGACGCAGTCCCACGTTGTAAGTCACTCTGCCTCTGCAGCTGTCTGCTTTCTCCCGTCTGTTTTCTGTCTCTTTGGACTTTTGGGGAGTCGAGGAGCTCCTGCCTTTAGGCGCACTGCAGTACCAATGCCGCTTTTGGGCGCTTGGTCTGGGCTACGCTGTGAAGCAGAAGCTTTAGCACGGAGGTGGCAGGAGAAGTCAGCCCAGAGCTGAGACCAGCAAACTTTGGCTGAGCGAGAGTTTCTGCTCTACAAAAGCCCTTTATCTCCTCTGGTTGCTGGCATTCTGTTCCCAGTTCAACCCACTTCTGCCCACCGGCCGTACTGGCACAAACAGCCGATTGCCAGTATGAGCTTCGCAGCGCCTACTAGGCTTGCATCTCAGCCTTAATCTCGTTCGACAATGACTAATATGAGATCCTCGCAGGCTTTCGAGAACACATCTACCAACGTTGCTGCCTCGCAGATGCGCAACGCTCTCAACAAGCTCGCCGATGGCGTCACCGACCCCGCAGAGAAGAAGGTGAGCACCTCCCCATACTTCCCCACCCAACAAGCCGTCCGCGCCAATCACCGAAGCTTCGCGACTCGTGAAATGGGTCACTCGCCGTATCCCACGAGCATTCGGCGCGATTGGCAGGCGGAGCTCTACGTCACTGGAAAACATGCTAACCCACGCAGTACTTCGAGACGGAGATGGACAACTTCTTCGCCCTGTTCCGCCGATACCTGAACGACAAGGCCAAGGGCAACGCCATTGACTGGAACCGCATTGCTCCCCCGAAGAAGGAGCAGGTCGTCGACTACAATGACCTCGCCAACTCGGAGGCGGTCGAGTACCTCAACAAGCTGGCTGTTGTCAAGCTCAACGGTGGTCTCGGTACCTCCATGGGTTGCGTTGGCCCCAAGTCGGTCATCGAGGTCCGCGACGGCATGTCTTTCCTTGACTTGTCGGTGCGCCAGATTGAATACCTCAACCGCACATACGATGTCAACGTTCCCTTTGTTCTCATGAACTCGTTCAACACAGACAACGACACCGCCAGCATCATCAAGAAGTACGAGGGCCACAACATTGACATCCTCACCTTCAACCAGTCCAAGTACCCCCGTATCTTGAAGGACTCGCTTCTGCCTGCCCCCAAGACTCGCGAGTCTGACATTGCCAACTGGTACCCTCCCGGCCACGGTGACGTTTTCGAGTCTCTGTACAACACCGGCATGCTCGACAAGCTCATTGAGCGCGGCATCGAGACCATCTTCCTTTCCAACGCCGACAACTTGGGTGCTGTCGTCGATCTCCGCATTCTACAGCACATGGTTGACTCCAAGGCTGAGTACATCATGGAGTTGACCGACAAGACCAAGGCCGATGTCAAGGGTGGTACCATCATTGACTACGAGGGCTCCGTCCGTCTTCTCGAAATCGCACAGGTTCCCAAGGAGCACGTCAACGAGTTCAAGTCGATCAAGAAGTTCAAGTACTTCAACACCAACAACATCTGGATGAACGTCAAGGCTATCAAGCGTGTTGTTGAGCAGAACGAGCTTGCTATGGAGATCATCCCCAACGGCAAGTCCATCCCTGCCGACAAGAAGGGCGAGGCCGATATCTCTGTCCTCCAGCTCGAGACCGCTGTTGGTGCCGCCATCAAGCACTTCAAGGGCGCCCACGGTGTCAACGTTCCCAGGAAGCGTTTCTTGCCCGTCAAGACCTGCTCCGACCTTATGCTCGTCAAGTCGGATCTGTACACTCTGCAGCACGGCCAGCTCGTCATTGACCCCAACCGCTTCGGCCCCGCTCCCCTCATCAAGCTCGGCAGCGACTTCAAGAAGGTCTCCAGCTTCCAGAACCGCATTCCCTCGATCCCCAAGATCGTCGAGCTTGACCACCTGACCATCACCGGCCCCGTCAACCTCGGCCGCGGCGTCACACTCAAGGGCACTGTCATCATCGTTGCCACAGAAGGCTCGACCATTGATATTCCCCCGGGTTCCATCCTCGAGAACGTTGTCGTCCAGGGTTCGCTGAGGTTGCTTGAGCACTAGATGGGGTTTGATGGCGTTGTGAAGTTCATGGTAGATTTACGATAACCTAGGTCTCTGATCGAGCCTGACCACGATGGATGGTATGCATGTTTGTAGCTTAGCAAGCCTCTTCCAGGCGGCGAGGACGTAAAGATGCACGCCTCGGACGCTTTACGGATTGTAATAAATTAAAAGTTGCATCTCACAATCTGTGCATGAGTCAATGGTGGTGGTGTCGCCTGAATCAGTGTTGGTGTAGCCTGAATCCATGTTGATGTTTGCCTGAATTAGTGTTGGTGTTGCCTGACGGAGTCCTCATGCCCAACTGGGTTATGTGCTCAGCCCAAATGATGTCAGCTAGTCCGAGCTCAAGCTGCCACAGCCTTTCGGCTGCAACGACCAGCGCATCCTGGAGCCTCGCAGAGGCGCAGTCAGCTGCCCGTGCATGGGTTCCCCTTCAGCTTAAACAGGCGCGTCGCCTTGCATTTGGGAGCGATACGATTGATGTTTCTTGCACGACGCGCTTAGTCTTTGCATTCCACGACTTGGGTAACCCGGCGGGGCAAGTCGGACATTGCCTGCAGGCTTGATACCCAACGAATCAGCTGAGCACTTGTATATGTTGCTCTTGCGTTGCTCGACAAACACGACTGGGCGACATGGCCGCGGAGACGCATGAGAGTAAAGAGCAGCCTGCTGAACATGCAGCGAATGATGAGGCCGCCCAGCGGGAAGCCTGGGACTACTGGGGGTATATGCTGAAGCCTGACAAGTGCGGGACACCAAAGCTAGACCGCTTGTTGAAGGGTATTGCAGAAGTCATTGTGAGTACGGGACTGGGTATGGGGAGGATGTGGGAAGGCTGATACACGGCGCGCAGAGCAAAAAGTTCGAACCCAGCGACTCTCCGGACCTCACTCCAAATCAGATCGCAGCGTGGTACCGCGCAGTGGGCGGCGACTATGATGTGCTCTTCACCGAGACGCCTCCCTCTTCGATCGCCTTCATCTATCGCTCCCTAGGCGCATTCCACAGCTTGCAGCCATCGGCGAGCGACGACGGGTACTCTTCGCCTGCGATACCCGCGCTCAAGAAACAGGGCTTCGTCACATGGCAGACCATTCAGCTGCTGCTCGGACCGCAGGAGCATGTGCCCTTTATACAGAAGTCGGTCGAGCAGTTTGACGTGATTGACCCAGAGACGAACGAGGTCTTCCTCAAGATACTACCGAGCAAGTGCTTCCCGGACAAACCAGACGAAGCGATGGAAGAATGGTACGAGACCGTTGCTGCCAGACTTCGAAGGGAGGCAGAGGCAGAGTCGAACGGGGCGCGCGTTGACGATGAGCCGCGGAGCTCAGCCGACTTATCAGGAGATGGATCGTCTGCGGATGAGAAGACGGGCGCATTCAAGTACTTCGAGGATCCCATGTACCGCAAAGCAAGGCCCAGACCTACGTTTATGCGGCATGTCTCGAAGGAGCAAGCTCGTGCGGACCATGGACCGGTATCGAGAGTTAGGCACATGCTCAATCCGTTCAGTCGACGGCGCAGTCTTCCCCCTGGCCGATACGACGACGACAGCTTGTCGGACGAAGATGCGACGCCTATTGCGTCTAACCCTCCATCGACACAACGGTATCCTGCGCACAAGCGCCCTCACGTACCTCGAAGAGAGAGCTCGCTATCGACTACGGACTCTGACTCGGATCCTGAGAAGCCACCGTCCAGACGACGCACGCCAGTCCTCCGTCATCGAAGGTCCCACGACCCTCCCACATCGCCGAGGGAGTACTTCCCCACCTACCACGAACCATACCGCCCTTCGCCGCATCTCCCAGATGTACGTGCTTCAGGCGTATCGTCACCGGCACCTGTATACGGTCCCACCAAGGCCCCCCTATTTGCCACGCACGTCGCGCAGATGCAGGCGCGGAACTACTACGAGCGACCTACCCTGCCCGCGCGAACGAGCTACAGACCCGTGCCAGCGCAAAACGTCAGATACGCAAGTCAATCAGCGTCCGTCAGTCCCCAGCACGGCGACCCGCCATACGTCCGCGACCACGACCGCTACGGCCACCGCGACAGAGACGCGCTGTATGAGGGTGGTATTAGTCACGCAGCAAGCCAATCCCACCGCCGCCACTCCTCCACCGGCGACGCAGTCTACCCGCGCGAACGACACGAGCGCGACCGCGACCGCGACGTTGCTCGGACGCGCAGCCACGACAGGGTGAAAGACGAGTGGGACGAGCGCGATAGAGACCGCAGTCGCGACAACAGGGGGTACGACCGGAGTAGAGAGCACAGCCGCGATAGAGAGCGGGAGAGAGATTCACGCAGGGGAAGTCATAGGTATGTCACTGGTGTGGAGGGCGGTGTTAGTGGAAGGCGGTATCCTGTTGTTGCTGCCAACCCGTACTAAAGAGTTGTTTAGGGTTGGTGCACGCATAGTCAGGCTGTTGAAGGATTTCTGAGGTCTATCCGTGGACACGAGGGCAGTGAAGGCAGCGCAGCAGTTCTAGGCAGATGATGTGAGGCGGTGCGTGTGGCTGGGTTCGAAGATGCCTGTGTGGCGCTTACACGTGCTGCAGCGTGGAATAAGGATTCAGCTGGCCGTGGTCGAACATGCGGGGTCGACCGATGATGGGGCTGGGAAACCGCGTGGCACAAAGAGCACGCAACGAGTAATGATTCATGACGATACGACGGACAATCGCAGCGATTATAGTTCCACCCGCTACAATCCTTGATTTGCAAGTGCTGGAAAGTCGGCGACGACCCTGTGCGGAGCGAGCGGATGCTGGTAGATGAGGATTTGCAACTGGTGTTCTGCACGGTTCGGTGCTATAGCTCTTTCTTGCCGACGCCCGACGTCCTTCCAGAAGGCTTGCGCGTTTCTAGAAAGAATGAAAGTCCCCACAACACTGGCATGCGTGTTGAACAAACGTTGGACGCTGATGTATTTTTCACCAGCCACTCGATGGTACTTGTAAGAGTATCTAGCTGTGCGACTGCCGTGGTGGATGGATTGGACCCTGCTGAATGGATTGAACCCTGCTGAATGCAGACAGCAGGGTGCAGTTCCAAGAAATGCAGCCAACCACTGCACGCTGCAGGCCGACTGCGCATGGTAAGCGGCGTGGCCGAGCGCAGCAGAGGTCGAGGCCACGACGCAGCAGCAGTCAATCAATCAATCAAGCAGCAGTCAATCAATCAAGCAGCAGTCAATCAATCAAGCAGTAGTCAGTGTCATTAGCAAGCCAAATCAAATCAAAAGAAAAGAAAAGTGCGGCTGGAAATTGAGAGTGCCTAGTGTCTGGCTGTCGTGCTGCACTGCCACAGCTTGGACTGTAAACGCGATCTCCACTGGGGCTGGACGTCGTCGACAGGGGGCATGTCATCGCTTGCCAACTTGCCGGGCTGGCGCTGTAAACACCTCACCCAAGCTCCTGAAAGAAGCTGTGGCCCGCTCCGGTAGCTGCGTTCATCCACACACACACACACTACACACACGACGGCCTTCCCCTCTCGGTGTCGATTGTCTTTCTGCCAGCCATTGTTGCCAGCCATTGTTGCCAGCTATTCTTTCGTTTGCTGTCGTGTGTCTGCTGTGCGATTGCAGGAGACAGGCGATTGGTGGTAGCTGTAGCAAGTGTTGAGTGGTGAGTGCTGCGGGTCGTACGCCTAGCTAGGTGCCGTCTGCCGGGCTAACACTGAGCAAGCAGGATTGGAGCTTCACACCAACCCCCCGTTCACTGCAGCTCTCCAGACTCGCTGCCTCCCACTCGTTGCCCTCCAGACTCGCTGCTTCCACTCTGCATGCGCTGCATTCGCGCAGCAACAGCGCACCGACGAGCATGAGCCCCTTCCACGGCACCACCGAGCACGCCTCGGAGCTGAAGCAGCAGGGCGCCCTCGAAGCTGCCCAGGACCCCAATTCGCGCGTCACGGCCGAGGCGGCCGAGCGGAGCGTCGTCGACCAGGCGCTGCAGGGCGGCAGCGCGGCCTTCCAGTTCGACCCCGACGCCAGCCCCGAGGAGAAGCGCGCCCAGGCTCGAGCACGCGTGCCCCCCGGCTTCCACCACGAGCGCAACCCGAATGCGACGGCGCTGGTGTCCGACGCCGACGACGGCGCTGCGGGCGCCCCCAAGTACGACCTCCCCCCGCCCTCCAAGGCCGGCGCCGTCGACCCGCCGTCGTCCCCGTCTGCCAACGGCCATGCGCCCGAGCTCGACGAAGATGCCCGCTGGGAGCGCGTGGGCTGGGCGCCGCGCTTTGGCATGCCCGGCTCCGAGAACAAGGACGAGGACGAGGGCACGCTGCTCGACCACCAGACGTATCTCGAGGGCCAGCTCGACGACAAGTTCTTCGGCGACTGGTACCACAACACGGGCGTCATCATCTTCGCCTGCCTGAGCTCGTGGGTCGTTGCCACGCTCGGCGGCGGCCTGGGCTGGGTCATGATCATCATGGCCGTCTGCGGCACCTACTACCGCACCTCGATCCGCCGCGTGCGCCGCAATGCCCGCGACGACCTCAACCGCGAGATGGCCAAGAACAAGCTCGAGACGGATACCGAGAGTCTGGAGTGGATCAACAGCTTCCTCGTCAAGTTCTGGCCCATCTACGCCCCCGTCCTCTGCGACACCATTGTCGGCTCCGTCGACCAGGTCCTGTCCACCTCGACCCCCGCCTTCCTCGACAGCCTCAAGATGAAGACGTTTGTCCTCGGCACCAAGCCCCCGCGCCTCGAGCACGTCAAGACACACCCCAAGACGCAGGACGACATTGTGCTCATGGACTGGAAGTTTAGCTTCACCCCCAACGACACCATGGACCTCACTGCGCGCCAGGTCAAGAACAAGATCAACCCCAAGATTGTGCTCGAGATCCGCATCGGCAAGGGTCTTGTGAGCAAGGGGCTGGACGTCATTGTTGAGGATATGGCCTTCTCTGGACTGATGCGGCTCAAGTTCAAGCTGCAGCTTCCATTCCCCCACATCGAAAAGGTTGAGATGTCGTTCCTCGAGCGACCGACTATCGACTACGTCTGCAAACCCCTCGGTGGCGAGACGTTTGGATTCGATATCAACTTCATCCCCGGCCTGGAGACCTTCATCATGGAGCAGATCCACGCCAACCTCGGCCCCATGATGTACGATCCCAACGTGTTCCCTATCGAAATCGCCAAGATGCTGGCAGGAAACCCCGTCGATCAGGCTATTGGTGTACTGCAAATCACCTTCCACGGCGCGCAGGGCCTCAAGAATCCTGACAAGTTCTCTGGCACACCAGATCCGTATGCCACTGTCTCGATTAACAACAGGAACGTGCTTGCGCGGACGAAGACAGTCCATGAGAACGCCAACCCCCGCTGGAACGAGACGGTGAACATCATCGTCACCTCGCTGAAGGATGCGTTGACGATCAACCTGTTCGACTACAACGACATCCGCAAGGACAAGGAGCTCGGAACCGCCACCTTCGCGCTTGAGCAGCTCGAGACAGACACCGATCATGAGAACCTGCATCTTGAAATCATGTCTGGTGGCCGGCCGCGCGGTATTCTGCAGGCCGACGTTCGCTTCTTCCCGGTTCTTGAGGGTACCACGCTGCAAGACGGCACCAAGGAGCCTCCACCAGAGTCGCGCACGGGTATCATCAAGTTCACTGTTGAGCAGGCCAAGGATCTGGACGGCACCAAGAGCATGATTGGCCAGCTCAGCCCGTATGCTGTTCTGCTACTTAACGGCCGCGAGGTCCACAAGTCACGCACTATGAAGCGCACGAACATCCCCATCTGGCCCGATGCGAGCAAGGAAATGCTCATCACAGACCGTAAGAAGGCGAAGCTTGGCGTAGTCATCAAGGATGATCGCGATCTCGCTGCGGATCCTATCCTCGGAACCTACCAGATTACCATCGACGACATGCTCGAGCTGACAGCCAAGGGTCATGAGTGGTATAATCTAGCTGGAGCCCAGACCGGTCGCGCGAAGATGAAGCTTGAATGGAAGCCGGTTGCACTCAAGGGCTCGCTGTCTTCTGGTGGATACCTCACGCCGATTGGTGTTATGAGATTGCACTTCCAGAGTGCGCGCGACTTGAGGAACCTCGAGACTATGGGCAAGTCGGATCCATATGTGCGTGTTCTACTCTCTGGTGTTGAAAAGGGTCGAACCGTCACCTTCAAGAACAACTTGAACCCCGACTGGGATGAAGTCGTTTACATCCCCATCCACACTGTCCGCGAGAAGCTGACTCTCGAAGTCATGGACGAGGAGACGCTGGGCAAGGACCGCTCACTGGGACACGTCGAGCTGTCTGCGGGCGACTACGTCCAGCAGGATGAGAGCGGCGAGTATGCCGTCCACGAGCAGAAGCAGATTACGCCTGGACCGCTGCGGATGTCAGGTACCTCAGCTCACAAGGGCACGCTGAACTACACATGCTCGTTCTACCCTACGATTCCTACCTGGGATCCTGACGAGGACGAAGAAGAGTCGGAAGAATCAACACCCAGCGGCCTGTCGCGCACGCCTAGCTCCCAAACGGCAGGCTCAAAGACGGCGCTCTCAAACCACGCGCGCACTGCGTCCGGCGCGAGCCAACTCAACAGGTCCGAAACCGCGGGCACCATCTCCTCCCTCGCACCCAGCTCGAACCACGGCAGCGGCGCCGATCTCGCCAAACAGCTCGAGAAGAACGAGCAACAGCAGGACGAGCAGGTTCCCCAGAAGCCCAAGATCGAGAAGCTGCGCCTCAACGCCGAGGATCTGCAGCAGTATGGTAAGCTGCGTCGGAAGGATGTGGGATTATACAGGTGGTTGAGTTTGTCTCGCCTGCACCCACATCTTATCCTATTATTAGATCAAGGCTGACTTGTTGTAGAATCTGGTCTTCTTGTGTTCAAGCTTATTGATGGCGAGTTTGCGGAGACGGGCGGGTATATTGATATTCTTATGGATGATATGGCGTACCCGAGCTACTCCAGCGCCAAGATTAAGAGTCGCCATATGACCTTTGGCGAGGGTGAGTCTTCCACTCCTGATTATGACGCCTACTGACTCCTCCAGTCGGCGACACCATGGTCCGCGAACTCGACTTTTCCAAGATCACGCTGCGTATCATCGAGAAGATCGATAAGGATGGCGACGGAGACGAAGACCATGTCATGGCTAAACTCACAGGCAGCACCATCGACACACTACGACGATGCTTGTACACAGCAACACAACTCACCCTCAAAGACAAGAACGGAAAGGAGAGCAAGATCACCGTCAGCCTCAAGTACCTCCCCGTCAAGATGCGCCTGGATCCCAGCGAGTCGTTCAACAACCAGGGCACTCTCCGCGTTGACGTTCTGGATGCAGCTGATCTGCCAGCCGCCGACCGCAACGGCTTCTCCGACCCGTACTGCAAGTTTGTCCTCAACGACAAGGAGGTGTACAAGACGAAGACGCAGAAGAAGACGCTGCACCCCGCGTGGAATGAGTACTTTGAGGTGCCGGTACGCAGCCGGACAGCAGCAGACTTTGTCGTCAACGTCTACGACTGGGACTTTGGCGACAAGGCGGATTTCCTCGGCAAGTCGGCGATCAATCTCGAGATCCTCGAGCCGTTCCAGCAGCAGGAGGTCACGCTTGGGTTGGACGGCAAGAGCGGCGCCATCAGGCTTAGAATGCTGTTCAAGCCCGACTACGTCGTTCGCGCACGCCAGGGCTCGTCCACCTTCTCCGGCACATTCGCCGTCCCCGGCAAGGTCATCGGCGCCCCGGTGAAGGGTGTTGGCAAGGGCGCTGCCTTTGTCGGCGGCAACGTCGTCCGCGCAGGCACCTTCCTCGGCCGGGGCTTCAAGCGCAGAAAGTCGCGCGGCGCAAACGGCGACGAAGACTTTGAACGCCCCGACTCCGTCGACAGACCCAGCATGGACGTCCCCCTCGTCTCCATCGAAGGCGGAAACTCAACCTCCATCTCCGCCGAACCCACTACCCCCTCCCGCAACACCTCGGACCACAACCGCCACCGCAGCTGGGGCGCGCAGTCCTTCGCGAGCCGCAAAGACGGCACACCCGGCTCTGCAGAACAGGGCACAGCGACTATTCAAATCGTGTCTGCAGATGGCTTCCCGCCCAACACCAATCTCCGCGTCTTCATCCACCACGGCAAAAAAGACGTCCACAAAACAGACCACATCAAGACCTCCACCGGCTCCGTCGAGTTTCCCGACGAATCCTTCAAAGTGCCCTGCGCAGCTGATGCGTTTTTCAAAGTCACGGTCAAAGACCACGCTACTTTCGGTCGCGACGAGGAGCTCGGCGATGCGCAGTTCACCATCGACGACTCTGGGTCTGGCGGAGAGAAGAATGTCGGTGTCGGCAAGGGCATGGTGGTGATTAGGAGTTCTTTTACTCCCGCTGATGCGGTGAGTCAGGTCGGCAGTGTTAGTCCGCGCGTGCAGAAGGAGAGGAGGGGGTTGCTGAGTAGGGGGAAGGAGAGGAGTCCTGCGCCGCCGGGGGCTTAGGAGGCTTGTTCGTGTTTGAAGCCCGGGCGTGGGTGGGGGTGTGCGGCGTGTGATGGGTGTGGTGAGGCACGTGGGATTTAATGTCTGGGGTGGATGTGGGGTGGTGGGGTGTATGGTGGTTTTTTTTTTGCGTAGATGATGACCGACGATGGAAGAGGAGGAGGTGGAGGAGGAGTAACACGACGACGATGGAGAAGGAGGAGTAACACGACGACGAAGGAGGACCCAGATGAGTACGACGACGAAGGAGGACCCAGATCAGTACGACAAAAGGACTTCCTAGATCCCATGAGGACGAAGATGAGGACAACGAGGACCAGTAAGACGAGGACTTCCTAGTTCCGAAACCTACACCTACACCTACAGCGATTGCAACCGCGATTGCAACTGCGACTGCGACTGCGGTGTTCCTACCTGCCCGTAGTTCACCTTTACCCTATTCTCAACTATTTCTGAGCTATTCAGATGGTCCTCTGTTCATCTTGTTTCTCGTTTCTGACCGTTTTGATGATTGTTGAAGTTTGGACACGGAGGCTTGATGCAGTGGAGGATAATGGGATGAAGGGGTAATGGGATAATGGGATGAAGGGATACGTTAGAGGGGGGGGGGTGGGGGGGTGAATGGGGTGTTATATACCAGTCGTAGTTATTCTAGTCGTAGTAGTTTTACCAGTCCGAGTACTAGTCGGAGTATCTGTCGAAGTAGTCATACCAGTCGTCGTTGTAGTAATGAGCGGGGATTAATTGAATTAAACAGGGCAATATAGTTACATTCATGCTCATGCTCATGCTCATGCTCACGCTCACGCTCAATGCGGTCGGTAATCCTCGGTTCTGCACTATCGTCCTAATCCCGAATCTCAAATCTTGAAGCCAGCAACCAAGGAGGCAAAAAAGGACAGAAGGAAGGAAGGTAACATCAAAACCATAATCCACCCTCTTCTCGAGACTACCCAACGATTCGACAGTCCAACGCTCCATCCATCCTATATTACAGATAACGCACCGCTCCGACCGCGCCAATACTGCGACGTATTTTAGACACAATTGTACAGGTCTCAAGGGAAAACAGCCGACATTGCATTAAGACGGCGAGACCTTTGGCTCTGGTATTCTCAGTTTCAAAATACTGGCGGCTGTAGAGCTGTCGAGTAGGGCAGTTGATTGCTTGAATACCTTCGCGCCCAACTTCTTATGAGACTTCAAATGCACTAAACTAGTTTCCTGGAAATCAGCGGAAAATAGATACTATGATAGTAGCAACAAACCCCCGAGTCTCCTGGACGCAGGATTGTGAGTACTTCATCTCGCTAGGTGGGATCATAGTACAGTAAAAGGTTCATTTAAGCTGTGTACGCTCGGTTTGCTAGCCAGTAGGAGTGTATTAGGCGGACGAACAGGTTTTACATATATATTGGTACTAGAATGTTATACTTATACAGTGTTCTTAGGTTACTAGCTTACTATACAGCTGTACCATTCTTGTTTGGTTCTAAACGAATAAACGAGAAATCACCAATCTAACGACAAGACAGCTGCAGTAATAAGTACAAGAATATTGTTAATATAGCGATTACAGTAGCGATGTCAATGGCGATGTAATACTATTACAAAAACGAATATATCTAATACTTCACACATCCTCTTTAACTCAAGACTAATACTCTCCTCTAACATGCCTTGAAGCGAGCGCAGTGAGCGAACCTGAACCAGGTGCAGAAAGGAAGCAAAGCTATATCTCAACTGCGCTAGGTTCTGGAAAGGCGTAACGGGTTGGATGCGCGCTGAGGTACTAAAGGCCTTGTGATGAAGGGGCCAGTAGTTATAAAGGCATGGATCTCGGGGATCTCGGGCCGTGGTATTCTTTTATACTAGATTGGGGGCTTGCGCGCATGTATTTGTCGTGATGATAATAGTTTTCGGTTCTAGTATGCCTACGTGAAGAAGTAAAAAATAATAGTAAAGCAGTGCAGCACTGGTGTTTGTACAAATTGATGGCGTTGTATCAACACGAATTCTTGATCTACATGAAGATACAAAAAAAGATATAATCAAAACGTCAGGCTTGTGCTGCAGCACTGTGGGTAGAGTGCGGAAAGAAGTGGGGAGATTGGAACAGCAAAAAAGAGGTTGTGATGCCACCTACCCGAATCGAACGAGCGATCTTCGCATTACAAGTGCGACGCCTTACCACTTGGCCAAGGAGGCTTTACTTCTTTGATGGTAACAGGATAGAATTTAAAATATATATCCTATTTATCTCAGAGCTTCAGTACCCTTTCCTTTGCTCTCTGTTGCTGTTCGGCGCTGGTGGGGCAGGCCTGTTAACGACATTGCATCACACCCCACTCTGTGTTGCCGTCTATGCCTAAAATGCATGGAGTCGGCGGGGTGCGTATTCCTGCGCAACGGTTGGCGGATCCTCCCGCGTTCTGGCCGCTTCATCGGTGACATATCGCCAAGACCTCTGACTTCTCGTGCTTCAGCCCTCACTCTGTAATACTCACACATTCTCCTCAAACCTCGCAAAGGTCATGTCCATCGGCCGTCGCTTATACAAAAAGCGTATATCCAAGTCTGACCCACTGTGATTTTCAAAATGGCGCCGTCAGCAGCGCCGTCACCGACTTCCACTTCCACCTCATCAGACCACAGCGTCTCGCGCCGCAAACAGCGCGTCTCTGCTGAGCACACCCTGAACCGTGTTCGAGAGAACCAGAGGCGCCACCGTGCACGCCAGCGAGACCATGTCGCCTCTCTGGAGCTCAAACTCGCAGAGGCAGAACGCCAGCTCGCGGCCGCAAGAGCAGAAATCTCCGCCCTGAAAGCAGAAAGAGACACGGCCAATGCATTCGCATGCTACGACATCTCCAAGCACTTTGAGCGCATGGACAGCGCCGTTACCCTGGCCCCGTCAATC
Source organism: Phoma sp. XZ068 (assembly GCA_004835665.1). Taxonomy (NCBI): domain Eukaryota; kingdom Fungi; phylum Ascomycota; class Dothideomycetes; order Pleosporales; family Didymellaceae; genus Phoma; species Phoma sp. XZ068. The sequence continues at coordinate 811,568 of RBKR01000026.1, read as the reverse complement.
CCGCCACTCTCCACTTCAATGCTGGACCTCCCCGTGTCAACTATCCCCACAGAACCCACCCTCATTGCTACTTCCTTCCAGCTACTCCTTCCTACGGCCGGTCCGCCACCCTGCTGCTCAGACACTCTGCTAACGCCGTCCGCGCCTTCGGAACCCCTGGCAGCTGAGAATGATCCCACTGCAGACCCGGAGTGCTCAACCTGCAAGACGCGGCCGCCGCCCAGTCCGTCGGAGAGCACGACGTTGTGCGCGCAGGCGTTTGTCATGATTTCGCAGCAGAACGTGCGCAATGTCGATCCAGAGCTGATCCGCATGTGGTTGAGCCAGGGGTATCGGCGGGCGATGCGGGCGGGCGAGGGATGTAGGGTGGAGAATAGGACGTTGAAGGGTTTGTTGGAGTATATCAGTGGGGTGTAGGCGATGTCGTGGTTTCTTTGCATTTGGGGTGTGGGGATTCGGATGAGCTGCGCTGGATGATGGATTGTATTGAGCATATAGTTCGGAGTTGGACTGGATGCAAAGCTTGAGCATATATACGAGCAATTATTCTTGCCTTAATCAATACAAAAAGGCTTATCTTGAAGATTATACACGGCAAGCAGATTATATCTTCTACGAGGCTTATATGCAAGGCTAATGAAAGCACAACTTCATACACACCACACACACACAAGGATGTTGATTAAAAATCTCACCAATCCTACTCTAAGGAAACTCTTCTTCTCGCAAATAACCACATCTGTGTTAATATCCGTGCTACAACATCCAATGCCGCGTTCTTCCCAGGACGCCCACCGGATCTGGGGACCCCGCAATTGCGGGGCACCAACTCCTACACCATCACTAGTCTACCTGCGTGGATCCACATGGTACACAACTAACGATGCGCTCCACGCACCTGGTTTCAGTCCTAAATTGCTCGGTGTACACCGGCGAGGCTTCCGAGTCTTGATCGCTAGATTTGGTACGGGTATGTACCCTCGTAGGTGCAGGCCCGTACAGTGAATCAGCGTCGATGCACAGTGAGGGTCTGAAGACTACACCTCTGAGATGCAGCAATTGAACGGTAGCAATTCTACTAGACATGTACCATGAGGTACCGCGCGTCTCACAGACTTAGTGCTTAGTATGGGGTACTACAGTACACAAGCTGCAGATCACCCCATGCTACCCGGAAACTAGGATCTCTCAGCGGAAACAACGCGGCCTCTTTCCGTGTAAGCTTCGTGGACCGCATAAAGAGCTGCATCCATCAGCTGTAGATGTCATACTCGCATACATATCTCGCCATGCCGCTCGAACGTGTTGATTCTGTTGATCCGGCGGAGGTGTACGATTATATTATCTGCGGGTACGAGTAGACGTCAGCTATAGAATGTTGCAGGGAAGCTAACAAGCGCAGTGGAGGCACGTCGGGATGCGTGATAGCAGGGCGTCTGGCAGAGGATACGGAAGCGAAGATTCTTGTTCTCGAGGCTGGGCCTGACAGTGCGGATTTAGAGAATGTGCATATGGCGGGCGGGTAAGCTCGATCTACATCTCTACTTACTTATGTGATGTATTGACGTCGTGTTAGATGGAGCAAGAACTTCGACAGCGAGACGGACTGGAATATCGTCACGCAGCCGATGAGCAGCGTCGGCGGTAGACAGGTCAAAGCCAGCCGGGGCCGCTTCCTCGGCGGGTCCAGCGGCGTGAATGGAACGCTGTGTATCCGCGGGACGAAGCAGGACTATGATGACTGGGGGATGGAGGAGTGGACGGGCGATAAGATGTGGGGATACATGGCGAAGGCAAGAAAACCTCACTCGTCCACACTTCTTCACTGTTTGTGGATGGAGTTGACTAACCTCCACAGGCGGAAACCATGCACCAGAAAGACTGGCATAAGGCGGATATGTCCGTCCATGGTACATCCGGCCCTCTACACATCGAGCCCCACGATCTAGCGCCCATCTCTGAGCGCGTCAAGGAGAGCATGATCGACATGGGACTTCCCTACCACCCAGACATGTTCTCCACAGGCGAGACATCGCATGGCTGCGGTGACGTGCCGCGCACAGTACACCAGGGGATTCGCACAACGGCAGCCGACTTCATCACCAAGGGCTACAAGCGGGCGAATATCACGATCAAGACGGAGGTGGTGGTAGACAAGATCCTGTTGTCTGACAAGGCGGGTGAACTTACCGCCACGGGTGTCGCTGCGGTGTCGAAAGCCGGGAAGAAGATTGAATATCACGCGAGGAAGGAAGTCATCGTCTCGGCGGGCGCATACTGCAGTCCTGCGATCTTAATGCGGTCTGGTCTAGGCCCGAAGGAAGAGCTGGCGAAGCACGGGATAGAGTGTAAAGTCGAGTTACCAGGCGTTGGGCAGAATCTGCAAGATCACCCTGTACGTACCTGATCTTGAAAATTGATACTTGGAAAGTGGATAGAGGGTGTGCTAATGATGACCAGCTCGTCTTCATCTTCTACGAAGTATCCGAACCAAACCTCACAAACGACTACCTCGCATACCACAACAACGCAATCGAAACGACATACGCGCAGTACAAAGAGAAGAAGACCGGTCTCCTCAGTACCTTTCCCTTCGGTACATCCATCCTCACCCCGTTCCCCCTCTCTCTCCCCCTCACTAACATGACATCAAGGAATCTTCTCCTACGCCCGCCTCACCCCCCGCCTCTCCACCTCCCCACTCTGGACCTCCTCCCCGCACGCTCCAGGCCGCGACCCAATGGGCCTCTTACCATCGCAACCCCACACCGAATACTGGAACACCGAGCTCTACGGCGGCCCAAAACAATACACCGACTTCCCCACCTCATCCCACGTCTTCGGGCTGTGCACACTGCTATTCAACCAGCGCTCGCGCGGCAGCGTTACCTTAGCGTCTGCCGACGCGAAGGATAATCCGGTCGTCGATCATAATTACCTGGCCGAGGAGTTGGATACGCTTGTGCTGAGTGAGGCGTGTGCGTTTGCGAATGAGATTGTTATGAGGGGAAAGGGAACGAAGGGGGTAGTGAAGGGGAGTTGGCCTGCTGAGAAGGGACATCATAGGTATAAGGGGAGGGAGGAGTGGGTTGAGTACGTGAGGGAGAATGTAACGACTTGTGAGTTTTGAATTTTGTTTTACCCGGTCTGACTTACTGCATGGATGGCGACTGATGATGATATATAGGCTACCATCCCTCCTCAACATGCGCAATGGGCCCCGCATCCTCGCCCACCGCAGTCCTCGACTCGCGCCTCCGCGTCCGCGGCGTCCGTGGCCTGCGCGTCGCAGACGTGAGTAGTATCCCGCGCCTCAACAACGGACACACGCAGATGGTTGCGTATGGGATTGGCGAGGGGGCGGCGGAGATGATTAGGGAGGATGCACAGGGGTTTTTGAAGTTGACGGAGTAGATACATGTAATGAATTGATCTTGTTCGTTATCATTATCGTTTTTGCTGTCGAGGTTGTACAGGACGTGCAGGTACGTTGAGTTCGACGACTGTCGTCTTCTTGCTTATCGTTGTCGTCGTCGTCTTCGTCTTCACCACCTCATTTGATCTCATACTCTCCACGCCCCGTGCGATGACTCCCCCGATCACAGCCACCACCGCGATCAAATCGACGATATGAACCGCCCACCACCAGTGCTGAACACCCACCCCACACGTGCTGAACTCGAGAACCCACTCGCGTGTCTCGTAGTCGAACCATGCAGATAGGAAGCCTGCGTACCCTGAGAAATCACCCATCATGCTGCGCAGCGTGATCTCGCGGAGGTGCGGGGAGGACGGGATATGCGTGCAGGAGTTGTCCTGGGCGATGTCGAAAGACCGCGGTGGGAAGGGGCGCGCCTTCCAGCCTTCTTGTACAGGTTCTTGCGCTGTATCGTTGGCCGCAGCCTCGTCAGACACGCCAGTCATACTGCTCGTCTCGTTGGATGAAGTGGGCCAATACGCATCCTCACTTGCGACGTCGTCTGCACTGCACGACGGAGCGCCGGGCTGCCGGATGTAGTGCAGGACATCGCACCCTTCGTGGTCATGTCCGTTGAGGATTATCCCACGCCGCCCCAACCCCTGACCCTCTGCGCCGACCTCTTTGTTCAGCCCGAAGATGCTTTCCAGCACGATCTTACTGCCGTGCTCGGACAGCATGTTCTGCTCCTTGATGCCGTGGCCGCTGTCGAAGTAGTCAAAGAACGGGCTGTCGACGCAGATGCCGGGGTCCTTGTGCAGGGGGATGTGGGTGAGCAGGATGGTGGCGTGGGTCTTGTCCGTGACGGGGCGCGAGGTGGTGATGACGTGGTTCATGAAGGCGTATGTTTCCTGCTGTAACGAATCCGTGTAGGCCGGGGTATCGAGGTTCATGGTGTTGAGAACGACGAGGCGGAGGGCCGGCGGGGGAGTGTCGTCTACTGTTTTGGCAGTATCGGTCGCTGTCGTGTTGGGCAGGGTAAACCAAATATCCCAATTCACGCTCCCAAACGCGCGCTCGAACCGCTCGACACGCGCATTGTCAATGTCCCCCGCATACCCGATATCGTGATTGCCCGCAATATTGATAACGCGCTTCGCCCACGCCTTCTCCTCACCAAGGACCTCCATCCACCCACCCCACGACTTCTCCCGCTCCTCCTCCGGCTCATCGTAGTGATCGCTCTCCACATACACCCCCATCGTCGCATCGGGCACCTTCTCCAACCCCCGCATAACAGTGCCCCAGTACCGCCCCGCGCGCTTCTCAAACTCGCCATCCGTAATCCACTGGCTCCCCAGCAAATCTCCTAACACGCTGATATGCGTGGGCTCCGTCCACCACCGCAGACTGCGCACAATGTGCGCGAGATACCAGTCGTTGCCCCACAGGTCGATCATCTTGCGATACCCCTCCAGCCACACGCCGAGGTCCTTGGCCGCACCCTTGGCCGCCGCGAGGAGAATGTCGCGCACATCTGGCGGGTCGAAGCGCGCATTGCGGAGGTCTTCGAGCACGTTTGCGCAGGACGGGAAGACGGGCGCGTTGGGGTCGGGGAGCGAGGAATCGCCTTCGAGTTGGGGGTCGCCGAGGGCGAGGAGGCGAAACGGAGCCTGCGACGTGAGCCCGGACGGAGCCTGCGACGAGAGTAGAGGCAGCGATGTGTTGCTAGGTTGCGGAAATCCACACCCATGGAAGAAAGGATACAGATACAGCCATGTCGAGCCAAACAGTGCTACCGGCAGCAAAACCGCAGCGATTGCGAACAGAAAGCGCGAGAGCTGCATTCCCGCATCGTCGAGCTAGCGAGAGCGAGTTGTCGAGCCTGCGAGTGGTCGAGCCTGCGAATCGTTGAGCTAGTGAGACGTCAAGAAGGAAGAAGACACGCGTGCGAATAATCAAGTATGCGCTTCTCGGGGGTGCTGCGGAGGTCAGGGGCGGGCGCTAGTAGGGATGTCTGTCCATCTGGTCTAGACGTCGAGCATGTGCAAGTAAGTACTCGACAAAATCAACACTACAACAGCGCCAAGACTACAGTACCGTATTGTGCGCTTGTATTCATTATTGAAAGAACTCGTAGTTGATGAGGCGTTGTTGCGTTAGAATAGAAGGAGGACTGCAGATGTTGTTGGCATGATACTGTTCTGCCAAAGAAATTGCATGGCTTCGTGGAAGTCATGTCTTGACTTGATGGCCACCTGTTGAATAGAGTGAGAAATGGAGATGTTGGAGATCAACACGAGAAACGTCGTAACATCGTATTCGCACGTCCCGTCACGTCTACAATACACCAGCTGCTGCACTCCACGTTTTCAAACCCATTCCTTCCCACGCTACCATAATCTCCGGCTCGTCCTAACCCAGCAAATCGCCCAGCGCACCGCCCGCAGGCTTCGACGCCTGAGGTGACTGTGCAGCGGGAGCGGGTGCGCCCCACAGACCCTGGCTGGTCTTCTGCTTGGCCAGATCGCCCATGGTGACCTTCTGCGTTGGCGTCTGTGCCTTTTTCGGTGCCACGCCGCCGAGGAGGGACGCGAATGCATCGCCGCCGGCTTTCTTGGGCGCTGCGCCGCCGATCTTGCCCATGCCGCCGGGGGACATGACGGAGCCGGGCGTTGAGGCGCTGGAGGCTGCTGGCTGCGGGACGGAGGTGAAATAATTCGGACCAGTAGCTTGGTAGCCTGTGGGTTTAGGTGGCTGGGAGAAGCTCGAGTTCATCGACGACGGCTGGGGAGGCGACACGACGCGATTTGCAGACGGCGCTGGAGAGACCGTGGCGAAGAGGTCGTTCAGGTTGCTGTTCTGGGCCGCAGACTGGGGTTGAGGGGCCGCGAACTGCGTCGTGGAGGTGATGGTGGAGGTGGATGCGGGTGGAGCAATGCCAAATCCAGCTGGCTTCGCAGCAGGCGCAGGAGCCGCGGACTGGAAGTCGTCGAAATCGTCGTCGTCGCCAAAGTCGTTGCTTGCGGCGGGCTGCTTCCCTGACGAGCTGGCGGCTGGTGCGGGCTCATCATCCCAAGCCAACAGATCGGCCACGGGCTCTGGTGCCTTGGGCTTTGGCGGTTCTGCCTTCTTGGGTTCTCTTCTTGTCGCAGTCGATGTTGGCTCCTTTCGTCGTGGCGGGCTTGCTACTGTTTCCCCCTCGTCGTACTCGTCGTACTCGTCAAACCTATCGCGCCGTTGCTGCGTCTCGTTGAAGCTGGGGTCCTCTCCGCCAAAGCCGCCTCCGTCTCCGTACACACCACCTGTGTGGCCGCCGTACTCGGCTGACTCGCTGCCAAAACCTCCGTACCTGCTGCTGCCTCCACTGCCCGAAAAGCCACCGCCCATGCCGCCCTCGACACCTCCAAACTTGTTGCGGTTTGCACGCGCCTTCTTTCGCTCGGTCCGTATGCGGTCGACGTCGCCCAAAAGCTCAGCCAGCTCCTTGGCCCTGTTTCGGACGTTGATGCCCTGGTCTTTTCCGTTCTGGTCGATGAAGTGGAACTGCCGGAGCATCTTGAGGAGCGAGACATGCGAGCGTGCGTCGTCGATGACCCGTTCTGAGCCGTTCTTGATCAAAAACTCCAGTAATTGCAGGGCCTGACATATCAGCAAAGCTCACAGCGACCGTCGTGGTACACACCTTGTAGATCTGTCGCCATTCCTCCGAGGCCTTTTCTGTGAAGCGCTTGTAGATCATGGGCATGATCTCGTTCAGCAATTGACTGCTGCTGTCAGCGAGGCCTGCGGTCAGGTGGGGGTGCGTACTAGTTGAACGTCCCGTTGGCAATCTCCTGCATCAGCGTCGAGGATGCACCTATGCAACTTAGCCTTGCCACAAGCAGTTCGCGGTGCTAGACATACCCCATGGCTCGTTGTTGGTGGCCTCACGGACCTTGGCCTCCATCTCGGTGAAGTTCATCACGGCTACACGGCCACGTTAGCAGTGGCCAGCTGGCGTTGGCGCGATCCGTACCATTTTGGGCCTTGCGAAATCCGGCCTTGAGGTCGTAGAGCGTGAGGTTGCTCACTTGGTCTTTCAAGCTGTTGAAATCCATGGTTGTGCGTGGTGGTGTTGCGGCGTGTGGACGTTGCGTCGGGCTCGGTGGCCGTCGAGGCGGAGGAGGCGGGTGGCAGCAGTTGGGCTCGGCGCGTCAGAATTGTTGTATTCGCGGTCTGCAGGCTTGTCTCTTCCGATCGTATGCGCAGGGCTTTGAAGACCGCGGAGGAGTCCAAGTGCAGTGTCAATTGTGGCAGACCTCACCAAGGGCGCATTGTGGTCGAGGGAGGTGGAGGTGGGCGATCCACATTCACGTGACATGCAGCCGCCGATCCATGAGTCGAGGCTCAAGCGGTGGCAGTCGACAGTGGAAGGCAACGATGGGAGCATTCAACATGACAATCAAATCAATATCTCCTTGCATGCCTATTGTAGACTCTGCAGCAAAGTAGGGTTTATACAAAGTACAAGCCAGCCAATACAGCTCATTCCATGTTCAAGCATCGACGCCAGAAAAATGCGCTAAGAACTGGAGAGCTTCGAGCTCTGTCCATGTCCAAACTTTTGATCCCCTGGACTCACACTCTCCGCCATCATCCCCTGTACAATAGCCATCTCTCGTGGGTCAATTGTATCATAGCCGTCTGTTCTGCATCTTGTCTGCCCGTCTTGGACCTCGTCACGCCCTCGCCACCAGCCCTCTGTCCATCCACTGCCCAAAGTAAGTTGCAATCCTGTTTGGTTCTGCTGCCGGCCTGCATCGCACTGCGTGTACCAGTTGCAGGTCGGCACTGCAGGGCAACACCGCATGTCCAGTGCAGGCCGGCCCTCGGTCGTCAATGCAGGCCGGCCCTCCAGCAGCTCGCGCGGTCCCAGTGCTGGTCAGCGCAGCGCTTCCGCGCTGTTCACCGCGCCTAAGGATGCATGCTAACTGCTTACAGCGCCCACGACACCCCGCGCCCCACCATGTCTACTTCTTCCACGGTCCTCTCGGCCTTCCGCCGCTCCACCGTCCACTCTCTCCGCCTGCAAGCTCCCATTAACAAGCGTTTCTTTACTCCGTCTGCCGCCAACATGACCATCAAGACCTACTTCGACGTCAACTGGACCGGCCCCGAGGTCACCGTCGACCAGCGCGGCAACGTCACCAACGTTGGCCCCGTCAAGGGTGAGCTGCCCCGCCTTGTTGCTGCTGAGCTGTGCTGCTGTGCTGCTGTGCTGCTGGGCCCTGCTGAGCCCTGCTGAGCCCTGCTGAGCTCCAAGTGCTTGAGCTCTGCCCTGCCCTGCCTGCGAGCTCTCGCTACCTTGCTTGCATGCTTGATTGTGCCTGCACCTGCTGCACAATTGATACTGCCGCGCCTGCACAATTGACACGGCCTATATCTGCACAATTGCTGTCGCAACGCTAACCCCACACAGAGCAGACCGGCCGCATCAACTTCGAGCTCTTCGACGACGTCGTCCCCAAGACGGTCGAGAACTTCCGCGCCCTCTGCACCGGCGAGAAGGGCTTCGGCTACCAGAACTCCAAGTTCCACCGCGTCATCCCCCAGTTCATGCTCCAGGGCGGTGACTTTACCCGAGGCAACGTACGTAGGCTGCGCATCCATTCAAACAACTGCTAATTTGCGCAGGGCACCGGTGGAAAGTCCATCTACGGCGAAAAGTTCAGCGACGAGAACTTCAAGCTGACCCATAACAAGCCCTTCCTCCTCTCCATGGCCAACGCCGGCCCCAACACGTATGCACACCGCCCTTGTTGAAAACAATCGCTGACCCTCGCAGCAACGGCTCCCAGTTCTTCATCACCACCGTCGTCACCTCATGGCTTGACGGCAAGCACGTCGTCTTCGGCGGCGTTCCCGACGGCGACGTCGAGTCGTACAAGGTGGTCAAGGCAATTGAGGCCTGCGGCAGCGGCAGCGGCGCCATCAAGTACAAGGAGGGCCCCCCTACCATTGTCGGCGCCGGCGAGCAGTAGACGATGCATGTATAGACTTTGACGGCAGAATGAAAGGCGTTTCTTTTTGGCGCATTTGGCAGCGATGCACACTGGCGTTCAGTCCCTTAGTAGCTACGAGCCTCAATGGACCTCTGATGACATGCATGGTCGTCGCGGTCCCCGTTGTCTTTCCTCCGTCTCACCGATGCTCCAGCCTCCCTGCCAAATTTATCGACCGACGAGGGGCACTCAACAACCCCGCAGTTAGCTTCGCACGTCACCACCGACAACGCCCGACGACCTCCACCCCAGGCTTCAACAGGCAAGGCCCCTGTGCGGCAGTCCCACAAATGCCGATGCCAGCCTCAATGGAGGGGCATGCTATCAAACGCCCTAAACGTCCGTACAGGGCGTGGTTGACATGGTACTGAATACGCATGGTCAGCATGGTTGACTCACTCGACAGCTCCAACTCCTGCCACGTATAATGTCGTCCTGCTCCATCATAGTGACCATTCAACCAATCTATCTGACCATATACACCACATAAACATCACACCATGCCTCTGCACCCAGCTACCTACGGCATCCACGCCGACGACCACACCCACGTCCTCACCGACATCGCTCCCCCAATCCACACAAGCACCACCTTCCGCTACCCCCGCGACCCAGCCAACCTCCGCCCCGTCTACGAAGAAGATGACTTTGTCGTCGACCTCAGCACACCGCTCGTCTACTCCCGCCTCGCATCCGCCAACATCAACCGCCTCGAGACCATCCTCGCACCACTCATCTTCCCCACCGCACCGCAGCAAGACCATGCCGACCTCGCCAACCACGTCATCTCGTACAGCAGCGGGCTGAGCGCCTTCCACGGCCTGCTCGTCCACGTCGTGCCCAAGGTCGTCGCCATCAGCGGCGGATACCACGGCTGCCACGGCGTGCTAGGAATGCACAAACGCATGCACGGCTTGCGGACTGTGGATTTGCACGCCGACGACGCCGAATGGGACGCCAGCGGCATAGGGAAGGGCGACCTAGTGCACCTCGAGACACCACTGAACCCCACAGGCGAAGCCTTCAGCATCGCAAAGTACGCCGAGCGCGCCCACAAACGCGGCGCCTACCTCAGCGTCGACGCCACCTTCGCACCCCCCGGCCTCCAAGACCCCTTCCAATGGGGCGCAGACTTTGTCATGCACTCGGGCACAAAGTACATCGGCGGCCACAGCGACATGCTCTGCGGCATCCTCGCCACCACCGCCACTCCCGCAGGCCTCAAACAAGCCCACGCCCTGCGAATCGACCGCCTCTTCCTCGGCGCCGTCCTCGGCAGTCTCGAAGGCTGGCTCGGCGTCCGCAGCCTACGCACAATGGAATTACGAGTGCAGCGCCAATCCTCCAACGCCTCCTCCCTCGTCGCCTGGCTATCTGACTCGGTCGCGGGCAAAACCCCCGAGAGTGCCGTCGTGAAGAAAGTCGTCAGCCGCGTTACCCACGCCTCCCTCCAAACCGACGACTTCCCCTGGCTTAAAAAGCAAATGCCAAATGGTTTCGGCCCAGTGTTTAGTTTCTACACGCATGACCCTGCGCAGGCGCGTCAACTACCGAGTCACCTCCAGCTGTTCCACCATGCGACGAGTCTGGGGGGCGTGGAGAGTCTGATTGAGTGGCGGAGGATGTCGGATGCGGATGTTGATGAGCGGTTGTTGAGGGTTAGTATTGGGGTGGAGAATTGGGAGGATTTGAAGGAGGATTTTGTGAGGGCGTTTGAGAAGTTGGCCGAGGGGGGGAAGGTGACGAATGGGACGGAGGTTGTGGTGCAGGTTGGGCAGGCTGGGGCGAAGGTTGAGGGGGGTGCGGGGGGGAGTGTGTAGATGAGGTTCGGGAGGAGATATTATAGATTTGAGGAGTAGGTACGAGGGGGTTGAGAATGAGAGAGATATTCGAGGGGATAGACAGACAGAGGATTCGAATACCATGGAAAATTAAACCAAGGTAGACGTCAAAGTCGAGTAATAGAAATATGATCACCAAAAACAAGACGAATATGTCATCCTAACAAGCACTCAATCCACAACACCACAAAGCCAAATCAAATCAAGCAAAGTAATGTGTCAAGTCTTCATTCATAATTCATATCCAGCCAGCATCTAAACAGCCGACTCAACTCTCTCTCTCTCAAAACGGTCCCAAAGACCCAAGGTGCACAGAACCATGCAAACGCCGGGTTTCTGCACTCCACGCTATGTATGCTATGCTATGCCGCTAAAAAGGTAAAAGAAAGGGAACTGTAAAAAGAAGAAGTCGCTCAGTACTAGAAACCGCCCAAACGCCCATACATGCGGCAAAACTACACTCCCCAAACCACCCATTTCCAATCATTCATGCCAAACCGACGGCACCTTTCATCCTCCTCCACAACTCCGCACCCATAGCCCGTCGCGTATCATCCGTCCTCATACCACTCTCCTTATTCTCGGCGGCCCTTCGAATCAGAAAATTCAAACACTCCGTCATAGTACCCCACGCCAGCAACTTGACCACCTTCGCATTCGCATCTGCCTTCATCGTGGGATCTTGAACAAGGGACTGGCTGATTTCATCGGCCATGCCTTGCAGCTGGGCGTATGTCAGGAGCGGTAGCGACTCCGGTGCGTGCGAGAGGAGTTGGGCTGCGCGGATGGATTTTGCGGATTGGATGGTCGAGAGGTTGTGTGTTGCCAGGACGATGTTTACGGCTGGGAAGGGCGTGGAGGCGTCTGCGGGGGAGATCGCATCGGTCCATTGTTGGCGGAGGACGGTCGCGGCGCAGGCGTCGTAGCATGCGTCTGTGCCTTCTTTGGTGTCGAAGCAGGTTCCTGGGGCTTCGGAGTTGAGGTATGCGCCGCGTACGAGTTTGACGCCTGCGATGTAGTTACCGCGCGAGGCCTGCTCGAGGTGGGCGGCGATGCGGGCGGGGACGGCGCGGAGGTAGCATTGGTAGGTTGTGTAGATGAGGGCGCGGCCGTATTCTTTGGTGTTGTATTTCTTTTGCAGGGCGGTGGTCCATTTTTCGAGGCCGATGTTTGTGATTTCTTCTTCTGCGCCGGGGAGGAGACAGACGCCTTTTGCGGCGGCGGCGTCGCAGGCGTCAGTGATGGCGGCCCACATCTCGGGGGTGGCGTCTTGCTGGTTTTGGAGCAGGTGGAGAGCGTGACGACCCAGCCCGGACCATCTTTTGGAGTTAGTATGTGTGTTGATGCACTGGGATGGGATACTCACTTCAGGCCGATGAAGTCGCCCTCGCTGGCCATCTCAACACTCTTCATCATGCCCTTGCGCCAGACCTCAATCTCAGCAGCGGTCTCGGCGGCGGTGGGCTCGCTGCCTCCAAGGACTTCCAGTGCGTACTCGATGATGACGCCATCGTATCCGAGCACTGATCGTGCAGCGGCGAGGTTAGGCTTAACCTCATGAGCCTTGTCACCGGCGCAGAACTGGGCGTAGAACGTGCTCTTCAGGAGTGTCCTGATGAGGGGGTTGCGCTCGACATCCATGAGGTAGTTCTTCGAGTCGAGCATCTTCCGCAGAATAGTGAATGTCAGACCAAGCAGGGCTGGCGAGGACGACATGGCAGTGATCAGGTACGAGCGGGCGACGGAAGATGTGGGCAGGCGAGCAAGAACCGACTTTGGTGTTGATCCCTGGCGGAATGTCTTTGTCGACAGCAGCTGTGCGGATGCTGCGGGCGGCCCTTGGATGGCAGTGTTGTGGCGGGAGCTCTGGTGGACATGACGGGCCAGGATCCTGGAAGTGGGTGCGAGTGTGAGGCGCTGAAGGCGCTGGGCCTGCTGAAAGCGGGAGCCCATTTCAATAGGTGTGAGTTGCCTCGATAGGTTGATAGTCGAAGATATGTAGTGGTGGGAGATGAAGTCAGCGGCGGTGAGTGAATTCACGAGAATCCCTTTGATCTTCAAATATTCACTCAAAAGCGGTTCGGCGGTCTTGTGACCTCCAGAAACGTACTTGACGCCATATATACTTTCCAGCACGCTCAGGGTCTCCCATGGAACCCACGATGTTGCGCGCGGTGCTCGGCCAGCGTCGGATCGACCTAGAGCTGCCCCAGACGGACGTTGTACAGGCCTTTGTCGGAGTATAAGCGGAGCACTTGTGATTGGACAATGGCTGCTCCGTTCCTGGAGAAGCACGACGCGGCCTCGTCGGAATGGCTTGGTGCTGCGTCTTCTGGAAGCTCTCAGGTCCCGTGGGCGCGGTCATCCGCAGCTGGGCAGAACGTCACCGTCGTCATCGCCGGATGCCATGGATGATTGACGGTGATGCTCGATGGTCCTCGACACCCCAGACAAACACACCGCCGATTCTTTGTGATCCTCATCCTCGTACGTTTCACTGCGACCATCGTGACCCTCTTGCATGCATCGTGACCGGCTTCCCCACACTCGGTACTCGCGTTTAAAACGCGCTGCACCGCAAATCGCTAGCCGCCAGCGCACAGCCCTGCCCGCGGCCCATCCACTCACAGCAGACTCCAATTTGAGCCGCATGTACCCATACGCATTGCTCTTAAACTAACGACACCCCAAAATAATAATTTTGCGTGACAGCAGCAATTCTCCACTCCGCCTCGGCTGAGTCTGGCGCTGGCTCGGTCCTCCCATATCTGCCGGTATCGGTAGTGTGAGGATCCCGCTGTGAGAAGTTTTTTTGGGCCAGAGCGAGGCAGACCGAACGGCTTGCGGCTCTCGTCGGTGTGGGTCCGTGTGTTATCGTGGTGGCGTTGCGTTATACTTCATTTGCGACACTTCTTACATTATCTTTGCTCCTGCTTGTTTTGGGTTGGAGTTCTTCAATCCCGCTCGGATGGGGTACCGTACTGTCAGTGCGTAGTTGGGAGGTCGTCTTCATCTCGGTGCTTTTGTATGTGTCAACGTTGATGATTCCGCCGAGGACACTGTGTTGTTGCATGGAATGCTGCAAGGTAGATCACATTGTGGAGCATGTCGGACGTCGGTGACTTCCAATGTATTTCACGACGGTCATTATACATTCCTTTAGAGGAACATCCTCACTGCTGTCTGCCAAAGGTAACGTCGGTGCAATAATGTTCATGTTTTCAAGTTTTGCATTTCATAATATATAACTGTTCGCCCAGTCCCCATCCTCCGAGCCACCTGGCCGGTTTCCCTGCCCCCTGTACACATCTAACGGCGCGTCTACGGCACTTCGAGCAGTCGCTGGTCTGCTATCTGGTACCGACATGCTCGGAAGAGGTCTCCCACTCGGCGCCAACACAACCGCTGGGAGAGGAAGAAGCTCTCGGGGACTCCGCGGCACCTGCTGCGCAATGCTAGTGCTACCAGTGGCTCTATGGAACTCTGGTACTTCCGGCCACCAACCTGCTGGCAGTGACGGGCGAGTGGAGAGTCGGTTGCCAGGAGCGTCAGCAAATGCCAACGCCTCATCCATCGCTCGGTCAGCCAAGTCCTCGTAGGATCGCTCTTCTACTTCATAGTGCCTGTACCAGCCGTCATGCGTGTGTGTATATGCCTGACGACCTGTAACTGGCAGAAGAGGAAGAGCAGTGATCTCGCCCTCTTCCCTGGCGAGAGAGGCCGGAAGTTGTTCCTGCTGGCGCTCCGTGAGCTGCTGGAAGCCGGCGCCTGGTAACGACGGCGGCTCGATTGGCTGCCCAATATGTGGCTCGAAGAGCTGCGCAGCATCGAACTCCTCTGCGATGCGCTTTCGGCGCAGCTCAGGATCGAAAATTCCTTCATTCGCTGCCACCTACTCAGCCTCCGCAGTGTTGGCGCCGGTGCCGCGGTGAAGTCTGAGACAGTGTGCGGTTCACCAGGAGGCGATTCATTAACATGAAGGGCGGCTAGATTGCACGTTAGATATTGTAGGAAGTCAAGATGCAGTGTACTTACTTCCTTGTTGTTCATCGAGCGCCCGGCGGTGACACGCTTCGAGATGTTGCGACTCCTTCCACCTCTCGCGCCTTTCGTCAATAGCCATGGAAAAGTCGATGAAGGTAGCCATTGCGCTGTGGGCGAGTTAGCGGTACCCTATAGGTCAACTTGGTGGCTTCATACTGGATCTGGGTATATATTGTTGATGTAGGTATATATAAGTGTCGATTCTGAAGAAGAGGAGTGGTCGAGAAGCGAATGCGTGGTAAGTGGGTGAGTGGATGGTATGAAAGTCGGTTGCGACGGGGAGAGAAAGTATATACACGGTAGAAATGGCGAGGTCAAGTGAATGGGAGCTGTGTGTCGTCCTCACTGCGTCGTAGGGTGAGCGATTAACCAACCTGCCTTAAAGCAAACGACCGCTTCACCTCGAAATCGCTGCCTATGAGCTGCGAACGCCTAGGAGCCCGCTGGGCCATACTGATAGAAAATCCACAGCCAGGTTAGCAAGGCATTTTGGCTTGGATGCCCTCCATGAAGAAGAATTATTGTTGATTGCGAGAAGGCTGCCCTGTTAACTACCCCCTACGCCTGCTATACTGTCTGAGAAACCCGCTTGTTCTATGTCCTGATATTAACAAGCTCGCCGCCGCAATCTCGTGAACGAAGGAAACAACCAATGACAAATACAAGCACCTTGACTCTGTACGTCAACAAGCTACATATAATGTAGAAGTAGTTTGTTACAAGCGTATCACTAGCTATTTGCACACGTGTAGTTTTGGTGATGACAATATTCGAAGCAAATATTAACAATTATTTGCGGCAGTTAGTGCAGGTGCATACAAAGGCAAATAAAACAAGGGCAAACTTGGAACATGTGGAGATTCAGACGCGAGTAAGAAGTTGGACACAAAGAGAGGGACTTTAATATGCCGTAGGAGTGTGCCACCAGGAGTTATTAGCAGGCCTAGCGAAGGAGGGAGTTAAGCTGAGCTTAAAAGTCCCGTAGGTTGAGTACACTTTTGTTTTGCCTTTACGTATTTTAATCACTGTGGGTTCACTTAGGATGTTGGGAAAATTATATATGTTTTTAGTGCAAAAGGATAGTTTTAAAATAATTATAGCAGTGCATGCTGCAAGAATCTCGCTTGCTAAATAAATAGATGATATCTGACTTCAAGCTCTATCACGGTCCAACGCCTAGCGGCCAAGACGACTCTCACAGATTGAGCCGAGCGAGTTGGATCCACCATGGATGCTGAATCGTCAAGCAGGCTGCGCATTACCTGTTATCGTGCAACAGTACCAGCCCTCGCAAGACCTTAAAGCCCAGGTGGACGCACAAGACCTTGACTATCCCGCCTGTAATTATTAGCAAGTCGCAAACACCACACTTGAAAGGGTACATACCAATTCGGATAGTGCATAAATATTGAGTCTGTCGAGTTCCCCAGCGCCTTCTCGCTAGCAACCAGAGCCTCATGCGCAGCCTGCTTCGCGCGCGCAGCTTGCAGAGGAGGCAGTACTAGCCCCCCGTGCTGCTTGAAGTGCCGGATCAGCAGCACAGCGACGAAGAAGCGGTCGTTGTCAAGGTCAGCGCGCACGCCTGGGTGCGCATCGTCGCGGTGTGTGAGACCCCAGATCAGTTGGTCGACCATGTCTGGGTGGCTGGCGTAGAAGCGCTGCGCTTTGTTAGAAGTGGTGCGGTTATGGGGAGGTGGCGACTTGCCAGCTTATAGGCTCGCGTTGCAGCGAGATGGTCTCTGTCGGGGCGCTTTGTTCCTGACAATACTTGCAGGAGGCTGCTGAGCTCGCGGTCCTGGAAGACTGCAGCGACCGCCGAGTTCGTTTTGTTTTGGTCTGCCGCATGGCGAGCAATGCAGAGCGAAAGTTGACATCGTCGCTGAGCTGCTGCTGCTCACTGTTAGCGGAGGTTTATTGAGCGCAATGGTACTGATCTACTCACGGTATATACTATGAAACGTACAGCCCTCTCCATCACGGGACCGTACTCCATGTTCGGTCCGCCCATGGGCAAGTACGTTCGGAAGAACGATACCACCTGCTCCTCAACAAAGTGCTCACACACGGTCTGTGGCACGCTCTTTGGGCGGCGCGCGCGGAAGACCATGTCTGGAGCCCATGGCTGGCTGGTGCTTTGTGGAGCGGTGTTCATGCTGAGGGTGGCGGGTGATATCGACGTAGAGAGAAGAAATATACGAAGTGGATTGGGAAGAGAAAGGCAGTAGATGGGCGGAAACGCGCAATATATATGGTCGAGGGGAGGACTAGAGCGCAAGTGAAGGTCTCTTCAAAGGCATGACGTTGCTTAAAAGGCGAAAGTGAAAGAAAATCGACGATGGAGCAAACGCATGTCGCTGTTCCCGTGGTGAAGCAATCAACAGAAAGAGATCAGCCGAGTAGAGCACGCTTGAAGCCGCTGTTGCGTGTATTTGCTGGCAGGCAAGTAGGAGGTTGATGCCAGCGATATACATATCGAAGACAGTGCGCTGTCAGCCAATGTGTGTGGACATTTAAACATTCATCGTTTCGGAAGAGAAAGTCGTAGACTTTGTTGTGAACCTCTGGAAGATAGTCGAGGCTCGCACTTTTGCAATGTAGAGAGAGCGCACTACATTAACCGCGCTAAATTCGTTTGCAAAGAAACGATGTAGTTTCGGCGTGGTGTGATCAGGAGCCCGCCTTGTAGCAAGTCGAGTGAGAATGACAGTAAAAGTGCGCGTGCGCTTTTCTATGAAAACGCCGATAAGTGGGTCTATTGTTCGTCTATTGTGAGCAAATGCGAAGATGGAGGATGACTGAAACTCTAACAGCTGGTCTCATGAACAGCAGGACTGCAACGTCAAGAGGGTGTTTCCGCCGCAAGAGCCTACTTCAGCTCCGTCGCCGTTCCCTTGATGGCTTCCTTCTCAACGTCGGTAAGCGTGATACCGAACCACTCCCTCAGCACCCTTATCCTATCCTCTTCTGTCTTGCACTCCTCCACGAGCTTCGTCTTA
The DNA here is from genome assembly GCA_004835665.1 of Phoma sp. XZ068. Classification (NCBI taxonomy): domain Eukaryota; kingdom Fungi; phylum Ascomycota; class Dothideomycetes; order Pleosporales; family Didymellaceae; genus Phoma; species Phoma sp. XZ068. Next base: position 793,225 of record RBKR01000026.1, on the reverse strand, counting down.
CCACCGAGATTCTCCTTCACAAGCGCATTGACCAGCATGCGCTTACCGTAGATCTCCTGGTCGCCAGACCCATCCTCTTTCTCTCTCCGCAAAAATTTAACCAGCAGCTGCGTGATTGTGTGATGGCTGTCCGGGCTCGTTCCCGTGAAATGGTTGATGACGTGGAAATCAGGCTCCATTGCCTCTGTCTCAGAGAAGGCATAGAACGAGTTCCACGCCTTGTCTTTCCCATTGCGGTACTCGTAGATCCAGAGCTTGCTGGCTTCCGTGCGGTGCAGCTGCGTGGGGATCCAGTCGCGGATGAGGCGAACTTCTTGCCCGCCCAAGTTGACCTGCGGTTGATTGTGGACAAGCGGCATGGGTTTTGTCGGGCCATCACCACCGAAGCCGACGTCCATGGTCCATACTTGGCCATCAGATAGTGTGATGATGTTCACGAGGTGGATCCAGCCGGGGAATTCACCCTGGGGGATGGAATCGATGCGCGGCCTTGTACGGGCTGGGCCGAGGTACACAGGATATTGCAAGAAGCGTAGGATGTGGTTGAGGAGGACGTGATTGCCCATGCAGTAGCTACCGCGTCCTCGAGCTTGGGCGACTATCTTATCGAAGCTGCCAAGAGCGGTGATGTCGACTCTGTGGGTGGGGTCATAGTGCAGCCACAGGTTGTCGTACGGCACGGCCGCAATCATGTGAACATGGAGCTGTGTGAGAAAGTGGATGTCCTTTGCAGGGTCTTGCAGTGGTTGGTGTTGGCGTAGGCTGGTGGGGAAGCTAACGTAGTCGTAGAAGGCATCGATGTGAGCCTGGTTGAAGGCAGAGGGGATGACCATGGTCGTAGGTAGCTGTGTGCAGGGCAGTGGCTGTGGGTGAGTGTTTGCAGAGCAGTGGCTGTGGGTGAGTGTTTGCAGAGTAGCAGAGGCATCTTTTCAATATGTGAAATGACGAATCGCCGAGTGAGTCAAGCGTATCAACATTTTCAAGCACGTTATCGCCCGCGGACTAATACAAGGGGTGGTGGTGATCGAGGTCAGCGAGACCCTTCTATGCGTGGCTGCAAACAACAGAGCCTACGTTGCCAGCCATTGTGCCTAATCATACACAGCACGGCAAGGATTTGCCCAGGACCACTTCAGCGGTCGTGGTGTTGATGTTCTGGCGACCCTCCAGGGTGGGGCACAACGGCGCTAGCGTCCGCTTCGGGCAACGCGCTTCGCTTGCCGCCAAGGCCCACGAAGTCTGTCGTTGGATTTCGCGAGCCTTTTTGACGAACTTTGACAATCAGCGACGACGCACCCGAACTCTCGCCTCACACTAACCACCACACACAGTCACAATGGCATCCAAGCGCGGGTATGTCTGCGCCGCACAAACTCTCGTCGCACACCAGCTAACAGGCGCAGTCGTGGTTCCTCCGGTAACAAGCTGAGGATGACCCTCGGTCTTCCTGTGTACGTCCAATCCGCCCGCGATCGCTCTCGAACCTCCGCGCGAAGAACGAACCGATCGTACAGTGTCTATATATGAAGGATTCAGGCTAATGGGAACACAGCGGCGCCGTCATGAACTGCTGCGACAACTCCGGTGCCCGCAACCTGTACATCATCTCCGTCAAGGGTATTGGTGCGCGCCTCAACCGCCTGCCCGCTGGTGGTGCCGGTGACATGGTCATGGCCACCGTCAAGAAGGGAAAGCCTGAGCTCAGGAAGAAGGTCATGCCCGCCGTCATTGTCCGCCAGAGCAAGCCCTGGAGGCGAGGTGACGGTGTCTTCCTCTACTTCGAGGACAACGCCGGTGTCATCGTCAACCCCAAGGGTGAGATGAAGGGCTCCGCCATCACTGGCCCCGTCGCCAAGGAGGCCGCTGAGCTGTGGCCGGTACGTCTTGTCGAACGCTCGTGGAGAAATTTCCGGCTAACAGGTGCTAGCGTATCGCGTCCAACTCCGGTGTCGTCATGTAAAGTGTCTTTTTTCTGCTTCTCCAACATTTACGGGTCTACGGGAACGGCGAAAATGCATTTACGGGTGGAAGGATTGGAAGTAGACATTGCAACAGCCAGCAGTGGACGGCCTTCACAATACCAGTCAAATGAAGAATACGATGAACACACCACCACGCTTCACGCCCTCCGAGTGACCGACGAACGTGACAAGCCGATCGCACCAGATATGTGGAGGGGAGGACATGCTCAGACTGCAGGAATTGCGCATGCCAATATGCTTACTTTGGTTTTTGTAGGGCCTTCAACTTGTCTAGCACGAGATACGATCGCACGCCACCAGTGCTACGTCAGTGTCGAACACGACATCATCCTGCGCCCACCTTGCAACAACCATCGACTCCTCCTCGCGCTTCCGCCCGCCCACGAACTGCAGGTTCTCGTTCCCAACAACACCGTTCGCGACTTGCCCAGTGCTCGGCGCGCCAATGCCTGTCACAACACCATCTCCACCCTGGACAACGTTCGAGTAGCTCGTGAGCATAGTCTGCACGCCCGTCACAAAGTCCTGACCGTCAAACTCGCAGTGACCACCCTGCGGTGTGTTGTCCACTGTCTGCAACTGATTGATTTGCGCCGCGGTCAACCCCTGGTTGGCTGCGATCTGCTCGTACGCAACGACAGACTGAGGAATGCTGTCTTGCAGAAGCTGCAGCTCAGACTGTGTGGACTGGAAGTGAATCCTAGTCGACGCCACAGCGTTAGCGTCCTGCACCGCAACTTGAGGCGGCATACCGCCGCAGTTGAGTTCGACGGCGCTAGGAGCGAAGTTCTGCATCTGTGCTGGGATGAAGAAGCCAGACATCAACAAGCTGCCTCCACTAACTCCTGAGAACACCATCGCTGACTGGTTAACTGCGACGCGCAGCGGCATCTCGTTCTGAATAAAGTCGTTCACCGCCTGGGCATGTGCCACGCCGTCGGTGCGTTGAAGACCAGAGCCTCCACCCCAGAACAGGTTTGGGTCGGGTGCAAGCAGGGCGACGCCCATGGTGTTGGCCTGTACGTTCTGGTTGGGCATGTCGAAGAAGCTCTGTCCGCCATCACCATGGAGCAGCACGTTCGCACCCATGGTCCCGGCACCACTCGTCGCCGCTGCACCGGGTACACCGGAGGCGGGCAGGAATTGATCTGCTGGTGCTGAAATCTTGAAGCGTATCGGTAGGCCACTGTGCACTGTTAGCAATCTATTCACTCCTCACCCCCATGTCTCCTCTACGTACTTGACCATCACCATATCATCCAAAATCGTACTCCCATCCTGTGCCTGCGAGATCCCCATCGGTATCTGCGCTGCCTTCTGCTGCGCCGTCTGTCTCTGCTGACCACCACCACCACCACCTCCCCTATTCCGCTGAGGCGACGGCGCCGCAGCAGCCAACCCCAACAGCGAAAGATAAACAAGCTTATACATGTTCGACTTTGACTTCGACGTCTACTTGTTGACAGACAATACAATACTGATTAGAAAAAGCGGACCGGCCGAACGAAATGAATCAAACGAATCGAAAAATAACAAAGAAGCCCAACAATCAAGCGTCTGCACAGCAGTAACTCCCCTCCCACACAGCACCGGGGAACCCACAGCATATACACCCGCCCATCCACTCCTCCCTCTTGGCGCGCGCTCCACCACCGCGCACCCACTCCATCCGAAGGTGAGGCAGTTGCGTAAATCAAACATACGCTCGTAGCCAAGTTCTCGCCGTGCGGATCGGCGAGGCTTCGCTAGAGCGCTCTGAGCTTGACAGCCGCTGTGTTTGGGGTGTCATTGGGCGTGTGAGGTTTGATGTTCGGGCGTTGTTGCGTGGGTGGTTTGGGCTGTTTGGGGTGCGTTTCGGGGGAGGTCTTGGCGAGGGTGGTGGGGAGAGGGCATTTTTAGGCGATTTGAGGGAGTGGGGGGTGGAAGCTTGTCGGTGTTGGATATTTGCTTGTGAGTGATGATGTGCGTGAGAGTCGGTGAGGTGGGTTCGAGTTGGTGGTAGGATTGGAAGTTGTGGTGGAGGTAATAGGCGATCATGGAGATGTGTTTCGGGAGCCTATGTGTACGAAGGGTTTCTTGTACATAATGATTTACCGCTTGCGCGAGGTATTGCGGGTCTACTGTATTCTCTCGGTTCGATTTTCTTGTATGTAAAGCTTAGCCGCCCTTGAATGTCGTGGGTTGTAAAGAACACCCTCCTCCAGAGCATGTGGGAAATACTCGAAGCAAGAACGCATTTGTGGGTGCCAATCGACTTGCATAGAAATCTGTCGGCAATGTGTTGTCTTTTGATACAATTTTTACGCAAAAAAAATCGTTGTAATGGCAGTGGTGAATTTTAATTGTATTTGCCATACCTCCAGTTATCATGAAACACACTCTCCAAAAATCGAAATCCTACACAACATTAGGACAGGGAAACGAGCAATAACCTGCAAATGTGAATACTTGCTTCTCAATTCGATTTGTAAGTGTTCTCCCACCTACAGTGGAAGTCTCAAGTGGCTAATATCGGTGATAGCGTGCTGTGTGGAAGGCATGGTGTTTTGGCCCGTGCATTCGGGGAGAGGACGACGCGTCTTCACCACCTCATCTTCCACATGCATATGCCCGCCGCTTTTCCACCATCACAACCACCACATGCACATAACAGGGTGCGCAAAGCGCACTCATCTTATCTTCACGATCTCGGTGCGAGGTCCGACGGTGGCTGACGGCCCGCAAGGAAATGCCCGCTGCTCCACCAGCGACGCGTTCCTGCATTGCCAGAGGACGCGCGGCATAAGAACGCAGGGGCATCTCCTTTAGCTAGGAACCTCAGTCTGACAAGGACGACTGCAAGAAAATGTGAGATTGACTTCAATAGAATCTACGAACACCAAGGAATTGAAATCATAAGGAACCCATAGGGTAAACGCGTGGAATATATTGTTTAACGAGCGGCCTATGCGTACAGAAGAAGACCACCAAACATCCCTACAGAGTTATCGGATACCGGATATCAAACTAGTCACACCGTTCATCTCATCGCCCCACGCCACGCCAATCCTTCGGTTGTCGACTGACCACCCTTAGTTTCCTGGGTTTGACGGCGCCATGCTCCTCAGGATGACGGGTACCTGGCCCAGGCTGGTATCGTTCCAATACAAGCGGTGGACATTGTTGCTGACTTCGAGAGCGTAAAAGTTTGACTCTAGCGTCCCAGTTTCTCCAACAAGCACAGCAGTTGATCCATAGAAATAGAAGCCCGTCTCGATGGCACCATCAGTAGACGCATCACTCGAAAGGAAACCGACGCGCTTGTCTGTGGTACTGTTGTCTGGGACGTAGAAAGTCACATTGGACCAAGTTGCTGCAGTCGCGTTCACCCTAGACGTGGCATTTGGATTACCGAACCATTTATCGTCGGTGCCCAGAGAGACTGCAGAGATGAGTATACTGAATTCAGATCTGTAATGTACTGGTGAACTCACAAGCAACGTTTGCCGCATCGCTGCTGTTCGACTGAAGTACCTCGCCGATGTACGCATAGCCTTAGAGTGTCAGTGGCATCTCCTCGATGGAGCATCTTATTTACCATCAGCGTAAAACAAAGGGAGACCGCCGAATCCTTGAGCGTATCCGTAAAGAGAGAATTTCGATGGCACCCCACGCTTCTTTGCTCCAAGAGCAAGGAAGGGCAGCGTGCAAAGCACGGCGAAGCGAGAGAAGAACATGTTCGTGTCTTTGATGTAAAGAGTGAGAAGATCTGAAGAGCAATTGAAAGTGAAAAGGAGAAGTACAAAGAGTGACTTGGTGCAGCAGATGCTGAATGTGGACGATAGGATGTGCACTTTGATGAATATCTGGAGAAGCGGCCAGCACGCTTTTGTCTTCATTGAGCAATCTATTCAGCTCGACATGGTTGCGTAATACGCAAGCAGTCTTCGTCACCTTCGAGGCTATACTTTGTCCCTTTCGTCGCTGTACCATCGATATCCAGGGTAGTTGTTTCATGCCGAATATTAGCCTTACCCGTCAGGAACCAAGCTCCGCGTGCCTCTTGTCAACAAAAGCTTGGCTATACTTTGTTGACCAGTCCCGGTGAGCTTGGTTACGCATGAGGCGGCGTAATGCCTGAGGTGGAGACCGCGGTCTGTGTATTTGCACCAGCCACAGCAGTCGTCGTATGCTGGACAACGACACCCTTGCTCGCACGGACACTTCCGACAAGGCTACGAATTTAGTCAGGGACCGTTATGGGTTCACTCCACCACAAAGGGAAGTTCACGATGCTTGCCCCACCTGCCGGTGCAATGCACAGTTGAAATTAGACTGGATGTTTGAAACTTACAGTTCATAGCCGCGTCATGGCGTTTCGATATGCAGCCGCCAAAGCAAACCATCTTTGGAAGGATCACAATTGAGTGTCCAATTTTGGATGCTCCGTGGGGAAGCATATGCGAATGCGATAGCAGTGCGATACTGTGGTTGAAGGTCGCATAAGAAGTGCAGCTCCTCAGGCATTTCCTACAGATCAACACGCTCATTCCAAGCACCAATCTACTTCGCTAAACAATCTTTCATTCATTTGTGTGCATCGTCGCAGCTCTTTCTGAGCAAAGTCCCTCACTATGTCTTTTCGTTACCTCTTCAGCGCTGCGGCTCTGCTCAGCACTGTGCTGGCGCACCCGTCGACTTCTCCCAAGAAGCACCACTCGCATCCTTCCAGGCTGTTGTCGAGCAGAGATGTCTGCTCAGGCAACACCGCCTCCACTCGTTCGGAGTGGTGCGACTACTCAATCGAAACCGATTATTCTACTGGTAGGTTGTACCAGCTTGTACAGAGAGACCCTGAGATGACTAACAGATCAATACAGAGGTCCCTGACACTGGAGTGACCAGGGAGTACTGGTTGACACTCGACGACGTAACTGTCGCTCCTGACGGCGTTTCGCGATCGGCGATGGCTGTCAATGGGTAAGTCTAACTATTATCATGCCCAGGATCAGGCTGACGACATCCTAGCACCATCCCCGGACCCACCCTGTTCGCAGACTGGGGCGACACAGTCACTGTGCATGTGACCAACAACTTGGTCGACTCCAAGAATGGCACTAGCATACACTGGCATGGTATCCGTCAGAACTACACCAACGATCAAGACGGTGTTGTTTCGATCACTCAGTGCCCTACTGCCCCTGATGATACAGTCACATACACGTGGCGAGCAACACAATACGGTAGCACTTGGTATCATTCACACTTTGCGCTGCAGGCGTGGCAAGGTATTTTCGGTGGCATTGTTATCAATGGCCCTGCTACTGCCAACTACGACGAGGATTTGGGCATGCTCTTCTTGAACGATTGGGACCACCAGGTAAGTCCTTCAAGTAATCGTTAACTTGGGCGCCTCAAGCTGACAACCCATAGACTGTAGATGAATTGTATATCTCCGCAGAGAGCTCAGGGCCACCGACTCTCGATAACGGCCTCATCAACGGCACGAACACTTACGATGATGGCGGCTACCGATACAACACATCCTTCACCTCCGGAACATCCTACCGCATCCGACTCGTCAACGCAGCTGTGGACACCCATTTCAAGTTCATGATTGACAACCACACCATGCAAGTCATCGCTTCTGACCTCGTTCCCATCACACCTTACGAGACTACCGTCCTCAATATTGGCATGGGCCAGCGTTACGACGTTATCGTCACGGCAGACCAAGCTTCTGTCGCTGACAACTTCTGGCTGCGCGCCATCCCGCAATCTGCTTGCTCGGACAATGACAACTCGGACGACATTCGTGGCATCATCTACTACGGAGACTCGCCTTCGACCCCTACCACTTCTGCATACTCTTACGAAGACAGCTGTGGTGATGAGACAGACAACCTTGTCCCATACATCAGCAAGACTGTCGAAGCGGAATCAAGTACCAATGTCGAGGCTGCCACCGTAGGCTTCAACAGCGATAAGCTCTTCCGTTGGTACCTGAACAGCACTACCATGATTGTCGAGTGGGAGAACCCGACACTCGAACAGATCCTTGCCGGCAACACGACCTATGAAACATCTAACGCGGTCCTTGAGCTGCCTGACGCGAATGTATGGACATACCTCGTCATTGAGACCACGCTCGGCGTCCCTCACCCCATCCATCTACACGGTCACGACTTCTCTGTTCTTGCACAGGGATCAGGAACGTACTCGTCCTCCGTGTCACTCAACCTTGACAACCCACCTCGCAGGGATACCGCCATGCTTCCCGCTAGCGGTTACCTGGTGTTGGCCTTCGAGACAGACAACCCTGGTGCTTGGTTGATGCACTGCCACATTGGCTGGCACACCAGTGAAGGCTTCGCATTGCAGTTCATCGAGAGGTACGATGAGATTGCGGCACTGACGGATGAGGACCGCCTTACAACTGGTTGCGATAACTGGACAAGCTTTACTGAGGAGGCGAGTATTGAGCAGGAGGATTCGGGTGTATAAGCCATTAGCTTCTCTGAGGAAGCCGACCCAGTGTAGTGTGATCTCTTATGTCAAAGTCGTGGTGTTGCGGTGTTGTCTCATAGCGTTGTAGCACATTCATTTAGTTTCCTTTCCATAATCATCGTCAATACGAACAGGTATCATGATCACCAAGGTTAATTTTCCCTCAAATTCTCTCATTACAATTGTGAAGTGTTTCCGGCACGATGTGCCACAGACTGCAAACCGTATTCCCGCGCTGGTGAGTCGGTGCAAGATGCTCGCTAGATTTGACGGGAGGCCAAACTACACCAGTACAGCATCTTCCGCTGCTGTGATCACTTCCTTGACTTCAGTCGTGCAGCGACTGAGACTTGATGCGGAAGTACTTTCGCATTCTCAAGAGTATGCTTGTGCACATGCAGGTTATGCTTATTTGCGACGTCACTCAACATGAAGGACCCTACTGAAACCTGATGTCGGAGTACTTCCTCGTCCTTGTGTTTCAGACTGAGACCTAATGTGAGAGTACTCTCCTGTTCCCATCACCCAATAGCTATAGCCTGATGTCGAAGCACTCCCTCATTCTCATGTCCCAGGGTGAAATCCGTCTTCTAGCGCCTCAGACTGAGACCTGATATCGAATTCCTTTCCTGTTCTCATCACTCATGTGTTTGAAATTTGATATCAAAACACTTCCTTATTCACCTAACTTAGTTTGCAATTGATATCGAAGCACTTTCCTACTCTTGGGTTTCAAACTGAGACCTCATGTGGAAGTGCTTTCGCATTCTCAGCCCGGAGCAACATCGAATATTATCACAACACAGATGTACACGAGTGAATTATACATTACTTATCGTACACTGAGCACCCCACTCCCCACAAACCCTCACTGCGCAAGCGCATACCCTTTCAGCGGCGGCTCGGTGAGCTGCTTCTGCGGGTACGCCAACAACAACACAGCCGCCACGGGAATCAACCCACTCGTCGCCAGTACATCGTCCAAGTCCAGTCCGGGCGCAGCATAGTTGGCGCACACGGCCTTCCGGTCGATCCGGCTCACCTGTCCGGTCGTACCCGGATGCGTCAGCGCGTCGACGATCAGCGCGTACGTGAGCGGGTTGAATAGCACGCCTGCGTGGCCGTAGAAGCTACCGCCCGGCTGTCCGGCGCAGACGGTTTGCACTTCGTTATTTGAAGCTGGCGCGTTGGGGCCGCCGGAGGGAAGGTATGCGGATGCAGCGGTGCCTTGCATGGGCTCGACGATTTCGTCGAGGAAGCCGGAGTAGAAGGTGGTAGTTGGTACGAAGGCATTTGCGCCGCCGTTCTTCCTCAGCTGCCGGATGTAGCTGGATGTGCGCTCCTGCTGGATGACGCTGGGAGTGCAAGGGAGGAGGCCGAGCTGGCTGTTTGCGCTGAGGCAGAGTACGTTTGCGAGGATGGTGCCTTCGAAGTCGGGCGAAACGGCGAGCAAGTCCTGCACGATGCTGCGAGTGCTGGGCCAGTACTTCAACACCCATTGTGTGTCGAGACCGCCCTGAGACCAAGCGATGACGGCGATTTTCTTGGGAGAGGCGACGCTGCCGGACACGGCGCTGATGTAGTTTATGGCGTAGGCGATGTACTCGGCGTTTATCTGTGCGTCTCCGAGCATGGCGCCAGGAATGTTGACCCAAACCGGGTCGGCATACGGCTTCCCTGTGAGCAGCTTGCGGATGTTGTTGGCAAAGTTGGCACCACCGTATGCGCCGGTGCCTGGAACGAAGAGAACGGGAGTCTTCTCACCGAAGGTGAAGCCAGGTGGAATGTAGATTGCAGCGCGCAGGTTGGCTTCAGGAACAGAATACGGGGCATCGGTCGTCCCTTGCTTTTGGGGATATAGGCCGGCGACCGGTTTGTTGTTGTTGGAGACGCTGTTTTCGCCTACGGGAAGGCCGCCCTGGAGAGCGGTGCTGAGGGTGCCATCGAGGAGAGGTCCAAGGCCATTAGCGACTTGCGTGGCGATGGCGGCGTAAATGTCAGTTCGGGATGGGGATGCCCAGATGGCTTCTTGTTCAGAAAGCACTTGCGCGATTGCTGTAGGTTTTGTCGTGGGTTGGATCTTAACAAGCGCAGCACTGCAAGCTGACGGGTTGCCCGCTGCAACAGCACTATTCACATCATTGATGGCACCGAGAACCCCATTTACTAGGTTGGGGAGCAATTGTCGCTCTTCGATGGACGCGGCGGCAGCCTCACCGACTGTGGGTGCAGGTGCAGCGAGGGTTAAAGGAAGAAGGCTGAGGGCAGCCAGAGTTTTGATCGAGCGCATCTTGAGGTGACGAAGTATATTTAAAGCCAGAGGGGAATCCTACCAAAACCTACACTCATGGGACATCCAAGATTTATGGAGTTTTATCACCGCCCCATAAACCCTCATGACGCATGGGGTAAACGCATGGGGTACCTGGCCACCGGGATTGATGTAGGGTTTAGGTCGCTCTCCTGACATCAATCTAGGAACGCAGTGTCCGAGGCTCATTTTAGCGTATACTGATCTACAAAACACTGTCGATCTCGCACTTGATTGAGGTCATCTGCAATTGCCGTACGGGATGAAGATCACTTTTTAGGGCCGACTGTGGACAAAACAGTTAGTGTTCATGCCAGATTTGGATCACTTGCGCCACTGACATTGAACTGCGAACCAGAGCGCTCGCCAACCGCACCAAGATTTAGAGTTGCCGAGGCATTGACTTCCACAAGGATCCGGTCTTTTGCAATGTGCATGTTGCGCATCATCACATGTATGTAGAGTTCATGGTAATTGTAATTGTGGAGTACGTGGTGGCTTTGCAAAAGAGTGTCAGTAGGGGTGCGTGACGTCTCATTAGACGAGGTCATTTACTCCGCAAAGGATCACTACAAGCCACTACTATGCAGCTCTTGCGCGCTCATGCACCTCCAACACGTGTTATACAATGCGCTAGTTACGGCTAGCGCTTGCCCTGGTCGAGTAGAGGCTCTTCAAGCGATACGCGATAGGCAAAGATGCTATTGGTTTTCAGGCCAAGGTCTGGGATCATGTTTCGGCCGGCGGTTTTGTGGCATGTACGCTTGAGTACGAAATGAACGGAACAGCCCCATTTTCCACATGAAGGTGTCAACCTGAAGCACGAACAATGAATCTTGAGATTCTCACGAGCGATACAGTCGTGGCTGCTGTCCCGATAATGCGGTTTTGAGGGAGCACAAGAAGCTCTGACCATCGCTGCGCCTCTCAACTGCTCTTGTCTCGAAGCCTTTGCGCATTCAAGTCGTCTTAAAGACGCGTAAGAGAGAAAAGCTTACTCTATACAACTATAAAAGTATAGAGCTTCTTTTATACTAGTAGGCTATAAAAATAGTGTAGGTAATAGTATTATGCTTAGTGTATATATAGCTATTTGTTACGATCTCAAAGAAAGGGATACAACCCAGCAAGATATTACTTATGGATCGGCGACGCGGGGCTAGGTGGTCACGTGACGTCCCACGATCCTACGAAGGTAGTCCACGCCAAGAGCGTGAGACAGCATGAGACACACCACGATGTGTCCCACGAATCTCACGAACTACCCACGAAAACCACAAGGCCTCCCATGAGACTCTATGAGACACTGTAGGAAGTGTAGGATACTCTCTAGTATATAGTACTTATGAACACTACCCTGATGGCATCGTATTCAACCTCGTTAATCAATCTTGTTATTGGATCTCAACCAACTCTCGAGCCAGATAGTCTACGCTGTACTACTCATTGTTAACCCATAGTTGTCACGGTGTTTCCACTAGGCATCTATACCAACCCTCCTGTACCAGCACTCATCTCAGAGAACCAACCTTGGAAGTATTCACGAGCTTTGCTTAGTCTACAACCTCAACACTATTCCGCGAGTATCGAACGCTATAGGTGCTAGGGGGTAGCTACAGCATCTATGTCTGGCACGATGCGCAGGGCGCGTAGGATCAGGCTAGTTTACAAGAGTGATCAATTGCAAGACAGCAAAGAGGCTTAGAGCCAAGCTACACACGCTTGACTATCAGTACACTACAGTAGGCATTGGGCAAGTTAAGGTAGGGGAGTTATTCGCCAGAGGCTATCAGGATAAAGTTAGCAATAGAAGAGGCGGAGCTAGATGACAACAGTAAAAACATTCTCAAGCTGCAGAACTCACGCACAACCATAATAGAGGTAGGCACCTACAGCGTGCCGATAGACATTATTAAGCATCGCGGCACACAGTCGATTAATGCGTTCCAGCTACTCAGCGTAGCATAGCACCACTTCTTAGAGGTGGATGGACGTAGTGCGAGGTACGTAGAGCCAAGCAGGACGACAAAAAGACCGCTAAGCGACAGCATGCCGTCAGCGCTTGCTGGGCTGCCAAAAGAGAAGGAAGTGCAAGTTGCAGATCCGTAAGCAGATGCAATGCACCAAGGGCTGCAACAGGTGCTAGGCAAGCAAGACATTAGCTTTTAATTTGTAGAGCAGGAGCTAGCTCTGCACGCAGTGCTAAAAGAGCAGACGCCGCTGATTGTTGTGCTTCCGCCAAACGGGGGCAAGAGCTTGCTGTTCACGCTGCCGCCTGCCGCTGTAGTTGTACCAGGCACGCTCAAGATTCATGTGCTTCTAGAGAAACGCGGGCGAGGGCAGCGGCCGCGGCAGCGGCAGCGGCAGCGGCAGCGGTCCCTAGTGGTGGCGGCGGCGGCGGCTCATCGGGTTTGTCCGAGCAGCCGGGCTAGTGTAATGGTCTAGGCCATTTGTGCCTCAACTGTGCAGCCTCGGTGTCTGATGCATTGGGAAACAGGCTATGTAGTTAGCACTGTAGAGGGCTAGATCATGCGACGGACGAGCACCCCTCGGGGGTGTGCTCATGCCCGGTGGTTCATAAATTCGAATAGCGCGCGGGCTGTCTGCGCGGCAGCCGGGTGTTTGTTGGCCGAACAGAACCATTGGGCCCGAGTAAGGGTAGTGTAGAAGTTAGGAACAGAACCTAGACAAAAGTTATCTAAGAGGCGTCCTGCTTGTAGAATACTCTTGTGTTGCGTGGCAGGGCAGGCAGGTTTAGGAGTTTGCGAGTTCTGGAAAATTTTGCGTGTGAAAGGGCTGGAGTGGCCAACCTGTATCAGGACCGAAGGAAAGATAGTCAGGCATCTTGGTAAGGCAATCCGACTCTTCCAAGCGGGCAGTTAGGTTTAAGAAACTGCCTCATGAAGGATGATTAGGTCGGGCGAGCAGGGGCCTTTAGGGCTCATACCATATTCGAGCGTAGCGCGAAAGCTGTTCTCGAGGCCCGGATTACACAAAATGGGTGCATCCATTTCCTGATGCAGGCTTGCTGTCTGCTTTCTTACACCTGAATCACTTAGATGTAAGCTGCCTCGCAAGTAGTTGTCGACTACCTCGTTCTCCAAGATAGCCTAGGCGTAACATGTCGAGGAAGGAAGCTCTATATGTCCCTGGATGCACTCGCGCTGCTATGGTAGCCTCTAGTGAAAGATGATTCTTCTGCATACAACTAGTTAGGCTAAGTTGTGCAAGCCTGCGTTGAAGCCAATATATTGCTTTGTCTGAAGGCATTAGCTCTGGTTAAATTCCCCCGGTCAAATGCTCAGGCCCGAAGCTCAGACGGGTTTTCTGTCAAGTCTATCTATGTTCACCAAAGCTCGACATCCTGTCAACACGATTACTATGCCTCGACAGAGAAGCAGTATTGTCTTTTAACTACCTAGTAAAATGACAAGTAGGTATGAAGCGCAATGAATATCCAGCTTTAACAATTTTGCTAGAGAACTTTGTCTGTTTGTGAATTCGACTCCACCTTAGGCGCGTTGTTTAAGGCTTACGTCAAGCATATACCTGGTTATTGTTACCAAGCCGTAAGAGGATGCCAGCTCCGAGAACAATTGACCAATAGTACTCTTGCTCATATCATGTGTGTTTCTTAGTCGGCCTGCACGAAAAGAGACTACACTTCTACTGCAAAGAATTACTATAAGAACCAGTGGCAAACCCCTTCTCGACCTGCTCCTCTCCATCCTCACCGGCTCAACCAGATCTTCGACAGCACTCAGCCTTTTACCGCAACACACTGTCAACCCGAGTACTCGTCTTTGTCAGTCTTGATCAAGTACGTAAGGTTTCCAAAATTCCTTCTTCGGCGCATTCTACAATCTACAACCATCCCACTCGCCTTTCTGCGTACTGACTTTCGTTCGCAAACACAGCCACCAAATATGAAGACTACCGCTCTCTACGCAATCGTGAGCTTCGGCTTCGGCGCCCTTGCCGCTCCAGCCCCAGCCGCTGAGCCAGCCGCCGCCGCCCACGCGCTTGAGGCTAGGTCCGGGGAGTACCGCGGCGGCATCGACGTGGACACAGCCTGCCGCGTGCAGTACGGGCTGAGCTACTATGCTAAATCAGTGGGAATTACGTGCAACGATTGGAAGTGCACTAATGGGGGTGGGCTTAAGAGTATGGATACTCCTAAGGCTTGCAGTTACCAGTATGGTCTCAACGTTTATGCTTTCTGCTCCTCTGGCGTGAATGGTTGGGGTTGCTATAATGCTTAGAAGTAATATAGATATTAAGGACATAATGAAGGTTTATATAACGTACCTCACGGGCAAGTTGCCTACTTTTACCAAGACCCTACTAAACCTTACCCTGTTATAGCCTCAAACAACCTACTTTTTATCTTTACTAAATATACTAACTTTATATGTTTATATATGTATATATATATGTATTTATTTTATTTTTTTTTTTTTTTTTTTTATCTTATAAAATACTATATAATAGAGCCTGTATAGAATAGCGAGATGTCTTTTTTATAATAATTAGGTAGTAAAGGTAATAATAAAAGTAGAAGTATAAGTGTATATACGTGCAAGTGTGCAAGCGAGAAGATCGGAGCTGCTCCGACAAGCGGGGCTCATCCCGCAATTGTTGGGCGTAGTAACTTTTTCTTCCGTCGTACCGCTCCATCTTTCAAACGTCAATACTAGCAATTGTTGCTTTGCTACACGTCAATCGCACCCACCCATCTCATACGGCACGCTTAACGCCTACTGTACGACATAAGTAGCCAAGATGGAGAGTCTAAGCAGAAACACGCCTGATCAAGGTATTTGAAAGCAATCGCATGAGAACCGGTGGTCGCTGCCTATCCTCTACACCTCCATCAGTCCCAGATGGGGGAGCAGTGGTGTGGCAGCGGTCTGAGAAATACGGTCTGAACTTGATCAGGTTAACGCCTGCGAAAGGACTTCATGCTTTGCGTTCCTTCTCGGAGGCTGCTACTGACTAGCATAGGGCCTCCATGATGGATCCCAACGACACCGCGACCGGGATCGCGAACGATGAGAAGACTACGCATATGGCGCTTGCGCCGAACGTGAACGATGGCCTGCCCACCTCTGAAGGCCCGCAAAACCGAGTTGGCCGCCTGCAGCAGATGTGGAAGAGCTTTGAGAGGCAGCTAGTTGCGTACAACCTGGAAGCGCGAGGCATCCAGCGCGTCGAGACGGACGAGCGCCAGGATTTGCGCGCACTGGGATACTCTCAGGTTGCCATCATGTGGTTCTCGGTCAATTTGGCCGCCAACAATATCACACTGGGCATGCTGGGCCCGGCAGTCTTTGCACTGGGCTTTTTGGACAGCTGTCTGCTGAGTGTGTTTGGTGCGCTTGTGGGGTCGATGGTTGTTGCGTACATCGCGACCTTTGGACCGAAGAGTGGGAACAGGACCATGATCTTTTCGAGGTACAGCATGGGATGGTGGCCCTCGAAAATTGTCGTCATTTTGAACATTATCGTATTGCTTGGAT
Source organism: Phoma sp. XZ068 (assembly GCA_004835665.1). NCBI lineage: Eukaryota > Fungi > Ascomycota > Dothideomycetes > Pleosporales > Didymellaceae > Phoma > Phoma sp. XZ068. Next base: position 776,927 of record RBKR01000026.1, on the reverse strand, counting down.
ACGGTATGATTGACTGCGTTGTCGCCGGCCAGATCCTGTCAGCCGTCTCGGGCAACACCATGTCTGTTGTGGTGGGCATCATCATCGTCGCGGTCATTGCATGGGCAATTACGACCTTTGGCTACCAGATCTTCCACTACTACGAGCGCTGGGCTTGGCTGCCACAGCTCATTGTACTCTGTATCCTGGCCGGCGTTGCGGGACCAAATTTCAACGTCTCCGCCGAATCCCATGGCGACGAGAACCCAGACACCATCATTGGCAACCGGATCAGCTTCTTCGGTCTTACGCTGGCTGCAGCCATTACTTATGGCGGCGGAGCAGCAGACTATTTCGTGTACTACCCTGAGCACGCGTCCTCCTTCCGAATCTTTGGCATGACTCTATTTGGCCTTATGTGCAGCTTCACCTTCGCCTTCGTGCTCGGCATCGGCCTGGCCTGCGGTATGCTCACCAACACTGACTGGGAAGCCGCATACGGAACTTCGCAAGGCGCCCTCATTGTCGAAGCCTACCGTCCTCTCGGCGCGTTTGGCTCCTTCTGTGGCGTCGTAGTCGCTCTCGGCCTCGTTGCCAACCTCATCGTGCCGACCTACTCCTCCGGCATCGACGCGCAGATTCTTGGCCGCTGGGCCGGTGCCGTGCCACGCGTAGTTTGGAACACAGTAGGTGTTATTATCTACACAGTCTGTGCCCTCGCCGGACGCGCTCACCTTGCCGCGATCTTCACCAATTTCCTTGCCCTGATGGGGTACTGGGTGTCCATCTGGATCGCCATTGTGCTTGAGGAGCATCTCATTTTCCGCCGCAAGACAGGCTGGAACTGGGACGTGTGGAACCAGCAGAACAAGTTGCCGCTGGGCCTTGCGGCGTTTGTTGCTTTTGTTGTGGGCTGGGTGGGCGCAATCCTGTGTATGGCACAAGTTTGGTACTATGGGCCGATTGCGCTGCTGGTGGGTACTTATGGCGCGGATATGGGTAACTACGTCGGATTTGCGTGGGCTGCGCTGGTTTATCCTCCGCTGAGGATGTTGGAAATCAAGAGGTTTGGAAGGTAGACCTGGGTTGAGAACTGCGTAGGTTGCAGTTGCGCTGCCTTTCCGTGCAATTGCACTGTCTGTCAGTGGCAGTCGCGCTCGATGGTCAAGCCTCTTAGTCTGCGGTCAGCATCTCCCATCGAGCGTCGGTACATGGTCAAGTGTCCTGATTCGTAGTAGTCAGGACGTACATAATCAGCTTCGCTATCTGCACTCTTGTCAAACTCTGTTTACGTAAAGCCTTCCGCATTCTCTCTTTGCGCTGTTATCACACCTTCCATTTTACAGTGCTGCTCGCTTGGCACCACCTTCACCACCACTGCCCATTTTGACTGAACCACAAAACTAAGTCGAAAATTTGTCTCACCGTCACGACCTTTTCCGCTCCAATCGCATCGTCACGACTCTTCTCGACGCCACAATGTCCTCCTGTAGGTAGCTCAGAGGTCCTGCGTAAGTAAACATTCAGCTAACTCACACCCAGACGCCGACGTGGACTATGGCGAGGTTGGAAGTCCCATCTCACCAACCACCACCACCAGTAATGTGTCCACAGCCAGTAAAATGGGTGTTAATCGCTGCAAGCCAGTCCAGCGCGACAGCTTCTCTGACCTCGCCGGCCTCATGAAGGCGAAGAAGCCCTATACTCCAATACCTCCTCCTTCGCCGAGGTCACCAATGTCGTTTGCGACTACCAGTGAGCTTACAAAACGTCCTGATGATAACAGTCTACTTACTACTCCAAGGTTTGCACTTCGCCAGCCGCGTGGCAAGTGGCAGCAGCATGCTCTCACCACTGGCGCGACCGTTCCATGCCAACGGCTCAGTTGCAGCGTATCTGCAGGACCAAGCCTGTTCGCCTGCCTCTGAGGTGACCTCGCCTGCCCTAGCGTATCGACAAAAGGACATGCAGCGGCTTGAGTCGATGCTTATTGAACTCGAAAGCCTCCCCATCGACGATGATAACGACGAGAACACAGTCGTCCGGCATGAGCAGAACCACGCTAGCATGGAGCCTTTGCTTCCAGGCTTCGAGTTTCCTGCATCACTCCCCATACCCACAGGCCCGATCTCTCCTCCCACACCCGCTGAGTCGACCAAGCTCGTCATGCCAGAAGAGCCTGTCGTGCGTGTTACAATGCATGTCTGGGCCGACATGAATCGGGACTTAGAGACACTCAAGAGCGAGAAGCGGGCATTAGAGCTTAAGATCGCGAAACTGGGAAAGCAGAAGTCACTCATACCCCAAACTGAAGACTTTGACGATTTGCACACACAGATCGGCCACCTGCAGTACCAGAATGAGGTCAACAAGACTCAGAAGGCTACCATGGCTCGGACCCTATCGGAGAAAGATATTCACATCACAAAGCTGGAGCTGGATCTGGAGAGTGTGAAGAAGCGTCTCGAAACTGCAACAGGCACTGTCACGGACTATGCTGATGTCGTCGCGGAGCGTGAATATCTCCAGAACGTTCTGAAAAACGACAGCAATGGCTTCTCACGTCGCCTGGCTGATATAACAGATGGGAAGGATCGCGAAATCAGGACACTCTCAGAGAAGGTCGATGACCTCGAACTGGCACTTAAGCAGTCGAAGATGGCTCACGCCAGTTCTGATGAGTACAAGGTCCAGGCCCAGACCCGTCTCGATCAACTAAACCAACGCGAGAAGCTTATTCGTTCCACACAGCAAAAGTATGCAGCTGAGCATACCAAGGTGGGGGAGCTCGAAGATCGCGTTGAAGACCTCCAGCGAGAGTTGAATAAAGTCGGCGACCTCCAGGGCATGCTGCGCGAGAAGACTAGCGACTGCGACCGTTTTCGCACGAAACTCAAGACCCAAGAGAAGATCGTTGAGGACTACAAACATCGCATCTTACGCGCCTCCAACGACGGCAAAGCCCTCCGCGGCGCTGCACACTTGGTCTTGCCTCAACCAAATACCAAACTCTCCCATCTTGTTTTGGGCTGCTCCGAGTGCTACGCCAAGAACATAACGTGTGACAACAAAGCTCAATGCCGCCACTGCACAGAGAGCAATGAGAAATGCCTCAGGTGGCGATGTAGCCTCAAGCATGTTCTGCATCAATGCCCGGATGTTCCTTGCGTTTTCCCTCATGAGCAGGACGGATGGCTGTTGCAGACTTCCCCAAGGCCTCAGTGGTGATTTAAGGGGAGCGTATGTTGGTGGGATGAAAGTAAGGGTTGGAAGAAGCAAAACGGATGGATAATCGCTCTGGTCGGCATGAACTGCTTCACACTCTACAAGCACAGTCTATTTCAATGCGGTATCGAGGTATAGCGAGAAATATCTCCAGCTGATCAATCTCTCCTTACCCAAATTGGCAACCTTTCTTCATCATCTGCTCTTCTCCTCGTCCCTCGCAAGCTCCAACTGCTCAAATTCCAACGACTCTTATTACGTCCCATAGATATATTCAGCAAATCTCTCATCTCTCTCAGACCCTGCTCATCGATCCCTTCACGAGAACGCTCAGACATCCTCACGTGCTCCTCGAGCCATGCGTTGCGCCTCTCGAGTTCTTGCAGCCGTCTGACTAATTGTTCCTGGTCTGAAGATTTGCATCCTTCTGTTTCGTGCTCTTGCATTCCCTGCATTTCCGTGAGAGCTTGACAGTCTGCTTCTATGTTAGCTAACCGCTCATTCTCTTCCTTCAGAGCTTGTATATCGCTCTTCAGGCTCTCATTTGAGAACATTGACGCTCTCAGATGACCAACTGCTGTATCACGCTCTTCCAAGATTCTTTTCAGGGCTGCTTGAAGGCCATCAGCGTTTTTTGAAGCTGTCCGTTCCGCGCTCTTGGTCGCCTCCAATTGTAGCATCATTGCGGAGCGTTCCTCTTCAGCCGCATTGAGGGAGATGAGGAGGCCTTCAGCTCTCTGTTCCGCTGCGAAGCGACCTCTCGCCTCTGGTTCCAATCGTTGCTGTAATATCTCGTTCGAGGTCAAAAGGGCGGCGTTCTGCGCTTCTAGATGTCGTTGGGTGGCTTCGGCATCCTGACTGGAGGTCGTCAGGTCTTGTCGAGCTGGACATTTGACCTGAGTAGTTGCAACTTGCTGATCCTCTGCGCGATCTAAGTCCTGCAATGTCGTCCGAAGCTTGTCTTCGATGACGCCTAGGGCCCCCGGAGAGTTTCCAACCGTCTTATCAGCTGCTCTCTGCCCATCCAAAAGCTGCCCTCTTACCCGCTCCTCTGCCGCGCTAAGTTGAAGTCTCAACGCCGAAACCTCCCACCAGGAAGTACTCAGCTGACTCTGAAGCTCTTCACTCCTCTGCTTCCCCCTATCTCTCTCCACAACCACCTTCTTCAACGCCCGTACATGCATCCTTGTCTCCTTTTTCGCCAGTCTGACATTCTGGATACCCTTCGCCTTGTCCCTCACGAGCTGCACTCCCCGCATCGCCAAGTCTGCGATCTTAGTCTGCATCTCAGTGAACAGCCGCTCAGACACAAGAATCTGGTCTCCTATGCAGTCGTCGCACTTATGGACTCGATATTCTTTATCAGACACTTGAATGGAGTACGAAGGTCTGATGGCCTGCTTTGTCGCGCAGGAAGGTAGATCTGGTGGAGGGTTATTTGCACTTAGGGAAGCGCAAAGGAGTTTGATCTCGTCTAAAGTCATATTCTTTTCGAAATCTGGAAGGCATGGAGATTCTGGAGGGGATGGGGAAGGTGAGGACGTTCGTTGAGAAAGCAGGTCCGATAGATCGGCCTGCAGGCGTTCGAGTTGTTCGCGCAGGAGGGTCATGGTGATGGCCATTGGGGCGACTTTTGAGATTGCCCTTGGGGGCCGTGGTGGAAGGGGAGACATTTTGGCGGTGCTTGGACGGTGCGCAGGATCAAATTTCCTGAGTATTTTGTGATGAAAGGGGAGGTAGAGGTAAGATTATTTTGATAACAGGAGGGATGCTGAGGTTTTGAGGTCCTGAGGATAGTCTTCGATGGTGAGTGATGCAAAAAGTCCTCCTGTACGAAGGAAGGTAATAATGTGTAGGGTGAGAGTTATCTACAAACACATTCTAATAGTGCAGTCAAGTACTTTCGAGGTAGGTGGGCTAGGGATGTGGGCTCGAAGGATAAAGCAAGGTAGAGAATTTAAGAGCAGGTTAGAGAGAAATCTCGGTACATCATGAATATATCAACCAAAGGATCTCAAACGTCAGAGCAGGATTTCAACTGGTCATGAGTAGATGGTTCAGTGTAAGGTTGGTGGCTGCTTCTATTGGAAACGACGTTACTGAACCACAGTTCAAAGCACTGGAAGGTACTTTTTGGATGGACCACAAACTTATTTTGAGTTTCCCACAAACATCTTACAAATTCTTCGACCTCTTTCTAAGAGCTTTCCTAAGACTATATCTACTGAACATTGACACCCTTGAGTCCGCACTCAAGAGTAGATTCACAACACTCTACCAGAACTTCAAATATCAATATGTCGTCCGAAAAGAATCCTGCTTATGCACAGTACACTAGACCCTCGAAAGCCAGACGCAGCGTCACACACCCGGTTATACCTCTATCGCCACCGTCGCCACCATCGCCATCAGCACGAACATCGGTATCTGTATCACCAACGCTGTCTTCCAGTGAACAATATGAGAGAGCCTCACAATCCCCTACCGAACTTTCATCAGAAGATGTAGCGAGTATAGAGGCGCTCATTAGTCGGTATGAGAGCTGCACAGAACGACCCGGGGACGATGACATTTCTGCGCAATTGAAATCGATAGAATCCGAGATAGACATCTCGAAAGAAGGCCCTCCATATGACCATACTATTAACAATACGGAATGGCGAGATAGTGAGGAAGACCCACAGTGCACGGCAGATGAACTCATTGTACCCCGAGACAACTCGGAATGGCCCCAGCTGTGTTCGCCAATGGCTCCACACCCCGACATCGATATAGTGATTGAAGGTCGAGAAGGGTTGCGGGAAACCTATTCGGTGTACACATGCCATCACACTGAGAACACGGACATGATCATACTGTCGCAAACCGTCATGTCGGAGCTTCGAAGGATCATAAACCGCGAACATAACGTAGCTCCCCCGCAGGCTACGCATGAGCAGGAGAGTGGGGACCAGATTTCGCTTGATGCGGCGAATTCAGGAGCGGATTTTGCTGGGGAGGAAAACACAAACATTCTGAGATCTGAAAGTCCGGCCTTGAAGGCACTTGAGATCTCGCGTGCAGAAATGGTTTCGGTCAGAGAGGAAGCTGAGGCTCTGAGGCAGCAGCTGGAGGTATCCCAGTGTCAAATGTTCACACTGTTGGGCGAGACAGTGGTCTTGAAAGGTCAACTAGCGAGGCTCGCTGAGACCGCGAGGAAAACGGTGAATGATATGGAGGCTGCGAGATTATTTCGCGAGGGACAGAGATCACAGGATTTAGGGGTAGCAACTGCCAGGATATCGGAACTTCAGAGGCGGAATGCGGACCTGGAAGAGATGCTGCAGGTGAAGCTCTGGGCAACTGGACAAGAGAGAAATGGAGACGTGTACGTGGACATGTCAGCCGTTGCTGATGAATAAGAACAAGAAGGCGAGTTGAGTCAAATAATTCGGCGGGATCTGTGGGGGAGGTATAATCTGTAAGTCGGCCCATAGCAGATTACGGAGAAGAGGAAGCGATCGACTACGATAGAGTACACATAGGAGCTAGACCGGAAGGTCGCGAGTGGTCAAGGGGAATGAGGGCCTGGGGAAGTGTACTGCCTAGAGTGAGATTGGTTTCGTGAAATGACAGTGTAGTGGTTAGTATTTAGGTACAGAAGAAACTCGCCCATAGTGTAATGCTTTCGACACCTTTTTACATCGACGATACATGAACGCTACGTGACTATGCTAGTATTGAAGAGTCCTGTTTGCTCCGCTATCAAGTGCAATGATCTTTTGCGCAGCATGTTCAGCCGCAACCATTACGATTGCCTGCGTGTTGCCAGTCGGTAAGTCGGCATGCATACCGGCATCAACAACGAAAAGGTTATCTGCTCTGATGTTAGTGAAGCTCGTCAGAACTTAATTAATGAACGTACCAGTGCCATATACCTTGCAGTTAGTATCTACTACACTGCTACCGTTCTTCGTTCCATCGTCCATACCCATGATTGTCGTACCAATCATATGTTGCCCCGGAATGAGTATCGTGTTTGGTTCCTTCGCACTAAGCGCGAGTTCCAGGACAGATGTACCCGTCGAATTTGCTGGACCAATGTATGTAAGAGGACTATTAGGAAGGCGGCTTATTCCCAAGAGCTCATCAATAGCTTTGATCATCGATTTTTTGTCAGAATCTGACTGCAGATAAGGACTCTTGGTCCACTCTGTGTTGCCTTCGGGTGTGATGCCCAGCAAGCCGGTCGAAGTAGAGTTGTGAGTAATTGCCACGAGAAAGTAAATTGTATTGTTGGTGACTCCAGCTACGTGCGTTTGAACGAAAGTCTTGTGGCCGTCATTATTCGTGACGGTCGTGTAGGACATCATGCGGTTCCAAGACTGGGAGAGGGGTCCAGAACCGTAAGCGTAGAGGCCAAGTATGTCCTGGCTAGGGTTGTTGAATTCTGTCTGATTCAGCACGTTTGTGCCCCCACGAACATTGAAGGCGACGGCTACAATCGTGTGATCTCGGACAAAGCCAATTGGGGACTCAATCCATGCTTCTCTTGGCGGGAGGGTTACTCTAGTACTGCCAGATTTAACTACGTCGATCTGATCTGCCGGACCGATACCGGAATTGAACAGGATGCGTGGACTCGACATGGCTCCAGCTGCAAGAATGATCTTACCGCCAGGGTTGATACTGATAATGAAGCGCTCGCCGGCGACATTCTCAGCTTCAACGCCAGTAACCGTCGAGTTCCTTCGTACTGTGCGTATAACTTTGGTATGAAGCTGGAGCTTGAAATTTGGGAGGGCTTCTGCCAATGGCAGGTACGTGCGAACGGGGCCTGCACGGAAGCCCCCTTGCGTACTAAGTGCCGGATATGAGTAGACTTTGTATTTCTTCTCTGGTTCCTCATTTGTGTCCACTTGATGGTAGCCACCCAAAGCGAGGAACCTTGAGGCTACATCCCATACATCATTATCATAATGCTTTCCATCTGTAGATGGTGTTGTGGATCCTGGATCACGATCGTAGACGCGTGCGGCCGCGTCGTTAATATCAGTCCATTGCCATCCGACAGGCCACTTGTCGTCAAAGTCGAAGCTAGGTGGGCGGACAAATTGCAGACTGTTGATTGCGGTTCCACCTCCAAGTATGCAGCCGGCTAGAGCGCCGGTAGGTACATCGGTACATGTTGCATTCGTGCTAGGAGTGATTCTTATTAGGCCAAATAGTGCGGGTACGTCGTAAACGGTAAGCGTATCGTTCCAAGATGTAAGGACATCTCCACCAGATGAGTAGAGGGACGGCCCGCCTCGTTCTAGTACGAGCACCGATTTGCCTGTCTCAGCAAGCCGTTCTGACACAACCAACCCTGATGCTCCCCCTCCCACTACAATGTAGTCGTAGGTAGCATTGTAAATAGGCACAGTGTTGTTGCAAAAGGGAGATTTTGTGACATTAATACAAGCTAGAGCACTAGTTAAGGTTCCCGGGAGGAGGAGATATTGCACGATACGCTTTGCAGACATTGAGATATGACCAGGAATTTATCAACGAAGTGTCGTGACCAGCGTGCCGCAGAGGCGGCGAGGCTCCCATGTTATATTTGTCTTGAGCGCCACTAGGACTGATCTCCTGAGCTGTACATGAGGAACTTCCACTAGAGAACACCTGCAGCGGTCTTTGGATCGATCTTGCTGTTGTGGCAGGTATCACACTTCATGCAACGAAAAAACAAATCAAACAGTACGAGGCCACCAATGGTGCGATTCGAAGTCAGCGTACGTGTCACCAGCCTTACGTAGCCTTCCGCCGCCTTTGAACACACCCCAACGCCTTCGGAGATGCAATCATCAAGTCGATTCCAACCAAAATATTAAAGCAACATTGAAGGACCGACGAATGCAGTCTTGGACCAATGGATGATCGTTAATAGTTGGAAACTACTTTGGCAGACTTGACTTCCATTTATCTACATGAAAAACTTCTCGGGGTATAATGTGTGCCATCACTATCATCCATAATTCTCAAAAACAAGCTGTAGACTACAAGAGTCTAGTATTTCTCGTTCTTTCCATCCCTGATGCTGTGAACGTCAACTTTCTCAGCATCGCCACCAGCTCTTCCACCGAGGTATTCACTCTCCTTAAGGTTGTTCAGAGCATCCTCCTCGGCATCAGCCTTGCGGAAAGTCAAGTAGAAACCAATACCGCCAATAGCAGCAACTACAGCAACAGATCCGTAGTTCCAGGTGAGGAGAGGGTCCTCAGACAGAGCGACGAGAGCCTGGCCAAGCGCAGCAGACACCGCAGAGGTGGAAAGAGCGATAGCCTGTATGGTGGACTTCATGTTCGCAGGAGCTTTTGTGTATGCGTATTCCAGCTTGGTGATAGAGGCAAGAACCTCAGACATACCGACGAGACCGTACGGGAACACCTGCACCCAGACCGAGATGTCGGCACTGCAGTCCTTGCCAGCCTTGGTCAACTTGTTGATCTGGTTGCCACAGGGGCTCATCTTGTAGATGTAGTATTGGGTAACGCAAGCTGATACCATAGCCATTGAGCTAAGAGCGAATCCAGCTGTGATCTTCTTGATTGGCGAAAGAACGACACCAGCTTTACGGAGAGCCGGGTAGACGATAAAATCCATAATAGGAATTACAATAACAATAAAGATCGGGTTCAGCTTGGCGACGATATCGTTTGGAGTACTTCCCAAGTTCATGGTGCCGGCTTGGGAGACGAGATTATTCATCATCTGGTTGTATGCAAGCCAGTATAGAGGGTACCAGAGGAAGACCTTGCAGGCGAGGACTCCACGACGGACCTCATCGACCCAGGCATCGTCAAAGGTCATGAAAGCTGGAACGGTTTCCCCACGAGCTCGAATCTCGCTAGGCTTGATGCGGTCCCAAAATAGAGGGTCCTTGAGGACGTTCTTGCGGTCGCTCCTCTTGGTTGCGTAGCGGATGAGTTTCCATGCCTTGCCCATAACCGAACCGGTTGGAGGCGTCAGCTTGTATGTCTTCTTGAAGTAGAAAAGGATGAGAGGGCAAAGGATGTAGCAGATGGTCGGCAACGTAAAACTCAGCCAGAATCCAACAAAATGTTCCGAGTAAACCATGGCGAGGGAGCCAGTGAGAGAGCCAGCGTTGATCAGCAGATAGAAGTAGATGTAGATACGCGCTGTCGTGGTAGCGGGATCAACGATCTCCTTCTTGCCGTCCTTCCTGGTGCGAACGTACGCCTTCTGGTTCTTGTATTGCTCGGCAATAAGAGGCGAAATATTGGACTTGAAGCCACCAGTACCAATTCCCATTACGACGAGTCCAACGGCGAAAATTCCCATTGCAACCTTGGGTTTGACGATGACCTGGGGGATTGCCGAGAATATCAAGATGATATGACCAATAATGGAGATAAAATTAGCAATCTGAATAGTTTTATACCTTCCCCAATACTCGTCGGCAATCCAGGCACCGAAGAGTGGTGTGAAGTAGGACCAAAACTGGTTGACTGCCTCCAAGTTAATACTTGCTCACCACCACACTTCGGGAATACTTACATGTCGTCATTCCAGTTGAAGCTCGCTGTCCCATATTCAGCGCACCGGATCCGGGCTTCTTGAGGAACCCAGCGCCAGTCTTGCTGCCCGGTGGGAGCTTCTTCTGGATGAAGTTGACGAAGACAGCGGATGTTCCATAGTACGAGAAGCGCTCCACGAATTCAACGCTGGCAACAGTCCAGGCCGTCCATGGGATGCTTCCAGGCACACGAGGGAGCGTCGCCCACTCCTCTTCGGTAGGGAAAGGACCGAGGAGCCTCTCGTTCTCATCGTGTACCGAGCTGGCTTCGCTGACATCGAGTGGAATTGGATCAAACGCTGTTGCGCCCTTTGTGATCTCGAGGCTAGCCTTGGTGTTGACGTTGACAGCCATTTTGGTGTGGTGTGGAATGGCGGGGGGGGGGGGGGTTGAGTAAAGTGCGCGCTACTCAAGCTCGACAAGACCCTTTGCACCGCGAGGTGAAATTCAGAAGAACCAACACGGCTGATTCCTAGAGATCAAGGGAGGCGCTGCCCTTATTCATATATGCGCAACGCAATGGTCCAGGCCAGGACGATAATCCGGAGTTGCACAAGGATGGTACACGCGACACTGGAAACATCTCCACCTCTCAGATGCAATCGATTTGTTACTCGGGCCTGTTATCATCGGCCAGTTACTACAAACAGGCACCCAAGACATTGGATTTGCGCCTCGTGCAATCGCGGGATTGCAGCAGCGTTGGTTTAGCTAGGTACCGCTGCTAAGCGCGTCTCTCGAGATACCCAAGACCGTGGGACAAGCCTAGCTTGTAATGAGGCCCCCGGGGTTAAGACGAGAAAGGGAGGAGAAGAGAAAGTCAAACGCCATTGCATGCAGCGATATTGCCACGATCCGCCGTTAGAACGTTCGAAAAAGAGTCTCCAAGCCCATGCTAAGATGGAAAAGATAAGCTGGTGGAAGCTTCCTCGCAGTGGCGGGATAGTGCCCAGGCCCGCCAAGGTGTTGCAACAGTGAACTTCCTAATCAAGCTGCGGGCGATGGTAGCCAAGGGCTTGGTTCTAGAGTGGCAGGATAACAAGGTTCCGTTGCGAACACCTCCGACCAAGAATCGAGCAAGCGCTCCGTGAATATCGCTACGGTACAGCAGACTGCGTTCACGAGGGCATGATGATGGTGTTGTGGCTATAAACGCGCGAAGCAAAGGACCAGGCGCTTCGGCGACAACTGACCGAACATGGGCCGCACGGTGCCCGTTGCGGGGAAGACCGTGATCAGGACGTGCTTTGTCCACCACTCTAATTATCACCACAAGCATCATAATGCTTATTGATGATCACACACTCAATATGCCGTTCAATACCGTTGGACGGCTACGAATGGCTACGAATGGCGCTTGGATTTCGAAATCTCTCAACACCGTTCTACCGATCGTTGGACATTGCTTCACGATGATCCATCGCATGCAAGGCCTATCGCGCGAACCAATCAGTCTTGGTATCGAAAGCCACCAGAGAAGGTCAGACAGCATGTGAGCTTCTCTGCATCGAATGGCCAAGGGTGAGCAGGTTTATCAGGATGGAAATCCTTCACTTCAACCTACCATGGTCCGGGCGTGCGGCGGTTCCTCTCACAGCACGAGTCCGTGCCTCTGAGGAACTGATCGACGGTGTCTGTATGGTCATCTTGCAAGGTTTCGAGTGGCGACCTGGTCAGAGTGTATCGCATCGATATCGTATATCCAACGTACCTGCCAACATCACTAATAAGGATAATCAGTGCCCGAAATTGCTGACCTCGCCCTTACACAGAGCATTCTCGTGGGCTGCTTATTGGGCTTCTTCGTATTGCAAAAGAGTCGCATGGCCCGAGGCTTCTCTCCGCCACCGTTGAGGACGTCGCGCCTGAGCGAGGATTACAGCCAAGTCTTACGCCTCGTATCTGCCACCGAACATCAGACGACCAGGTTCTGATGCATCGTACAGCTTCCATACGTCTCGGGCGCTTCGCATCCTAGTGTTGCAGCAGCAGATCGCAGCGCTTATTGAAGCTTTGTGTGCAGCCGCCACCATGGACACACCGATGCATTGCCTTCCTCACGATCTCCACTAGCTATCGGAAAGTTACCTTGCTGCGAGTTTAAAGTACTTCTGCATGCAGACTCATCGAGCGTCACCAACCATCGCAAAGCTGCCTTACTGCTGCGTCTTGAATGCCGTGTAGATCTCCTTGAACCAACAAGTGCGCTATAGAACCTCTCAACGATAAGTACAGTTGTATAGCTGACAAGGGCCAGATTGAAGCGGCTGCTGAAATCTCACGCGCATAGTATAACTTGAACAATTCTGCACTATGTGTTTCCCCCATCCAGTGATCTAAGCTATCAGAATACGAAAGTACTTCCGCTTTAAGTCTCAGTTTGAAACATGAGGATGCGGAAGTACTTCGACATCAAGTTTCAGGCGTCTGTCTTACTAGTAAGAATATATCCCCACCCTAGATCCCTGTCACAAAGTCATGAGAGCGAGAAAATGCAGCACGGAGAATCACCCGAGGGAGTCCTCAAATGCCGGAAGGTCGCTATTCGAAAGTACCTCACGCATCGAAGAGAACAGGACTGCTTCTATTGGCAGTGCTACAACGTATGAACTGATTATTTAGTACGTCTCTATGCCCCTTGGCAAGCTAGAATTGGATGTACTTCTCCATACGACCACAATTACTTCCATCAAGCAATCTATCATGAGCATAATGAGGTACTTTGTCGTTAGGTTTTAGCTATCCTAAGCATGAGAATACGGAAGCCCTTTGGCATTAGGTTTCAGTTTGAAACGTAAGAATACGGAAGCACCTCGACATCAAGTTTCAGTCGCCTGGTTGAGGCACAAGAATATATCGTACGTATACGAAAGCATCTTCCTAACGTGTTCCTGTAAATCAGGTATACGAGCACGAAGGTACTTTGATATTAGGGCTCAGTCTAAAATATAAGAACTCGGAAGTGCCTCAACATAATACCTGTGAATTTTTGAAATCGTGAGAACACCTTGACCCCAGGCTACACCGTCATCGGGCACCCTAAGTCCCAGACTACTTCATGTTGCGTCTGGACTGACGTCAACTAGTGACCTTGTGCATTCACTGTATGCGCTAACGACGTTCCTAAGGCTGCAATCGTAGTCTAGATAACCGAACTAACGCTACCTGGTCACGTGTTCTTGATCAACCTCTTTTTCGTCTACAGAGTAATATTGAGCACGGCCTTGCTTGCTGCAAGGAACACTAGACATTGACTTTGGATGCTCGGTTCACGTCAAAGGCAATCGATGCTGTCTGTCTGTGAAACCATCTTAGTAGGATAGCATCAAAAATCCAAGTCTAATGTTACATTGATCCTGCGCCCACCACAGCTTGAACTCGCCCCAGACGCTGCTCCTTGGTGAAGCGTGCCGGTTATACTTATGCTGTTCAGGGGATACCGATATCGAAAATGGCTGAAAGGTTGCCTTCATTGAAAAGGACACATGGCTGAATGCCAGCAAGCTTCCAAGCCCCAAATTCATCTTGGCTGTACAAGTGCTTGACAATGGCATGGCTATTGGCCGTGACAAGAACATCGACCGACCGATTCCCTGCCATATCAGTCGCGTATCGAACGTGCGCAGCTCTCAACTGATGCGATCCCGATATTTTCTTCGAACTGACACGTTGCCACGATGAAGCGCCTATCAGGTGCTGGGTGGCGACGAGAGGGTTGCCAAGCTGGTTTGACGCGCTCATCATCGCGACAAAATTAGCGGCGGACATGTTCGGCCACGTCGCCTCGGGTCCCATAACCGCAGTGTAATCGACATTGAGATTTGGAAACAGGATTGCTTCTAAGCGGGTCCAATTCTGCCGGAATGTGTTAACGGACATCAGTAGAAGTCGGCTTAGAGTGGAGAACCTTTGTATCGTACGCGCAAGCCCATTCAAAAGATATCTGGGAACAGTCTCTGTAATCTAGCTATTTCAGCAACGCTGTATTAGCCGGGGAATATTCAAGATTACCTTTGAAGTGGACATCTGTATCCGTAGCTGTCACCGTCGCGAAGAACAAATAGTACCATGTCCTAGAAAACCAAACCATTTTCAAAAACATGTGGAGGCTTGCCATGCAGCATACCTACAAGCGGCGTGCCGTGCGCGTTTAAGTCATGGCCATCGGGAAGTGGAGTTATTTGTCTCTTAGGCAAGGCCAAAGACTTACGAACTTCGAGACGGCACGGCCGACTTAGGCATTGATCAGAATACAAACATCCTGAAGTCTGCCTCTCCACTTCGCCTTGGTCTTACCAGATTGTCCGGCGGAATGTGGAGGTAGGCTCAGAGCGAGAGCGTGGGCTTTGGCAAAGAGAAACGACATTTACGGCAATGCACTCCAAATAGTGCTGCACCCGAGGAGGAGAAACCCGATCTATTGAACGGTTCGTGATGCGCAGCGGTTTCCAATCTGTGAGACGTCCACTGGCAGCACGAAGAACGAGGTCGCAGTTTCCCTAAGGCTTCGTCCGCCCTCTGCCTTTTTCTTCTAGCCTGCGGAAAGAGTCCGGTTGCTATCGCATCAAGAATGCTCAGATCAGACACGGTGCGAAACACGCCCATTGCCAATTTGCGCTTAGCGCGTACATCAAGAGCCAATTTCGACCTGCCTCGTTCCTCAAGAAGGGGGATTTTTTATCTAAGGTTAATCATTTCCTCTCAATTCATGTTCAACATTCGATGCTGGCAGGGCCACTCACACTTTCATTGCTTTGGTTGAATTTCTAAGCACGTAGAGGAGCGCTGTTTTCATACATCGCGTCCGCTCTCAATATATAATAGGGAACTTGAAGTACTTCAATTTTTAATTGATGTTTTTAATCAGATACTAATGTAAGAATAGCGCCTATTAATACTCTAGACTCTAGCTTATAAATATTTCTAAATGGCTAAGATATTAACACTATATAATCAACCTCTGACAACCCCTTGAGTACTAGTTATACTCCTTTTCCATAACCAAGTATATATACATCTATATATATAGACTGGTCTAGTTAGGAGACCTAACTAATATAATAATGAAGTACGCTGGATGTTTATGCTCGGAGTTCGTGATAGTGTTAGGGTTGGATACTTTTCGCGCTCGTTCTAATGGGAGAGGCGGGATAGTATCATTAAAGGCTGTCAGTGTACGCATACAAGGTTTGTGGTTTTGAGTATCTGGGCTTCTGGCCTCTTCTGCTAATGATGGCTAACGAACATGCTCTAGCTGACGATATCTTAGCTTTGTGTTTACAGTTCTCTTCAAAGGCATCTGTAGAGCTACTTTCTATCAGACTTGATAGTAGGATAGACCTCATCACAAAAGTCGATCTCATACGCGTGAACGATAAATAAGTGCAGCAATGATGTTCAACTACGTAGAAGTCCTTGATGCACCAGCTTCCTCCAACAACGCCACGACTTCACTGTTACTATGCGAACAATTGTTCAGAGCTGCCCGAAGTGCATTTTTGTGCAGCCCACCCTTCGCATTGACATCAGCGCCGTGTTCCAGCAAGAGTTTGACGAGTTCTTTGTGGCCGGCATACGCAGCCACCTGCAGTGCGCTGCCGTACAGTCCTCCTTGCGCGTTGACATTGGCTCCATTACGCAGCAGCATTTCTACAATTTCTTTTTCGTCGTAACGGCAAGCCGCCTGAAGTGCATTACCGAAATTCCCACCTGCGGCGTTGACGTTAGCACCCTGGCGCAGCAGCAGTTCCACGATGCCCTTTAGGCCGTGGCGCGAAGCTGCTTGGAGTGCGGTGCCGTAGTACCCACATTGCGCGTGAATGTCAGCGCCGTTGTTTATCAGCAGCAGTACGTTTTCGTTGTGCCCTCGCATTATCGCTGCCTGGAGGGCATTGCCATAGAAACCAGTCTTTGCGTTTACATCGGCGCCATGTTCTAGCAGCATCCGTATCAGCACCCTGTGATCTTGCTGGACTGCCACATATAGCGGAGTTTCGTTGTTTCTGTCCTTGCTATTAATTCCAGCAGATCCTGCAGTGAGTAACAGCCTCCCGGACATCTCACAGGCATTTCTGCATGCCCACCACAGGACAGTCCTATAGTTTGTGTCCTTGGAATTGATGTCAAACCTCTCCGACCTTATCAAAAGCGCAAAAACACCATCGTGCCCAAGTCTTGCCGCATTCAGCAGAAGATTTTCTGCTTCCGAGAACTCAAAGTCACGTCTTCTCATATGCTCTGCTGACTCGTACACTGGCTTTTGTTCGCACACGGGCGCGATGGGGCCATCGTCGGCTCGATAATAATCTAGGAATATTTCAAGCGTGTTCTCGTTGCCCAGTGCAGCCGCTGCAAAAAGGGGACAACCATAGCGCTCAGACTCCATATCCATACAGCGGCTGACTGAATCGAGACTTCGTACAAGGTTCGCCAAATCGAGCATAGACAACAGATACAGGAAACTGATGTCTTCTTTGCGCGGGTCCGATGAATACCCATAGATATTGCGGAGCTGAATCCATTTACGCAGTGGAAAGCTGTGTAGGAAGCCTGCCTGAGAAATCCCCCCGCCTGCTGCCGTGTCTGCATGTTCGAGCACAGTACAAATGGCGTATTCGAGAAAAGGAGTAGCCTCCCAGTATGGACGTGATCGCTTGTCAGGTTTAGGTTTCGTCAGAAGTACGGTGGCACCCCAGCTGACGTAGCTGAAACAGCATCGCTTCAGTTGTTCGTGGCTCCGACCTAAGAAGCTGAGTTTGTACTCTGGCCAGATCTTGCCAAGGCCATTCTCTTTGAGTAGAAGGTCTCGCACTGACTCATGAATGAACTGGACCTTTGGATCGTCAGACACAGTGGCTTCGGCGAGGCCTTTAGAAGAGTCAAGAATAAACCGCCGGATCACATCCGGAGATATAACCTCTTCAGGATCCCTTCCTGTCACTGCCTCAGGGTCGATGCCTAGAAGGACAGCGTCGTATAACTGCTCCGGACTGAGCGGTGTTGTTGAAAAAAGGATCCATTGAATACACAGAATGAGCTCGGCTCTGTTGTGCGTATCTCGCGTTAGGATCTCGCGGAATAGTTCGTTCAAATCGCTAGGAATTTCCTGCAGTTTCCGTCGGAGTCTATGAACCTGCCCACGGTCTGATTCCTTGTTCAAGATACCTACTACAAGAACAACCCACATAAAGATGCCCGATGCCTTCTCTTGAAGCTCGACTCGGACCTGTTGGGCAATGCTACCGTGTCCAATCATCAGTTCAGTCTTGATATAACTGGTAATATCTTGGGTATGACCTTCGTGCCCCTCTAGTACCAGCTGCAGTCCGTTGCGGACTGTAATATGTGGGTAATGTCTACTTGAAAAGCAGACCCGGAAGCTGGCGCTTTTTGACATGGCAAGGCGCCCGATACGCTCAAGGAATCGCACCATATCCCGAACTTGGTCTTCGTCACATTCGTCCAACGCATCGATGAAGCATACAACTAGTGAGTCTCCCAGCCTCTGTACAGCTTGCTCTAAGAGTACTTCTAGCGATGCGAGGGTCCACTTGTACTGCGCACTAATCTTTGGTGCGGAGAGAGCAAGCGCATTGAACACGTCCTGGAGCTCTGGGAGGCGCTTGAATAATTGCAGCAGGAGTGAGCGGTATGTTCCAATTATAGACTGCTCTATCTCTTCCCCTCTTGAGTTGAAGAAGAAAGATAGAACGATAGAGTCCTTCATCGTCCGTCGAGCTTCAAGTACAGCAAACTTCATCAACGTAGACTTCCCTGTCCCTGCCTTTCCTTTGATCCATAGGAGGCCATGGTGTTCCTTGAGCTTACTTGAGTCGTTCCACTCCAGGTAGTCGTCGGTTTCCAGAAGCCATTGGCATGTCTCGGCGTGCGCAGTTTTGATCGTCGTCTGACGCGCATCAAGTTGCTCAAATGCTAGAGACTCCAACAAGGTCTGCTTGTCCTTTTCGCTTAGTTTCGTTTGACCTTGGTCTTGAAGGGTGACTATCAGAGTGAGAAAGCTTGGTTTCGTGCTGGATCAGGATTGCTTTACGTACGCTTAGCGATTTGCTCTCTGTCATGATCAGCAGAGCCTCATGAGGTTGCAAGGCAGTCGACTCACTGGGCAGTGCCAATAATACGGGATTTTCTTCGTTTGGACGGACCGCGATCGGGAGATTGCGACTCACGGGCTCGCTCTACGGTCGTTTTAGCTAAAATGCGCCAGCTGGTGCGATGCGGCCAGTAGACTGACTATTCGCTCCTTTCATAGCGTCCTCTACCCGGCGAATTTGCACCACTTCTGCTGCTGGGATCACTAACAGCAAGTCCTTTGCATATGCTGCCGCTGCTGCTGCCGCATACGGCTGCCACCGCTTGTTCTTGTGAGAGTCGGCGTAGTCGCAAATGCCGCGAATGACAAGACATGGGAAGGTGTTCATCAGACCTGAAGCCTCCATCTCGAAGCAAAGTACACCACCACCGAGGTCGGCGCTGACCTTGTCTCGTTCTGTAGCACTCCGCATAACCTTGTTGCCGGATGCAATAGTCCCGTAAAATACAGTCACCTCTTGCGCTCGCGTCTGACGCTGCACCAGATGGATCTTGTCGCACTCATCGCATGTCCGTCCCTTTGCGTGGTCGTAGGCTGACTTGTAGAGGATATCCGGGCCCGCGGTACTGCGTTCGAAACCTGAAAGATTTTCAAGTCGAGACATGTATTCCTGCAACTTCCCTTTGCGCCTCATGTGCTTTGCCTGTAAGCTTGCTACTGCATTTAGCAAGATCGTGGGTGGGGCATTGAGAGAGCCTGTTCGCTCGAATCCGCTTGGTGTAGCTTTGCCAAAGTCGTACTGCACCACCCCGCCATGTGTTTTGTCGGGACTGCTCACGACGACATCACCAAGCCGTACATCTGCTTCCTCACTAGGCACTCCTCCACCAATACCTACCATGAGCCCAAATCGTATGTGCGTGAAAGATGAATGCATCTGGCAGGCCACCGCGGCAGCAGAGTTGGTACCGGCGCGACCCTTGGGTAGGCAGGCAATAACGACGTTGTGTTCGCCGATGCGGCCACAACTATAGATGTTGGTGTCATGAGTGTCGACGGAGATTGTGTCGTGCTCTTCATCGAGCAACTCCTGCGCTACTGCGAGCTCGACAGGCAGCGCGCACACCCATCCTACGGTGTACTCTTCACGGCGCAGCCTGCGTGGCATTCGGTGTGGCTACAAAGAAGACAATACGAGGAGCTGTCACTGCGTGGCATTCAGGGCGACGACAAATGAAAGACAAGGCGAGTGGTGGGTGAGGTTGGGCTTGCGGAGAGAGTGTGTTGATCGCAGTGCGCGGCAACGAACTGTGGCTGGCGCTCAGCCTCAGCCTTGCGGCCTGCGCTGCAGCCTGTCGCATGTCTAGCCCCGCAGTAAAGCTGCAAGATGGGCCCCTGAGCTACGCCAAAACCAGAAGTCGCGGATGTAATGGCGGCGTTGAGCTGCGTGGTTCAGTTGATTGTTGCTTTTGGGGTTGTCAGGACATCGCAAGGTTGGCAGGAGCGAAAGCCTGCACGTGAGCAGACAACGTGCTCCCAGCGGATAGTCAATCTTGTGTCAGTGGTGGATAAATTCCGAGATACGTGTCGTAATCGACGTCATCTGTCTGGCCAATGCAAATATACTTTGTTATTATGTTACAATAAGAAACCATAAGAGAGGAGACGACAGTACTTCCACATTAGGTCTCACTCTGAAACGTGTGTATGAGAAAGTACTTTCGAAGATCTCCATCAACCAAGGCTTAAGAACACGAAAGTATCTCGCCATCAAGCATCACTAAAACGCGAAAGTACTTCAACCTCATGATTTCTATTGTCTAAATTATGAGATTACCATTTCCTCGCCAGCACAAGTCCTCTCCATGGTCGTTATCCACTACCTAGACGCCCTTCCTCCCATAGTGCTAAACATCTCGCCCTGAACCATTCAACGCTCTCTTCTCGCTATCCACTCAGCAAAAACAATCAACTCCCTTTCTCCCTCCCTCCCTCTGCCTCTAGACACAGGTACCTGCCCACCTACAGTACCTACGCCTGCTACCAAAGTAGTTCATACAACATTTGTTCCGTGGAGCGTGCTACAGAGCATGAGTTACTTGTCGGTACAGTGGCTCGGGTAGATTTTCAAGTAGAGCATGAATGGATGACTTCACTTATGGATGGGTGGATGACTTTATGGGTCGCCTGAATTTGCACAACAATGTTGTAGGCGTAATAGTGCAATGCGGTAATGTGATACCACGGAACGCGATTCGCTAGGCCTAAGGCCAAATCATAGTCCAGGTATTACTATGCAGGGACCGCAGCACCAGGTAAAAACGACGTGGCGTGCGCCCACCAGAGGGCGAACGTTGATCGCTACTATCGATGGCTTTGCGTGCTCAGCCAAAAGGATTATCACCGATGCTATAGTCATGCGGTCTCTATCTGCGATCCAACCGATGATCGCGATCTCTTTGTATATATATACGCAGGTTTTGCTGTTGGATTGCAGCGCTACACCGCGTCGCTGCAGTTTACTGCTATACCGTAGCTCCCTTGGTGGCCGTGTGCCCTAATTTGAAGAATATCTAGCGACAAGCATTTGGCGAGATTGGTTATGCCCTCATGCAACCAAGTTTTGGAACTAATGGTATCTGCCTCGAATAGTCAACGAAACAGCGGTTCAATGGGCCCTGCCCACGCTATGGTGGCCTACTCAACTTCAATACTTCTAAGCGACTACACGTCAACCATGGTACCGCAAGCAGGACTGAGATTGTTCGACCTATGACCCTCTTCTCAGTGCCTTCCAATTTTTCTGTTCGTCGAAAAAGCCAACGACGTATCACTGCATCGTCCCCAAATACCATCTCCATGAAGTTCTTTGCGTCCCATCCACAAGGTTAGTCTACACAACTGCCTAAACCCGGCATATCTTTCACTTCCCCAAATGTCCGAACTCAGCAATAGCCCTCCAGCCGCCCACCAGCTTTCCCTGGTCCTGCACACAGCGGTCGACTTCGGTCACAACGAGGGCATCGGTATCGGTATCATCCAAAGCGCAGCGAAAGGCGCAGCCCAGGCCAGCACTCTACCAACGGAGGAGCAGAAACACGGCATCGAGCGTAGCCAGATCAGAGCCAAGAACGTCAAAACGCGCGAAAGAGCTCATATGCTCGCGCTCATACTTGCCATGGGGCTAGCACGCAGTACACTCAAACAGCAATGCACTACCGCACGCATCAAGGTGCAGAGTGTCACGGTGCTCTGTAGTTTGCCAGCGGTGGTTGAACTGATCAAATATCACCGAGCTCACGGTCTCAAGGGTCTTGAATCCGTGGTGAGCACGGAGGACCGCTCGATGATGAAAAGAGTCCTGGCGAGTGTAAAACGACTGTCGCGATACAATGTCCAAGTCTCAGTCGTAAAAGATGGGGGAGAAGGCAATAGTGTGGATGCAGCAAAAGTAGAGATGATGGCCCGCCAGAGAAAGAAGAAGGCGTGTCGTCGCCGTCGTCACGCACGGCGAATCATGTCAATAAATGCTGGGATGGCAGGCGATGAGGACGAAGATGGAGGAAGCCAAGAGGAAGGGGATGGGGTGGGCGATGGGGAAGAAAGGAGAAACGATAGCTCGGGTTTGGGACCTATGACAGAAAGAGAATTGCCAAGTATATCCATGATGGACGAGACAGGTGAGTCTGAGTTGCTTTGAACTTGAATATATACCCCTGATTCCAGTGCTGCAGCTCTAGAGCAACTAATTGATACAAAATGAGTAGAACCAGGCAGCCCAATCCCCCGACATCTGAATCCCCCCAACCTCCAAGCCTTGCCATATATACTCGTGCATCGAACACGGGCCGATTCGGACCTTGTAGGAGATGCGGAGAGCACAACAGTAGGACCAATAGTGCATGAGAATTCTACAGGCGCAATCTGAGCAGTAAACGCGGTTGTTGTAAGAAGCAACGTCCAAAGCCAGTGAGCACGGAAGAGGTCAACAATCCAGAACCAGGAAGTGAATCAACAACGGATCAAGCAGGAGGCGCAGAGAGCTACTGCATATCAAACTCAAATGAGCAATCACTGTCAAAAAGCAGCAATACATCGGCAGGTGGCCACGATTTGCGCTTCTCGTGTACAAAATCCCATCTACGATGAACAAACGATAGTCTACAGTCCAGTATTGACATGGACCTGACTATACAGCGGCACTGGCCACTAACCGCCGCATGTTTCAGCACGATTGCCATAAGGTCTTGGAGACAAAAAAACAACAAAAAACATACAACAGTGGGTATTCGCTAGTGGTCACCCACCTAACTACTAATCCACCGGTACGTTGCCTAAAGAGGGCTGAGCGAGCGGGAAGCCTTGCTGTCTCCTGGCTGTCTGACACATATTTTAAGTGTTCTGCAATCAGTAGCGCCGAGTCTCAATATGCCTGCAGAAGCGTTGAAACGGTAAATTAGCAAACGTTAAGCTACATCATCTCTCTTGAACAACCCGTGCCATATCGTCGCAGTCCAATGAGCCTTCCATTGATACAGTCCAGAGGCGCGACACTGGGCCATGTGACCAACCTCAACAGTCAATTTTTTGTTATTAGATCTTAAGCCGGCTTTCGAGCCAGTCGAACATTATCAAGTACTACTTATTGCTACCTGTTGTCACGGTGCTTCAGTAAGTGACTTCTCAACCTTTTCCTACATCAGTGCTCATCCCTGAGAACAAGCGAAACCGTGCTTCCGAGCTTTGCTTCAAGTATGACTTTAACCCTGTAACAGACTCATCGTATAGCTTTACAAGATTATCATTCTTGCTACTCTCTTAGTCTTGATGACAAGAAAGAAGAATGGCGTGATGTCTCTTGTGACCATGTGTTTTCGGGCAAATAACATCGTGTTGCAATGTGCGCTGCCTGACGGAGTGGCAATTTTCTCTGAGTTAAAAGTTCGTCGAAGAACATCACCATACAATGACACAGATAGCAATAGAATTGTTGATCACAGCCTCCGACCAACACTGCTCACGCAGCCACACCTTACGCACAAAGGGCATTTTATTAAGCTATTACGTTTCGCTCGGGTTCCAGACGGCGCCCTACCTCTCCCAGAACATAGTTCTAATCATCAAAGCTCTTTTACACAGTAGACGTGACAGCATACGTCGGCGCAACAAAGTTCAGTACGGCCTCTTCGCCGCGAGTGTATGGATCCAGATACACCCTGCATTGCGGCCGGTGTCCCGCACCATCCTCCAATGCATCTAAACTCGAGATACGCAGAATAACATAGACCTCTGAGGGTGTAGCTGAGGTGACACGTAGCTTCTTTGCCTGGCTATTGTTAGACTAAAAGTCTGCTAACTTGCTGTATAGCTTGGCAAAGCTTACCAACTTGTACTGGTTACCACTCATATAAAACGGAACAGTATGATCCTGGCTTGTTGTGCTTTTGACCTCGAGGCGATACAATGGTACATTTCCATCGCGGCAGGCCGTTTTCAGCCACTCTGGTGTTGCGTACGGGTGCTGCATCTGCTGAAAATAGCGGGTAAGAGCGCCCTGCACATCCACATAGGTGAAATCCGACACTTCGCGACCATAGTTTGAGAAGCCGGCGCGAGAGCGCAACGAGCTAGTCCAATTTTCCTCGCCTGTGAAGTGAGGCAGGTTGAGCGTATCGTGTAAAAATGTGTATACCTGGTTGAGAATGAGCTTTTGACCTAACCTAATTCGATGACCTCTAGTAGAATGTTTGAAGGACTTACAAACTGTTCTCCTAGAAAGCCGACTTCGAAATCACGGGCTAATTGATCTTCGTTACGACTAAGAATCGGCCCTACTCGCTGCCGTGGCCTCCAGGCCTGAACTGGCGTCGACAACGGACCGGGTTCAGCAACCTCAAGGCTCTGCCTCATTATGCTCATGTCAAAGGTTGCAGCATTTACCCCAGATTGGCCACCCGATCTTGCAAATCGAGAGCCAGATGAAGGCTCCGTGTTTCGGGCAAAACCTTGGAGTCGCTCCCTATTCCGGTTACGATTAGCTGTGCTATAAAGACCAGCGGTTGTGGGTCGGGGGATGACTGGTCGCTCGCTCGAGCTTTGGTGGGAAGGTGCATTTGAATGATCCTGCACCCGAGCCTCAGGTGTGGTCGGCCTAGGGCTAAGCATTTGTTCCACTTGTAGTCGCAGAGCTGTGTCAGTAGCGTCTGATCTCGATGAAGCATGGGTGTACGACGAGTTTTCCTGATTATCAGTATAGCTTCTCCCACTATGTATTTGCGAGCCTTCGTCGATTGAGCTTGGCACTGAAGTGTCTTCGTAGCCGTTGGCAGCGTCTCCGCCAGTAAAGCCTTTTCTGATGAGCAACGCCTTCAACGAGGCAATTGGCACCTGCAGAAGGGGATGAAGATCCGGAAGATTAGCCGGTTCAAGTTTCAGGGCCGCTATAAGTTGCCCTGGCAAGTCTGTTATGAGCGCACACTCGCGCATCTCCCTGTCTGCTGAGACGCAAATCTCCAGCTTAGAAGTCGAGTCTTCTCCGGTAGTAACCCTTACACTGGAACCTCCGTCACTTTTCGTTACAGTACTGCCTTCTAATGTATAGTGCGTTCTGATATTTGCACTCTTCCATACTATGACGTTCTTTAGAAGCGAACGAATATCGTAAGGTGACTCGTACCGCCCGTGCTCAAAATATCTATAGTGATGTAAGTATGAAATGTGCGCCGTCTCATGGGATGAACTTGCATACTTTACAAGTGCATTTGCACGATTTCGAAAGTCTTGTGTGAGTTCAGGATCGCTTTGAAGCGGTTCGCAGCATTCGGTCTCTATAGAAACTCTCTCGGATAGGAATGAGTCGCAACCTTGATTGCGAAGCAGATCTGCAATATTTTTGGAAACAAAGATATCGAAGTCAAGAAAAATGTGACTGCGGGCGAAGATATCAGCCAGATCCTGCCGGTCATTGACATAGAAATTGCCCATTGAGTAGAGCGCATGCGAGTGTGTTGGCTTGCGGCATGGCCAGCACTCTTTACCGACCAGCCCTCCTAGTTTGTCGTCTTTCTGCCGCAAGCGGGCGATTTCTGTGTGAAGATCCTTGACGTATTGGTATCCGTCTTCGTCGTCCGATGGGGCTTTAATTGATTCCAGCAAGTCTGTGACTAGCATGTCCATGTTTGCATTCGGCACTTCTAATGTATCTCGAAATAGACCACGGTATTGATTCAACGTAGGCATGAGGGGATGCTTACGTCGTAGAATTGTTCGGGTCCAGATGCAGTCCTCCAGTGACAGCCACCGGCCGCTTTTACCATTGATACCACGGAGAAAGACAAGAGCGTGCCTTTTGAAAGCACTTCTATGGATACAGTTAGCCAAATCTCACTTTCTGGATGTGGAAACATGCCTTATCTTCATCTGGTATCTGCGACGACAGCTTTCAATTCTCTCATAGAGCAGATATACTCGCTTCGAATCATCACGCTTCCTACTCTGCATCGATTCCAAGTCTGCAAGCAGTTCGTCAATGCCAGCATTCGGAAGTTTGAGAATGTTGACAAAGAACGCTTTTGCTGTTGGTGCATACTGCTCTACGATGGGCCGAATGGTGATCTTGCTCTCCAGCCTCAGCTTGTTTTGCGAAAACTCATCGTCGTTCCACACGCATTGATTTGGGCTAATCCACTGGAGAGATGGACCTGATGAAGATGGTATGGCAATAAAGGCGGTCTTATCATCGAAGGTGAATCTGTCTTGAGTCAGTAACCTCCCATCTTGCATAATGTGCTACACCCACAGAGTTGTGCAATGATCTTGTAGAAATACGTAGACTTCAGTGACATCTGCCATGGTCGTCGACGCATCATTTCTAAGATTTTTGAGATGAAGCTGAGCTTCGGCGCTTGTCGCGTTCGGAACTTTCAAGATCTCTTGAAACAGCCGATCCAGCTCATGGCCGTAGATGTGGCGTAAGGCAGGCTTAGACAAAAAGCCTTTGGGACCATACCAGACACAGTTATACAAATACTCACACCTACCGTCCGAAAGGTTGACAATAGAATTACGAAAAGATTTCCTGTTGACGGCAGTCAGCATCATAGATCGGCTCTAGGTTATTCGCGTTGAGCAAGGAGAGTTAATGAAGCAGGCAAGTACACTTACCTGACCTTCTCTACCTGACCGAGCAAAACAACTTGCGACTGAATCGTTAAATAAAGCTCTTTTGAGTTTTTGACGTCTAGGTGCTTCACGAAGCTGATCTGGTCAAGTAACCACAAAGAGAAGTCGAGTCCATCTTTCAGCCCGACACCAAGTTCAGATAGAAACTTCCATTCCATCGGATCGCCGTTAGGGAGGTCCAGAAAGTTGCAGTTGTTAGTGTTCCCAAGCCTTTGTGCCCCTGCCACAAGTGTGGGCAGGGGTATGTAGGTTTTGCGTAAAGCAACTCGAATTCCCGACTCGCACATGAACTCATGACCTGCTAGTGTGTCTTTTGCCGTTCTCGTCATGAACCTGTCGTAAAGCGGCCAGTGCTGACGCAATATAGCCAAGACCTGGTCGCTCTTATTGTTCAACAACCATTCGAAGTCGTTGTGTAAGCCCCGGGACCCAAAAGAGTGAGATGCCATGAGCCGAGGGGCTAGCGCTACGCTGGCTGTCTCACTCAACCAATCTGCGAGAGCAGCCTTTTCACAGGAGTTGAGTTCTGCAAGGTAGCGACTATCCAGAATGTTTGCCTTTTCGTAACCAGAGAAAATATGTTGCAGCTCGCCACTGACAGATATATCGACATATGTCGAGGTGCCCTTACACAGGACATTCCTTTTGCTTGAGCATACAAAGTATATGTTCTTCATGCCGCCAGGTAACAGGTGCCTTCGCATTTTGTAGAGGTACTTGAATTGGGCAATGATATTTCCAGGCTGTGCCGAGCTCAATCTGGCGTGGTATTCGAAGATCCGTTCGATGACATTGGGAACATCGCAGTCCTTTACTCCAAGCACTCGGAAGAGCTCTCGTCTCTTCGGACATCCGCAAGCTTCTTCGTCGACCAGGGACAATGGTAATCCAGGCGGAATGGTCGTTCCCATGCTCACCGGAAAGTAGATTGGATCATTCTGAGAGGGAGGACACCGCCAGGTGCCGTTGGCCAGGGGAATCAGAGGAATACTTTTTAAGTCTCTCGCATAATTCTTGGAATTCTGTGGCATAAGGATTACCTTAGAAAGATCTGAGCACCACTGCTTGCTTTGCATCTTGATATGAAGCATCCCGTCATCTTGTAGCTCCTGGAGATTTTTACACACCCACATCCAATCAGGGGAAGTGACACCTAATAACGAAAGCCCTTTCCGGACAGATTCAGGGTAATCTTGAGAGACGTAGTTGCACTTGCTCCCAAACATCGGTTCACCTGTATGATCGTATACCCAATCTAAGAACATGAGATGTCTTGGCTCTCTAACGTGGCCGGTCTGGTCCTTCACAATGCGAGTTTTACTGAGGTGCTCATTCATGCTCACTCCGATGCCGTGCCAGTACGCGCTTAGACCATAAGTATGGTGGTTGAGGTATATTGGCCACATTCTTGCTAGCTCATCCAAGCCTGAATTGCTTTCATTGAAGCTGCGGATGGCTGCCTCAAAGGCGTGAGGGACCGCCTTTGCAATATTTTCATTCCAGAGATTATTTTCATCTACTGACTGGCGATTTGATGTGGTGAGAAAATCTGCTTGAATAACAAACTGTACACAGAATTAGCAGGAGCATTCGAGCTATCGTAATATACCTCACCTTGAACCCAAAGTCCCCAAGAGGCAGGTATGCGAAGGCCATATTTTGATTCCGAATCCAGGGCACATATGAGCTCGATCTCTTGGACACCGGAAAGGCCAGCACAATGGCGGTTTCTGTTATACCCCGCCGTCTGTTTTCCGCCCCACTGAAATGTAAGCGGAATTGGTGCTTGTAGAAGTGGCACTCCGTATTGGTGTTTTCGTCTTCGAGTGACACAATACCAGAGCCAGGCGTCCATTCCATGCGCCGAAAGCGCTTTGAGATGTTCGGCTCGCCATTCATGGAGGATTTATAGAGCGTGAGATGCAACCGCTCTATACGCCGCAGAAATAGAAGAAGCACAGGATCGATTGCTTCAACTTCCTTCTCAAGCGTAGTTGAGAACTGTCTTGACTTTTCGCATATGCAGTCCAAGATGATAGTTGTCTGAAGTTCTTGCTTGTGGTCATCAAAGAATCCTTCGTCCCAGAGCGGCGTAATCATACCCAGATCTCTTGTTTGATTCAGCTGAAAGTAGTAAGGGTGAGAGCGTATATGTGCCCGATTGGCGAGCTTAAAGACAGACTTGAAGCCGATGCCCTTTTCGCCTGTGTATCCTTGGCCAGGTGTTTTGGAGCTTCGCCCTGTCCGACATAGCGCCTGAACGTTCTCTCTAGAGAAGCCCTCTTCGTTGCATTCGACCTTGACATGTTGTGGGAAGACGGTGATGGAAATCGTCGGAGTCTCGCCCACAGAATACTTGTTGTCGTCGGCATTCTGAATAACTTCCATCAGGAATCGCGCGTGGGTAGTGTACAGATCGGTAGAGATGCTACAAAATGATTATTACTATTGCATCTCACACGTTGTAGACCATCAAGTTAGAACTCTCACATTTTCAAAGCCTTTGCCAAATCTTCTCGAATCTCTTCACCACTTTCAAGCGCCTCCAGCATGCCCGGGCGGCCATTCTCTGCCTCCTCTTTGGCTTCGTTCCTGAACGCATCTGTAAAGGTCCCTTTGGACTGCGCAAGCTTTTCGATGAAAGCACGTGCGTCTTCCTTGTTCCTCGGACGACATAAATCTCTATTCATATCGCCACAAATCAGGATGTAAAAACCTGCCGGTAAAAGATACTACAATGAAACTGTGGAAGATGGGAGCGAATCTAATTTAAGGCGTGATATCAGAGCGCACCTAGTCCCGGAAGGCCTCTAGCGACATTGCTCCTATGAGGTGACTGGGGACGCGGACATCCCTGTCACGCCGCAGTGTGACAGCTGCAAGGCTGAAACCTACATGCATGTACATGCCTGGGACATATTCCTACGTGTTTCGAATACAGACACGCTTATTTTGGTAGTCCTTACGATCTCACCAGCTATGCCTAACTCGAGTCGATAGATAAAGGAGGTCAGCATGGCAAACTGTAGAAATAACGTCTGAGACGATGTATACCTCCTATCATTATTGCGATACTTTAGAGCAGTCGCAAAGCGGTCAATTCCATTTTTTATGACTAGGTCCACACGTGACAATGAATAGAAGCTACCTTTCATGCTCTCATCTAACTAGTCATGCTTGTCCAATGTCTTGTATGGCGCCTGCGGGAGCCGATGTAACAATCCCATCCATATTCAGCGTCGGCAAGCTTATCGATAGGCGAGCGACGAATGAAACGGACGCATCTGTGCGGCGCAGTAGGCTAACCACAAGTCGCGTGGTTTAGCTGGTGTGCACTTCCTTGATAGTACTTCTTGTGACCTTGTTTATCGACCTTGTCCACGATAATCGGGCCCAACTCGAGTACTAAATCTTTTATCACTTACTACACATTGACATCTACTTACTGAGGCCTTTGACCAGATGAGTAGAACTCTTATCAGTTCCAATGCCTTGCTTATTCCTGAAAACCTAATCTCAGTTTTGTCCAGGTTCATCGCCTGATATCCACATGCACTCGTTAATCAGTAAACAGCGTTACTATTTCCCACGTCCTGATAAATATAAAGTTGTCTTTCCGTAGCAGACCAACACCACGCCATAACAGCCCTTTGAGCTAGTGTAAGTGATGTTGCAGGTGCCAAAAAGATGCGAAAAACATACAACAGTGGGTATTCGCTAGTGGTCACCCACCTAACTACTAATCCACCGGTACGTTGCTTAAATAGGGCTGAGCGAACGGGAAGCCTTGTTTTCAACGTCCTATGGTCGTATGTGAAAGATGTGGTTGTTTGGGGTGACTACAACGTCGATGAAGAGGTACGTCAACGTGAAGTCTCAGTCTGGAACATGATAATGTAGAAGCATTTTGAGACCATGTTTGTATTATTACTGTCATGCGAATACACAACAAATACACTTTGATATTATGTTTGCATTATAAACATGAGAATGCGAGAGTACTTCCGCATCAGGTCTTAGTCTGAAACCTAAGAACGCGGAAGTACTTCAGCATCAAGTCTCACTCCAGAACACGCGAACACGAAAGTGCTCCCGCATCAAGTCTCAAAATCCCTCGTGATATCCTTCCGCCTGCCCCGATAAAATCGCTCCAGCATCTTCCGTCGCTCTGCCTGCGTACTACTCTCCACCAGCAGCGCAAACTCGACGGGATCGTCGAACCCCATGCTCTCCGCCATGGCGCAGAACTGCCTCCGCCGCACTCGCTCATCAGGCCTGTACTTGTAACTTATTCTAAACTCGCCCTTCTTCGCGCTGCCGAGCTCCCTAAGCTCGTCGTCCTCGTTGTCTTCATCGTCGTGGAAGGCGAGAGGGTGGGAGTGCGTACGTGAGTCGTGTCGGGCCTGGCTCTGCGACTGCGATTGCGACGCTTGGAAGACGCGTTTGCGCGAGAGATCGATGTCGTTGCGGACTTCCATTGCCTGTCTACCAAGACGAGCCTCGATTTCGCTGCGGCCGATGACTTCGGAGTTTTCGTGTGTGTACTGGACGCCTGCTTTGGCGAGGATGGCGTTGATGGGGTCCGCACCGAGTTTCTTCTGGTACTTCTTGCGGCCGCGGGGCTTTGCGTCGCTGGTGGTAGCGGGTGTTGTCAGCGACTCGGCGAGTTTCTTGATGTTTGCTAGATTGTCGTCGTCGATACCGAGGTTCTTGTTTGATAGTATGTCTTCGTCGTCGTCAGACTCGTACTGTGTCTCATCGAATTGAAAGTCCACGGCCTGCACGCCCGCACGGCTCTCCGCAACATTCGTTTTATGCATGATGTCCCTGAGTAATACGCTGTTTTCCTGGAATGTGAACAGATTCTCCAGCCCGAAGAGTTCGCCCTTTTTGGACGCCTGATCCATTACACCTTTAAAATAACGACGCTCTTCGGACGCGTTGTACCCGATATTAGCTTGTTGCTGTTTGTAAATCTGGCGCGCGTAAACGATCTCTTCAATCGTGCCGCTTGATACGAGGCGAAAGACTTCGACGTCGCGCGTCTGACCGATGCGGTATGCGCGGTCTTGGGCTTGCAGATCATATGCTGGGTTCCAATTCGGGTCTACGACAACGACTTTGTTCGCAGATGTAATGTTCAGCCCTACACCGCCGGCTTTCGTGCTGATCAGAAAGACGAATTGCTCTGGGTCGGCATTGAAATCTGCGACGGCTTTGGAACGTTCTTCGTATTTCATGCTACCATCGAGGTATGAGAAGTTATACTTTGTACCATCGACATCAAAGAGGCCACGTAGGAGGCGCAGGAGGCGAACGGAGTGCGAGAAGATAAGTACTTTGTCGCCGTTGGCATGCCAGAAGTCGAGAAGGCGCCGAAGGACTTTCCATTTCCCGCAAAACTCGCGTTGGGACTGGTTGAGGATAGCGTCCCTGTTGCGCCAAAGCTCTTGAAATGTATCGGGGCATGCCGTTTCGAGGTTCTGGAGGTCTTTGGCTTGCTTGTCCTTGGTGTCTGTTGAGGACGGCACGATCAGTGCGATGTGGTTTGCGAGTTTTTGGAGTGTGACCATGCACGGAAACATGAACTTCGCCCACTTGTCATCAGTCCCTGGTATCTCAGAGTAGCAGCACCAACCTCTAGGTTTGCCAGATTGACAGTCGCATTCCTCTTTCGCCGTCCGGATGAACTCGCACCTATCGCTCTCCAGAAAGGTACGGTATGCGTCTGCTTGTGTTTCGGTCAATTGACAGAAGACAACGCGATCGCTTTTCTTTGGCAGTTGGTCCGCAATGAGCGTCTTCATCCTGCGAAGAAACACACTAGGTAAGATGTTGTGGACAAGATCCTGGGCTCTGCTTCGCGAGTCGGCAAGCTGAGCGTTGGTCGCATCGTGAGCCTGGCCCAACTTCAATGGAAGGCTGATCGTCTGTTTCCACTCCTGCGCCGATCCGTACGCACCAGGTCGTGCCCAGTTCAGAAGGTTCCAGAGCTCTTCGTACTTGTTCTGAATGGCAGTGCCGGTGAGACCGATACGACACAGGGCATTGATCTTGTTCATCGCGATTGTAACTTCAGATGACTTGCTCTTGATCATATGGCACTCATCTGCAATGACACAGTCCCAGTCAATCGTGTTGACTTCGCTCTCGTTCATGCGATAGGTGTTGTAAGTCGTAATCATGATCTCCAACATGCCTTTCTTCGCGGCACCCAGGACACCTTTGCGGTCTGCAACATTGCCGTGGTACCTGTATACTTCCCACCATCCCCATTTTGAGAGTTCGTCCTCCCAGTTCTGCATCAGAGTGCCTGGACAGACAATGAGCACTCGTGGATACCAGCGACCATCACCATCGCGGCGGATCTTCCGCATGCACTTTGCGTCTCGCTTTGTTGCAGTCTTGCCAAATGCTGCTGTAAGGAAAGCAATGACTTGAATTGTTTTACCCAGACCCATGTCATCACCCAGTATAGCTCCAGTCTGCCGAACAAACCGCTCATGCAGAAATTCGACACCTTCGACTTGGTAGTCTCTCAGCCACTGAGCGACCGGCGCTGGAATGACGCCTCCTGATTCACGTAGCTTGATCTTTTTCTTTTCACGCTGTGGTTTGATCGCTTTGTCGAGCTGGGGCTTCTCTTCGGTCTCTGAATCTGAGAAGTCGATATCGTGATAACTAGGGGGGTACCGCAAACCTGCCTCATGCAGCTTCTTGAGGTGCCTCTGACGTGAGGTAATGTAGTCGGGAATAGGGTCGTCCAAATACGTTGCATCTTCAGCGTCTTCAGCTACAGAGTCGGTGCTGAAAGCTTTATCACGAGAGTTGGCTAACTTTGACTTGGGTGCAGGCTTTCGACCAACAATGCTCGTCGCAGCAGCAGCTTTGGATTTCTTCTGCTGGCGGATACGTACGGTTTCTGCTGCAGCGCGCTTTCGCTTAAGTGTCTTTCGATTCTTCCAGTTGTCGTAGGTTGCTCGTGTATCCTCCTCAGACCACTCGGATTCTACATGAGATTCATCATCGGTTTCCGAATCAGCAACCTCTGGTCTTCGGGACGTTGGCGCTGTCTCGAGCGGTTCATCATCGTCAGTATCTGGGATTTCAGCCGCTTTCCCATCTTTCACTCTGTCATCACCTTGCGATTGGGATTGTGTTTGGGTGAGGGCTGTGAAGTGTCAGTAACGGCGGATCGTTATGAGTTTAATATGGGCTCCTACCCTCGATGTATTGGGAAAGATCGAGGCCCTTGCGAGAAGACTCAACAATGTCAAATCCATCATCACTCTCTTCGCCGCTGACGGCCTCGCTTTCAGCGAAGGATCTGAGAGCTCGCTGGTACTCTCTACTGGACTTTGAGGGCGAGAACGACATGGTGGCAGTGAGGAGTGCTAGTGACGTTCAGACACACAGCCTTCAGTATGAATCACCCAGGATCTAGCGTCAGCCGAGTAGCCATACCCAAAGTCACGGAATGACTGTTGTTTGAGAGGTAGGGCTGTCGAGAAGACGCGCCACCCAAACGTCGCGTGAACGCGCTAGCACGTGAGAGCGGGGCTCTTCGAGCTGCATGATCCCTGCGCGAGCTTTGACCGCGAATCCAAAATATCGAACCTAGCGTCATCAGTTCACTCTCCATCACAAGCAGCAATTGAGACACGACTACACCCAAACAATCTGTAGCATTTTCAAGACATATTCCAGGAGTGAAACCCGCCAATTAGGCTGCAACCTCGCACATCCACACACCATGCCTCTCGACACATCAACCTACTCCCTCGCCCTCCTCCGCCTCGACGGCCGCCGGTGGAACGAACTCCGCCGCATCCACGCACAAATCAGCACCCAAGCCGCCGCAGACGGATCCTCGTACCTCGAAATGGGCAACACCAAGATCCTCTGCAGCGTAACAGGCCCCCACGAAGGCCGCTCCTCAGGCGCCCGCGGCGGCGCAGGCGGCCACGCCAAACTCGAAGTCGAAATTAACTCTGCGGCCTTCAGCGGCACGGACAGGCGGCGCAACGCGCGCGGCGACAAACGCACAAGCGAGATGGAGCACTGTCTGCGCGAGGCGTATGGCGGCGTTATCCTGGGGCATTTGTACCCGCATTCCACTATCACTATTAATCTGCACATTATCTCCCAGGATGGGAGTTTGCTGGCTGCGTGTATAAATGCGGCGACGCTTGCGCTGATTGATGCGGGTATTCCGATGACAGATTATCTTGTTGCTTGCACGGCGGCGTCGTCTGCGTCTGCGTCTGCCGCAGACAATGCGAGCGCGGATGATCCGCTGCTGGATCTGAATATGCTGGAGGAGCAGGAGCTGCCGTTCCTGACGGTGGGGTGTCTAGGCGAGAGCGATAAGGTGGCTGTGTGTATGATGGAGACGCGGGTGCGGATGGAGCGTTTGGAGGGCATGTTGGCAGTGGGGATTGAAGGGTGCAAGAGGATGAGAGGGATACTAGACGGCGTGGTAAAGGGATATGGAAAGAGGTTTGGGTGAGCGGCGGTAGGGACATGAGGAAGAAGCAATGTACTGAACCCGTCGTCTTACGGACGCGTTGCACAGGGAGGCACAGCGCCTGTCCATAAGGAAGCTATCACCTGGGCCGATCAGAGTTCCAGTCACGCTCACAGCTGTGTGGACCTGGCAGTGGGTGCAGGTGTGGAGGCGCGATTCGCTTCCTAGGGTTGACCATCGAGAGAGCGGCTTTCACGAGGACCGTGAAGCTATAGCGAATAGTGATGGAGGTGAGCCAGGAGCATCACCATGAATTCAATCCTCATTACGACAATGCGTGATATTATCTTTCTTAACACCCGTGCTCTATGAGCACTGCGAGCTTGCGTATCACTGCAGTCATGTCAAGTCCTCGTCACGATGCCCCGAAGTTCCTTCCACCCCTTCTCCTCCAGGCTTCACATGTCCATATTCATATCAAAACACCCGAGCCTTCCCAGTTCTTCCTCGCCTTCCCTTGCCATTCTAGGTGACTGCGCGGGCAGTTCACTCCGCCTTACCTGAGTCTGCGCTCCTTCCCTCGAGTAGGCTGCATGTCGGAGCTGTTGCAGCCCATCCATATTCATCACATCCACCATAGACGGCTGAAGCTGTGCAACTAATGTGCCCGGAGAGACTCCACTCTGTGGTTCTGGGTGGCTGGACAGCGGACCATGTAGCTGTGACTCCTCGAATGACAGTCCCGGAATGGCGTGATTGGCCTGCTGCTGCTCCGGACGATAGCGGCTGCGCACTTGCTCTAATGTCGGCAGTCCAGCTTTCTCACCGGTGCCGAACATTGCATGATCCAACCCTCCATGAACTTGCGTAGTTGCAGGGTTGGCAGTAGGTGGTGCAAACGCATCATAACTGTAAGCCATCGCTGACTGCGGTTGCACAGGGCGATCTTGGACTTGCTTCCTTGGAGTATACATAGATGCAGCAGAGGCAAGTGCAGGAGTTGCCTGGGTGATCGGTCGCTGTTGTTGCATGATCCTGTGAGCCATCATGTCACGTTCACTTGCTGTCACTTTTGCTGCCATCTCGCGGGCTCGTTGCTGAGCTGCGTTTGACCAGTCGCTGCCGCGGAGATGGCCGAAGTCGCTACCTGTGAGAGGCGCTGGAAATTGTGGCAAGTAGAGGAGTTGCTCGGTCGATTGAGTGTGCGTTTCCTGGTTAAGAGCTGGCTGGTATTGGCCGGAATGTTGCTGGATCAGTGGGTGTTGAGCTGAATGGGGCTCAAAGGGTAGAAGCTGTACACCTGCGAATGGCTGCGCGGGTATGTTGTTCGTGAAATTCGTTGTGAAAGCAGGTCCAGGTTGTGACATCTGCGTCTGTAGATATGTCTGCACGATTGGAGATGTGCGAAGGAAAGCAGGTGCATGTTGTGGCGTGTAGACAGAGGCCGGCGCTGGTTGCTGAAGCTGCTGTTGCTGAAACGGCAATCCATATGGGATGAGCGTCTCCGTAGAATTGCTTCCAGGTATAGTATAGCTTGAAGTTGTTGGCTGTACTACTGGTGCAGGCCTGCATATGCGCTGCTTTCTCCGCGTCTGATTTTGTTCGAATTCGCGATTCTTGCGTCGATAGTAGCTGTCCTCGTCAGCACTTAGCCGCGCTGAGACCTCTGCTATAGTAAATTGGCCTGGCTGTGCATGCACCAGCCTCGGGTCGATATCTTCTTCAACTGGAGCCAGCTTCATAGGTACGGGACGAGGCCGAACCGGTGGACGAAGTTCTAATAGATTGTCAAGTAAGACTTTCACTGGCTGTTCGTGTCCCACGTACCGTGCTTTGCTTCATCAGGCTTACAAGAGAGATTGCCCAGCCGCACTCGCTCATGCTCCACCCAAGCACCGCTCCCGATGTCCGACCTCTCAAGCAGTTCGTACGGACCCTTCAGCTGTGCTCGTCGAATTAGATACTTGGCAAGTGGTTCCAGGTTGTCTACGACCATCTCCAGGTCAGGCGCTAGATTCCTGTGCCGGTGCATGATAGCCATGAAGATCCGCTCGAACACCAAGTCATCGCCATCGCTAGGGTGGTCGGGCTTTTGTAGGCAGAACTTGATAGCTTGCTGTACTTGTACGCAGACAGGGGCATGGTACGGGAGCGTGGATGGGAACGCGTAATGTAGGAACGGGATAAGTGTTTGCTTGATCCAGTGATGTGCAATTGGATGCTTGGACACAGCCATGATGAAATGCTGAATGTGTTGTCGTGGTGTGTGGTGGTCCTTGTGTAGACCGATTACTGCACGTTCAAACACTGTGATCTAGCTAGCGGTGACAGTGAGATAACTATCAAGATAAGCTGGGATGCCTTCACCGTGAATAATCATATCCGAGGGCCAAGCTTAATTTGAGAAATATGTTCTGCAAGTACTTGGTATCTGTGGCGCTGACGTACCTGGTATCATAGTAGCGATCGTGTCCAAAATCTACCGTTGTCCGTAAACATATATCAATACAACAAAGTCGCAAACCTCGCTATGCGATGCAACCAAGCCTTTCAAAACGAAAGCTTCTGACAAACTGCTTAGAGCGGCTGCTGCCCTACACGCCACCTGCCGTCCGCGACGGTCTCGAATTTAACCCTCCTTCCACGCTGTCTGACCATCTGTACACCGCCAGCATCAAGCCACCTCCCCAAATTCTTGCACTGGCTGACGTCAAAGACCTCTAGATCCCTGCAACCCTCCACTACGGCTTCAACGCCTGTACCTGTTACTCGTACACATCCACGGACAGATAAATTTCGAAGCTCGAGTAAATGTAGCGATATACAACGAAGAGACGTATCGGACACGGCAGAACCGCAGAAAGCAAGGTTGAGATGTGTGAGATTGGGAAGGCCGAGGGCAAGGACCTCTGTTGCGGTATCGGAGAGCGCACAGCAAAATGACTAGGGGTAAAACGTTAGCAGTGGATCAACCTCAATGCGTTTCATCCACGACTTACCAGATCCAACTCCCTCAACCCCTTGGCCGCATTCGTCAGGTATACGATTGCATTGTCGGTCAGGTAGGTACAGTCGGCGAGGCATAACTTCTGCAACCGCGGAAAAGGGTACACACTCCAGTGTTGGAACCCAACATCTGTGATCGTTGTGCATCGTGTGAGGTCGATTGACTCTATGCGGTTCGCTGCATGAACAGCAATGTGTGCCATTGATCGGTCCGTAATGTGTTTACAGTAGCTTAGTGTCAGACGTCGCAACTTCGGACAGCCGACCACGGTACCGGGCGCAAGGGGTGCTGGTGCTGGTTGGGCATTTGCTCCACCCTTGCCCTTCTGGCGACCGTTCGCTTGAGATTGCTGCTGTGTTTGGGCCATCGCCATCTGAGGAGGATGATCGGGCACAACCCAGCCTATTACGCGAGCAAGTAGATTGTCACCAACCTTTCTGCAGTTGCTGAGATCGACTTCTTCCAGTCCCTTGGCTTTCTGCACCATTTCGAGCATAGCTGGGCCAGTGATATCCCAGACACTCTTCATTCGCCAGACTCTGACACCAGGAGCGCACGTCTTTGCCAACTCGCCGAATCCCTCGTCTGTTACGTGGAAGCAGTTGCTCATATTGATGTTCTTAGGTCGGCCCCCAACGAAAGGACAGATCACATCTACTAATGTTCGATCGGTGACTTTACGGTTATACTTTGCAAGATCGAGGTCGTGAAGGATGTCCGGGGATGTCGAGATGAGTTTATGCCAATGTGACGAAATCTGTCGCAGTTGCATTAACTCGAACAAGTCGAAGTTCTGGAAGAGGTGAACAAGAACAGAATCCGGAAGACTGCCCCTGCTAAATCTGCTCGGTTTCCTTATCATACGTGGCCGCTTGAAGTCGAAGGCAGGTTCCGGCGGAGTCGATGCATGCTTAGGGATGGGAGATGGCGAGAGAGGTGTACCAAACTGTGGTGTACCAAGAGGGGAGCCAATGGGTGATGGATCTTTTGAGAAGCTGGTTTTGGTGGGACTGGAGGGTGAGGAGTCTGGAGGTGGAGGGGCAAGTGAACCCCGTCTCGATCGAGACCGAACATTGTCTAGGTCAAGGTTGAGAAACGGATCGGGATCGTAAGGCTCCATCATCTTCTCATCCCTCCGTGGCGGGGTGACTGGTGTGTCGACATCAGGGAGATCGCTGAAGGTCACTGTTGGGACGCTCTCTTTTCTTCTTGGTGTTCGCGGACGCTTTGTGTCGGCGATGGCTAGCTCGTCAATCTTTGGTGTGCTCTCCGAATCTGACATGTGCACATCGTTGTCTTTTGCAGCCTCAAGGCGCTCTCTCGCGACTGATTCTACTTGCTGGCGGACGTCTGGTGTACACTTGTCCCACAGCTGACTGAGGGTGTCACCACTGATCATGAGGCATTCGACAGATGACACTGATCGCACAGTAGCAGTACGGCGCGGCGCTAAGGAGAGGCTGACGACTTCGCCGAAGTACTGTCCTCCCTTCAATCGGGCCTTCACCTCATGGAAGTTGTGCTCTCCGGCAGCTATCGACTTCCGCCTGCCTTGGTCGAACGCAGAGTGCCCGTTATGCTGGGTCGGCTTCACATTAACCACCTCGACTTCGCCTTTGACAATAAAGTAGACGTCACGCCCCGAGGTTCCTTGCTTGATGATGTCGTAGAAGGGAGGAAACGAGCACGGCTGAGCACGCATACCCAGAAAGTGGAGGATCTCGTCTGGCAGCTCGGAGAACAGTGGCAGCTCTTTCAGCAACGACCGCACATAGACGTCTATGCTGCCAAAGGCGCTGTTGGCTGCGGCTTCGGTAAGTCCTGGGCTCGGTGACTTTCTCTTCTTGTAGGCATTGACTACTTCTCCGTCGCGTAGTGTGCCGCTCTCTGCCATGATTACATCGCCGTCTTCGCGGTCACGCTTTCCTGTAATCTGCCGTACAGGAGCGGTTGGTCGCTTGTTGCTACCGCCCAACTCTTTCTTCTTGCGCTCGAGGATGGCGAGTCGTTCCTTGGCTTCGTCCATGATAGCGCGTTGCACCTCTGGGAACTTGGGAAGCTCCTTCATGAGATCTTCTTTGTTCAGTCTCACCACCAGCGAGCGCATGTTCGCGATAATGGTAGCCGTGCGGGGAATGTCCATGAGGATGCCAATTTCGCCGAAGAAAGCTCCAGGCTTCAGTTCGGCGAACGTGCTCTCCTGATCTCGCGATGTGACCCTCATTGCGCCACGGACAAGCCAGTACATAGCCTTGCCCGTCTCGCCCTCGGTAAGGACTGTGTCGTGTGTCTGGTAGAGTGCGGGCTTCAGGTGCATGCCGATGGCCGCGAGGAAGGAGTCAGGGGCAGCCTGGAAGAGTGGGAAGTTGCGCAGGCGGTCGAGCAGGTCGAGAGGGAGACCGTGGATGGTGCTTGCCGCGAGCGGTGAAGGGCGGATGGGCCTCGCGGGATTGGAGTCGCTGTCGAAGGCGCGTACCATGGCGAAAGAATCAGGCACAGCGACGCCGCCGTGCCCGCGCACCGGGCCGCCAGGCCTGTACCGGCGCATTGTGGTGGTGGAGGTGCTGCTGCTGGCTGGGAGCGACGCGTGCGAGGCGAGCTAACGGCGGTGTGTTTGCTGAGCGGGGCTCTCCAGCAGGAAGAGGAAGGAGCTCGGTGGAAGCTGGGCAGGTGCAATGCAGTGGTGCAGTAGGGCTTAGCTCATCGTGTGCGCGTGTGTGGTGCGGATATGAGCAAAGAGTGCTCGACGGCGAGTCTGCTGCGAGCTACGGCGCGTCTGCCCGGTGTGGGAGCTTGCTGCGTGCGAGGGTGGGGCGGGAACACAGCAACCTACAAAATAAGTAATGATGATGCTAAGAATGGCAGTTGCTTTGAGACAATGGCGTCACGTGCGCAGCAATGGCCCCTCCCAAATGTAGTAATTATCGGGCTGCCAGCGTGAAGCGTGATGCTGTTCGGAGAGTTGGGGATGGTGACGATGGATGCGGGAGACACGGGCTCTT
Source organism: Phoma sp. XZ068 (assembly GCA_004835665.1). NCBI lineage: Eukaryota > Fungi > Ascomycota > Dothideomycetes > Pleosporales > Didymellaceae > Phoma > Phoma sp. XZ068. The sequence goes on along the minus strand of RBKR01000026.1, from coordinate 735,455 downwards.
GGGTCGTGCGGGAACGAGCACAGGTGGATCTTCTAGAAGGAAGGAACGTCCTTGAAACACTGGCCTGTGCACGCCTGCCCTCACCAACACGGAGCCAACTCTATCGCTATCAGCGCCCTGCAGAGCCCCCACGCCTCCTCCTTGCGCAAAATCATGGCCCAAGTTGGCAACCGTCACGGAATGACCCTCGACTCAGCACGTCAGTCCGAAGGCGTCATGCCAGCCCTGTCAGACTTGACGCGATGTTTCGAGCGGAGCTATCAAGTGCCATTCGAACGGCGGGCCGCTAGTTCACCCTGACCGCCGCCGGCCCTACGCTTCAGATCATGTTGCAGACACGGACCTCTTGTAACGTCATTCGTCAAGAGGGCAACACCACTTCACTGGCCTGGTCTAGCGATCTTGTAATTCATTTCGCTTGTTCCGTGTTGATTTCATAAGTCGTGTATGCTCGTCCTGGAGCAGCGTGGCGTCCAACTGTGCCCCTCCCATACCATCAAAGAAAACGTTATCTACCCATCATATTCGTCAAAGAAACCTCCAAATCCAATCCTGATCAGTAGGACAGCAGCTGCAATTCGTGTCAATGTGCTTTGCATCACCACCAACCTAGTATCTCCGGCGGTCGTCGTCGCTGCGGTCGTAATCTCTGCGGTCATAGTCTCGGCGGTCATAGTCTCGGCGGTCGTCTCTTCTACGGTCTTGGTCACCCCCATACTTCTCGTCCCACTTCTCATCGCAGTCTTCCCTTCGCGCTCTCCTCTTGTCCCAATGCTCTGAAGCTTCTCTCGCGCCGAGGCCGCCAATCACAGCCCCTGCAATCGTCGCAGCCGTATCGTACTTCTTGCCCTTTTGAACCTGGTTACCTATAAGGCCGCCGATCAAACCTCCCGCCACAGTGGCTGCAATGCGATGGTGTCTGTCTTTCGACCGCGATCGCGACCTTGAGTGAGCTCGGCGGTCGCTGCCGCGGTCTCTTCCAGATCGCTGCGGCGACCATGATGAGCGGCGTCTCTGAGGCTGGGGGCGTCTGTCATACTGAGGTTGTTGGTATTGCTGCTCGATATCAGCGCTGCGTAGCTACGAGTTGATTTACATCCTACTTGTACTTCATACGCTCGCGCATTGTTGTAAGGGTCGCTGTCGCGCATTACAACAGCGCCTGCATCAGGTCCTCGGTAATAGAGAGTTTCATCCGACACATAGCGCGAATCTCTCTGGTCCTGGTAGTCGCGTTCTTGCCGGCGATCAGGAACGTACATGTTGGAGTTGGACGCGCTATCGTTGCGGCCTCTTGTAGTGTCGCGATTCGTAGGAGACGGTTCACGCGCAGGTGGATGTCGATATCCTTGTTGCTGCTGATGACGATCGTGTCGCTTGTGCCAACCTGGCGAGTGTTTGCCAAATTTCTCAAAAGCCTTGTCGTGGTATTTGTCTACAACCTTGTCAACACCTTCGAAGCCGAGTTCCTGAAGAGCGGAAACAATGAATCAGCAAAATACAAAAATGCGTCTCGCCAGGTTCGCGTACCACAAGCTCTTCATATTCGCCCATGTCGTGCGCCGCCGAGAGGTCAAGCAACGTTAGACTCCGAGCGTTCCGTACGGTGATGCGTCCGTTACGGTTATGCGGATGCAAGATTGGATACTACTGCAACCATAGTGCCTTAACAACACGCTGTGAACCCTGTTCCCGGCATGACGTAGGTCAGCCTAGCGGGAACCAACAACTTGGCTGCGGTCACTGCGCGGAGATCATGGCTGCACCCTTGACAAAATCGATGATTAGGCTCAGCATCAGCTCGTTAGATGCACACATCGCGCGTTCTGTCTGGTTCAGCCTCTACTACATGTTTCCCAGCCTCTGATGTTTTGCGTGGTACAAGTGGCTGTTACAGCACTTTGAGGCCGGGCCAAGAGCCCAGCCTTTCGAATAATGACAACATAAAACCGTCCTTCGTCTTGCAGTGTCAGACAACACACGTCAAAGTCTTTCCATTCAATCTGAAGCCAACATCGACCAATAATGCAATTCGCAACGTTCAACGATCAACAAATTTCCGACATGGGGCATGATGTTGGCCACCCTTTCACAAACAGGAAGCTTGCTGTTGAGTCCCTCAACCACAGCGGTTTGCCCATCATCTTCAACGGCGAGGCCTACATGCCCGAGAAGAATGAGCGTTTAGCCATCCTCGGTGACAGTATTCTCGACATAGTGCTTATCAGCAAGTGGTATCACACTCGTGGCACTGAAGGTAGAAAGCTTGCGTCCGTGTGTGAAGCTACTGACACAGTGCAGGTAACCTGCTTGCCAAAGTGGACTGGACGGCCAAGATTCGCGCTGACCTGGTCACTAACGAGAGTCTTGCAATCCGCGGCCACAAACTGGGACTGCATATCTATGTTATCAAAGACCCGGGAACTCCAACCGTCTCAACCAAAATGATGGCCACTACCGTGGAAGCGATCATCGGCGCTGTCTTCGAAGACTCTGGTGCAAGTGATCTTAATGCTGTCCGTACAGTTATGGATCATCTTGGCTTTTTCGATCATGATCTTTTCTCAGCCACGCATCCAGGTTCTCTACCCCTGCAGAACGAGGAGACAGAAATGGACGGATAATCCATCCGTCGGTCTAACACCGAGCTCTCGTTGAAATTGCTTACGAGAGGCCACGGAAAAGCTTTAAAGAAGCGTACAAGTCCTTCTCGATTGTGTAGATAGACATCATGATCCGGGAACGGATTGATGTCTACTTATACGACCTGATGAATCTCGAGTACGTGTTCGTTAACGCTTTTCCGTGGCCTCTCGTTAGCCATTCCGAAGACGGCTCGATTTGTAGGCAAATCAATCATTGGTAATGTGTTCGTTCAATGGCCTTTCGTCTAATTGCGATTGTACGACACGACATCGAAGTTACACCAGCATCATCATCGGGGCGATCTGGTTCATCGAAACTGTAAGCCACCCTTCACCCCACCTCACTGCATGTTTTTGACGCGCGTACTTTGCCAGACACACAAAGAACATGGGATACATGCATCCATTCCACTCGTTTCGCAACGCGTTTGAGTTTCCCTTGCTTTGAACTCATAGCACTCGTTCAGTCACAACTTAGCTTTGCCCACACTCCTTCACCAATCACGAATACAAAGTCGATAGCATTCCCCTCGCAAATCCTCGCTCGTTGTGATTGCAGAATTATGAAACAAATGGCGTACCCCTCATGTATCACAGCATCGGGTCACAGGTTCGCAACTCCAGATAAAGAGTGCGGGGTGCACCATTGCTCTCCTACTCCACAAAGTCCCGTTATCAATCACTACTGATACTTACATTCATATATCAACATGCTTGTCAACGTCAATATGAAGGCAACACAGGTCGAACAGCTGTCTGGGTATGCATTCGAGAACAAATTGCTCGCTGCCGAAGCTGTGCAGATGGCAGCGGCAGAAGTTGCCGCCATTCATGGAGCATTCATCGGTCTTGCAAACAACAAAAGACTTTCAGTGCTTGGAGACGCGATTCTTGCCAAAGCCTTATGCGCTCTCTGGTTCAATGCTCGCGACATCCGTGGTCAGGAATCACCTACCGCTTCCCTTCCAGACATACGCTTACAAGATTAGGCATAAAGTTGGATTCAATCCACTGGACTATCTTGCGCAACGACTTGCTGACCAACGAAAGCCTCGCTCGACGTGGCTATAGGATCGGCGTTGATGCCTGTGTCTTTTGCAATGAAGGCACTGACGTCTCTGCAAGAATGGTAGCCAGTACCCTCCAGGCTATTGTCGGAGCTGTGTATCAAGACGGTGGTGATGACGCTGTCGCTCTTGTCATTGACCACTTTGGCTTCACTGAACACCCCTTGCTCATGGTAGCGTTATACCCCTCCTCTCTCCCACCATGAACGAATGTCTCAAAACAACTAATGTGTACTCTTTTAGATCCCTGTAATGCTCATTCAAGGATTCTCAATGAGAAACACTATCAGATCCTCTTACCGAAGGTGGGCGCTTCGCTTTCGCTCTGGCCTGCGTGCAGGTTCCTTGGAGGAGCTTGCACGCATACCAAATTCAATTGCGCGGCGCCCGTCCTTCGTTCTGAGGATCTGGAAGTACTTCTCTTTGAGAATCCTCGAGTGGGCGCTGCCAGCCCGGATCATGGGCGTGCGCAAACGGTCATAATCGTGGCCTCTTCGACACAATCGACGATCATGCGTGCGTCTTCTAACTCTGCTATTGTAGGGCAACGAAGTTTAGTCAACAATCGAACGTGCGAATAAGGCACACACAAGCGCTGCATCTGGTTATATATGACTGGCGTAAGGGTCAGGCCTGGACTGAGAGTGGGCTAGGATCCTTACTGTTGGTGGACACATTCGTTTGCAAGACTTTTTGCTTTTGGCTGAGCAGCCGACCACACTATTTTACAGCCTCTACTTAACAAGTTGACTGTAGCCCCCGAATTGATTATTTGGATCTTATGCCCTCTTCGACTTTCAAGCAGAAGTGGGGTGACTTGAAAATGCATCTCTGTTTCAAACATCCAGCTTCTAATAACACACACTGTTGCACGTATCTTTTCTTGTGCATGCCAAAAGTGGCTACCATTGCTTATTCGTGGATAGAAATCCTAACTAGATCTTCCCATGTGGTTGCAGCTCGGTTAAGCTTCATTCTCGAACGTGTCCGCGCCCAGTCTGACAGCAGTGACCAACTGCCGCTTCAAGCCTGCCAACAGCCAGATTTGCTTGACCTTCGACGCCTTGCATGTTGTTGTTATCGATAGATCGTACACTGGAATAAGCATGTTGATTTTGGGCTAGTGACGTCATAGCCCAGATCGCACTTTCCTAAGTGGACGCCGTTGTTTCGACTCATCCAGAATCATTGTCAGCACTACACCTCAGAGACTGGTGTACTGAAGTACTAAAATGCGTTGATAGCTACTTCCCAGAACCTTCAGGCGTCTCAGGCTTCTCAGCGCAGCTCATCCATACTTCAAGTTGATTCAAAATGGCTGACCCTAACCACCACGCGCTCGTGATCGGTGCCTCAGGGCTAATTGGCTGGTCAGTTGTGAACCAACTTCTTCAACCTTCCCCGCAACCGCGGGTCCGAAAAGTTTCAGCCTTGGTCAATAGATCCCTGAAGCTAGAGGATGCCTTTTGGCCAACAGCTTCAGGAAACAGTCCGGAATTCAACCTTGTCTCAGGCGCGGATCTATCGTTTTCCGACGAGGAGTTTGAGGTCTTCCTGCAAACGCATGTGACCGACGTTGCTTCCATTAGCCATGTCTACTACTTCTGTGAGTCCTACTTTTGGAGGTAATGTCCTTAATGTGGTTCGCTAACGCAAGTGCATAGCGTTCAAGAGCGACGCGGATTTCAAAAACGAAGTCGAGACCAATGTTGGTATGATGCGCCGCGTCGTACGTGCAGTGAAGAACCTGTCTTCCAACTTTCAATTCCTGGTATACCCAGGCGGTACAAGGGTACGTAAACAGTTTTTCAGTCTGTTTCAACATACCTATTGACTCCTTTAGGGCTACGGCATTTATCTCCCTGATGGGATCTTCACAGCACCACTTACGGAAGAATTAGCCGATCAGCTACCAGAGGACTATCTGCAGACAGTCGCATACCCGCACTACCGCGCCATGCTTACCAAGGAGTCCGTAGGTCAACAGTGGACGTGGTGTGAGCTGGTACCAGATGTTATCGTTGGCTTCACGCCCAACGGTTCCGGTTTCTCACTTGCGGGCCATTGGGCGGTCTATCTGTACGCCTACAAACTAGTCTATGGCGTAGATGCAGAGGTGCCATTCCCAGGAGTAAAAGCAGGCTACGATTCTTTGTTTACAGAAGTAAGCGCATCGACGCTGGCTAAACTCGCCATTCATGCGTCACTGCACCCAGACAACTTCAGAGAACGAATCTTCAACATTGCTGACAGTGCGACGCCGAGCACTATGAGACAACGCTGGCCTCAGATCGCGACATGGTTTGGCTTGAAGGGTGTACCGCCGCCGGAGACAGCATCTGCGAATGACCCAAAGCCGAGTGACTTCATCAAATCGCATCAAAACAAGCTGAAAGAGGCCGGTGTGAAGGGCGTTGATATATGGAACGCCGGTCAATTAGACAGTGTTGGGTATTGGCTGACGTTCGATCGACATCTGGGTCTGGAGAGGGTGAGAAATGCAGGATTTATAAATGAGAGTAAGCCGGAGGAAGGGTGGTGGGACGCATTTGATATGTTCAAGAGAGCTGGAATGATCAAGTAAGGGGGTTGGTGGACAAAGTAGCGCGACGTTTTCTATAAAACCCCACCTCTGACCTTCTTCAGACGCCGAAGAGATGTGAAGATGGCAACATGCGGCTTCGAGGTATTGCAGAGTGGAGATATCTCGCTGATCCCCACTGTAGATAAGGCAAGATAACAGCGTTGACTGTCACCACGGACCCTGATGAGCTCATACCCACATGAAGTAGCCAACACAACTCTCAAACACAGAACACTCTTGAGAGCGCCGTATAAACTCTTTGGAACATCCATCCAAAACATGACATTGCAAAGGCCGCCGTGATGTGGCGCTGGCTCGGATATCCTGACACTAACGGTAAACCCAAAAGCGCACCAGAGCGCTCCCTGCCAGCATCTTGGTACTACTCGCAACCACTCTACGAGCTCGAACGTCGCGCATTCTTCTTAAAAAATGGATTCTCATTACTCACAAGCTCCGCTTCAACACCGTCGGTGAATACGTTTCCTTTGACTATGCTGGCTTCTCTTTCTTCCTGATCCTGGACCAACAAGGCAATATCAACGGCTTCCACAACATTTGCAGGCACCGAGCATATCCAGTCGTCCAGAGCCAATGCGATAAAGTTAGTGTCCTGAGTTGCAAATACCACAGCTGGAGTTATGGTCTTGAAGGCAATCTCGCAAAAGCACCACGATTCGATACTGTACCATCATTTGAATAAGATGCAACACAGCCTCCTTCCAATCCACGTGCATATCGACAAGATTGGTTTTGTGTGGATCAACCTTGAGGCTGGCCCTCCTTCCATACCATGGAGCAAGGAGTTCGGCGGTGTTGACGAATCCGAGCGAATGACACAGTTCAGGTACAACGAGGGATACACCTACGACCATACATGGTCTATGGGCCTGACCTCAAACTGGAAGACCGTCATAGAAAACTACAACGAATGCTATCACTGTCCAACTTCTCATCCCCTCATCGCCGGGGTGAGCGATTTACCAAAATACAGAGTGGAACCAGTCGGCTCGACACTAGAGCACACCATCGTCAACAAGTCAGCCAACACCGACACCGAAGACACTGACGAAATGCGACGAGGCATAACGTTCTTCCTCCCTTGCACGGCAGTAACCGTCACGCGCAATTTCTTCTACATCCAGCGCATGATACCTACTGGCCCGCACTCAACACGTATAGAAAACGAAGTCTACCGGCACCCTCGCGCAAACGACGCAGTTTTCAATGATACAATGGAGTTCTACAAGCAAGTACTGGAAGAAGATAAAGTACTTTGCGAGGGTGCGCAGAGAAACTTAAACGCAGGTGTTTTCAGGAATGGTGAACTGCATCCAGAGAAGGAGAGGGGGACATTGAGATTCCAGGCATGGATCAGGGAAGAGGTTATGGGATGGAGGGAAAGGGAAAGGAAGGAGGGGAAGGAGCTGTGGCCGGCAAGTCCGACAATAAACAATGAGGCGGATACGGAACAGCTGAGAGAGGAAGAGAGGTTTTGCGGTGAGCTTGAGAAGGCGAGTTGCGGCAGAACCGATCAGGAGTGGTAAGCCGCTACTGTCAAGGTCTTGCGAGGCTGTCTTGGTAGCGTGGCATTATAATAATCGCACATAACATCGTGCTCTGAGGCCATCAATGAGTGCGCCGTTGAGCCTATCTTGAGGCTAATGTATATCACTGGTGAAGTTTAGCATGAAAACTCATCATCCTTCTGTACTTCAAATGACACCATTATTTGGTAACACTCTAGCGAAGGACTGTTGCATCTTGTGGCGCAAACAGACTGTGGGGAAGCGGGAAAATCAACGTGGTTGAATGTATTCAAATCAAAGAGATCGAAACCATACGACTTGCTTCTGCCACTACGCAGTTGTGCTTGTCTTGCTCACGGTTCCGCGCTCTCCGAACATCCGCTCAAAGTAGACGTTTGCCCGAGTTGGTACGGTAAGAACGGGAACGCGAAACCGAGCCGTTGTGGGGACTGACTTGGGTGCTGCACGTCCGTCTAATTGCGACGTGCACCTAGTAAACTCACAAATTTGCCATTATCTTTCTTTTGCTCATCTTACTTAGACGATGCCTAGTCCTTCTTTGTACGCGGATGAGAAGGGTCAGATGCCGCTTTTAAGCTCATCTCCAGACCTACCTAGGTAGACAATGGAGCGCACTACCACCAGTGATCCTGGTCGAGTATATATGTCTGTGCGTTAACAGCCGCCAGGTCTGGCTACTTGAAGCGTTAAATTGTGCAATTAGCTTCCTGTATATGTTGTAATTCCTGGGTGTGTACTCCAATCAGCCAATTGGTTTCGTTGTCCACGGCGTTCCCGTGTCTACCCAGCTTGTCTGGCGTCGCAAGAGACGTGGGCTCTGGCATCGGGTAACGCTCTGCGCCGTTTCGACAGGAACGTATCATGTTATTGCAAGACCCTGGCATGCTTTGACTCGCTGCTGCCCTGTAATTCGGTAAGTACTGATTAGGCATGGCTAACAAATATGGGATTCTAGTTCCGAAATGAATTATACAGTTGCCGCGGTTCCTTATTAAGCATCGTTTTCTGCTCGCCCTCTGCCCTGTTGCAGCACTCCTAATGATCGACATAAGAGTCTTCGGGATGTAGTGAACTGCCGACGGTCTCACGGGGCACGGAACTTTTTCGACCAATGTCAACGTTCATAAGCCCTTCATTATTCCCATTTCTATCGTCGCCCATCCACGGACATTCTAGATCACGTTGCTCTTAGTTTTGGTTTTCCAGATTTCAAGATGCCTATTTCTTCGCGTTTTGCTGTCGTCGTCCAGCTTTTCGGCATCATCTTCACTCCTACTCTTGCCGCAACGACAACAAATGACTACGATTATGTAATTGTTGGTGGTGGTGTTACCGGGTTGGTTGTTGCCAACCGTTTGACCGAAAACAAACATGGTACGTAATTTCTTGCAGCTAACACTCAAAGCAGAAACACTGATGTGAGGATCTAGTATCTGTCTTGGTCATTGAGAGCGGCGAGTCTGTCGATAGCCCGGGAAACATGATCCCTTACAAGGCCAACGATCTTAAAAGTACTGCCGGTTTGATGTGGGAAGGTCTCACCTCTCTTCCTGAGCCCGGTTTGGGCAACTCAACATACAACGTCCTGGTTGCCAAGGTCCTTGGTGGCGGGTCTGTAATTAACGGAATGGTATACGACCGTGGTTCCGCAGCTGATTACGATGCCTGGGAAGCTCTAGGAAACAGTGGTTGGGGTTGGGCAGGTATGGAGCCCTACTTCAAAAAGGGTACGACCTTCCAGCCCCCTTCTGCATTGGCCGCTGAAGCCTTCAACATCACCTGGGATCCTGAGACGTATGGTAGTGGCCCTCTTGCTGTAAGTATCACAGACACTCAGTACCCTGATATTAAAGACTACTGGGCCGCTTGGAAGGCTACCGGCGTTCGGATTCCCGAGGATGGCAATAATGGTGAGGCGTACGGTCCCTCATGGTACGCCAACACCATGGATAAGAAGACTGGTCGTAGGGCCCACGCACGGTACGCCTATATCGATCCCATCTCTCAGCGCACCAACCTCAAGATCCTCACCAAGACTACTGCTCAGAAGATTGTCTTCGGCAGTGGAAACAAAACACTGATGGCCACCGGTGTCGAGATCATGGATGATGCCACCGGTAAGACTTCTATTGTGAATGCGAGGAAGGAGGTTATTCTTGCAGCTGGCGCTATCCAGTCTCCAAAACTGCTACAGCTCAGCGGTTTGGGTCCCAGATCTGTTTTGGAGGCTGCTGGTATCAAGGTTAAGGTCGAGCTCGACGCGGTGGGCTCCAACTTCCAGGATCACCCTTACGCCACCGTAATCTTCAACACTAACCCTGTCCACTACCCCAGCCCAAACCTGCTCATGACCAATGCTACGTTCAACGCCTCTGCCTGGGCTCAGTACGAAACCAATAAAACTGGTCCGTACACGTACGCTCGTGGTAATGCTCTCGCATTCATCTCTCTGCCTGATATGACTTCAAATGTCAGCTCGGTCATTGCAAGCCTGAGAAGCCAGCAAGATGCCAGCTATCTCCCTAGCTTCTATACGGGCAACAAAAAGTTGCTCAAGGGCTTTGCTGCACAGAAAGAGATCATTTCAGGGCTATTCCAGCGCAAGGATGCCGCTGTTGCTGAGTTCCCTGTCCCTGCCGATGGCACTTATGGCCTTGTTGGTGTCGAAAAGCCCCTTTCTCGAGGTTTCGTTCACATCAATGCAAAGAACCCTACCGGAGCTCCAGACATCATTCACAACGCCTTCGTCAATCCTATCGACCGGAGTGTCATGGCCATAAGTCTTCGTTTCTTCCGCACCGTCTGGGCCCGCCCTGAGCTCAAGGAGTACAAGATTAGCGAGACTGTTCCTGGTGCTCAGTACACCTCCGACAAGGATATATATGCTGCTCTTCTGGCTCAGGGGTTTTTGTCGCCTACCCTCGCCCATCCTTCTGGTTCATGCCCCATGATGCCAGAGAGCGCTGGTGGCTGTGTTAGCGACGAGCTTCTGGTTTACGGTACACAGCACCTTTCCGTTGTGGATGCTTCTATTATTCCGATCATCCCTTCGTGCCACTTGCAAGCTACCGCTTACGGGATTGGCGAGAAGGCTGCTGATATGATCAAGAGCAGGGCATAGATCCGTCCGTCTTGTTTGAAGCTCGACTTTTCATGTACATAGAATATCCAATTTAACCAACACTCAGGCGTGACTACGTAATAGTCCTGGCAATTGTCATAATCAAAGTTAGCAGACATCACAGACATTAGAAAAGCTGGTCTATAGTAAGTGTCCCTTAGGCGCGCGACTTGAAGTATCTGGGGAGAAAACGAGAGGTATGCAAGCTAACGACGAGAATGCAGATCATGTAGAAAAAGCTCGGAAGGCTACTGAATCTTATAACAAAATAGGGTTTCTGACCAAAGCACCGTGAGAGTTGAGCGAAGAGCAGCAGTGACCAACGACATCGGACCGTGGAGGAATATGGGAGACGTTTTCCGCAGAAAATTCCAATGCATTAACTGAGCTTCGTACTATCTAGACACCATTAGAGGGTGAGGCACAACATTAAGATATTGTCGTATAACAATCGTCACGTATTTATGGCTATACGATCATTTTACTGTCTCTCAGTCCTTCCTCTTTTATCTACGTGACCGAATTTCCAATCCTAAACGTCAAAACATACAGTTTGTTGCTGAAAGAAGAAATGAGCTTGACCCTACCCTTAACATATGATATACGTTCGAAGGCGATAGTATCCAACCTTTTTGCCCCTTACTATCATTCCGTAGCATAAGCGCTTTTTAAAGCAGACCAGCCTCAGCATCCCCGTATCCTTTCTTTTTGCTGCGGCGTTTCTGCTCCTTCCTCTCCTCCTTCATTGCTTTCTTCTCTTGCTTCAACATCTTCTTCTCTTTACGCGACATTCTAGGAAACTCGCTATCAGGCCCAACAAGCACCTTGCCAGGGTGCATCACACTGAGCAAGAGAAGAGCGAGGAACATTGGGGTGGCGTCGAGGGTGTACACGAAGGCTTCATTGAAGAGCATTGGATTTCCGGGCTCAAAACCTTTCGTAAACTCGACAAGTCGGAAGATGATGCGAATCCGCGACAGGTTAGCCAGGGTTAACGATGGCACTAGTTTGCACTTACAGTGATGAAAATCAGGACTGTGAACATAATCCACATCTGGAGACGCCAACCGGTTCTTTGTTCTTGTACCTGGCCCTGCTGTTCTATATGCATCATGTTGCGCACAAACTTGACTCCAATAATGGTGAACACAACCTTCAAGGAATTTAGAATCGCCACCCAAAATCTGTAGCACAGCACTTACGATGAAACCTTCCTGCACACCCACGCCAGCCATGTACACTTTCAACCCAATACGCTGCACGTCCGCACCACTGCCTGGATCGAGCATCATACCACCTGCAGCTTGCACTAAGAAAGATGCGATATCTGCCCAAACGAAGTACCTTGCAATGCTCGATGCTTTTAGCCCTGCGCAGCGCCGCTCAGTATGGAAAAAGTGTACCAAGCGGCCGAAGGTCATGTAGACGAAAGCATTGATCCCTGACCTAGTTAGTCAAATGAATCACCAGCTCTAACCGACCGATGACTTACAGAGCGGCGCAAGCAAAAATAGCAACTGACTTGCCGTCGCAAGCCCTAAATTTTGCTGGTCTCTGCTTCCTAGCGTGCGACAAACGAAGCTCGTCAATTCGAACAGTACGCCCGTAATCACCACCCAAGTAAACCTCTTCTTGTACCAGAAAGCTTGAGAGATATGCGCGATGGTCAATAGGCCAAAGAGAACTGTGAACAGTATAGCTGCGGCGAAGGAAGGATTATAAGTGTAGTATGCATTGCATGCCGAAAAGTCGTCAACTCTCCCATTTTTGCCCGGGACAGCAGTGGTGCATTCTGGAGAAGGGGAAGAGTCGGCACGGGAAACGAGGTAAACGTTAGAGAGAGTAGATGTTGGTATGTTTGGCATTTTGACTCGATGTAGACAGATGCAAGGATGTCGGTGGCAATTATCCTGATGATTCTGATAGCCCCCAACGTACTCAATCCAGGATATGTAATAGCTACCTTACCCTCTGCTAATACTGACCAGGAACACGCTGCGCCCGCTGCGTTCGCAATGCGCGTTTCGAGGGGTGGGACGCGTAGTCGGACTATAAGCCAAGCCACTCTGCTGCGAGTAAGCGGTGCAAATTGTGTGTCGGGAGGGTTGTGTCAGCCTCAGGCGACCCAGTCCATGCGTTTAGCTCAGCCTCTTCGCAAGCTATCCCTATCTCGAAAGCTGAATACGAAAGGTGACAGCAGAAACCTTAGCTTCGAAGTCTGATTCGGTATAGCGGTTAGCGACGAATCAACATGCATCATCAGGATGTTTGATGATTTGGGGCAGTAGCTGAGTGTCAATCCTAAATATATTCTATCAACCCTATCAGAAATCGCAGACTACTCTCACACACTCAACTAGAATTTTGCTGCTGCTGCAAATGCTGCCTTGCTCATGACGTTTCCGCTCTTACCCTCTGCAAAGACCTTGCCCAACCCATTCTCAACCCAGCCCACCGTTTCAATCCACCTGCCTTTTTTTCTGACTATCTTCGCTCTGCAGAGCAGCACACAAGGCGTCGTCACCGCTGCTTTGAACTTTACGTGTAGGTCGGCGGTTGCGATTATGTCGTCGTACACATACAGAATGTGCCTTCCCATGACTTGATCCAGAAGAGTCGCTGCAAGCCCTCCGTGTAAGCGTCCCACACCACCGTCGACATCTTGTCCGAGACTTATCAGAAGGCATGTCTCTGCTGTGTCCGGATCGGTAGCACTCCACAATTGTTCTTCCTTTGAGTTTATGGACACTTGTCTTGAGGCACGATGGTTATCTCCCGCGTCTGCATCTGCCGATGCATTCCCAGTGAACACAACCTTGCCATCACTCTGTCGCTCAATTTTGCCGGGCTTGTACAGGGACAGATACGCCCTCAACGCGCCATCGGTGAATAACGTCTTGGTGAGGAAGGAATTCGAAACATCCTCGCGTTGGTCGGCTGCCTGGCGGTTCTCTATATGCGTGATTAACGGATCGGAGAGTAGATCTTGACACCAGTCCAATGAATTAAAATCATCCAAACGTTCAACTCCGCTGATCCCGGAGTCCGCATCTGGCGGCTGGCTCATGCTTGGGCAGATAGATAGTAGTAAAGGTGAAGGACTTGTAACGAAGAAAACGTATACTTGAGGGTTAGGTTAATGAGCCAACAATAAGCTCTAAGGGGAGATGAATCGGTAATAAGCACTTTGGGGAGATATGTTGATACGTCACATCAAGGCAATGATTCAATATGCGATTCGTCAATTGTGAGGTGGTGAAGATCGCCTGCCGAGGTTCATTTGCGCCGAAGTCCAGGATATGCTGGGTTAGGAGCGCGTCTCGCTTTTGTTCGTGCTTCAAACACTCACTTCGCTTCTATGGCTATATACAACAATCTAGCGCATTTTCGCAAGATAAGAAGCCAAGCAGAGCATATGGATAAACACAACAACAGCCCTCATCGATAGAGCCCACTACCTAGGTACCTACGTCTGTAGGTATGCACGGCCTATCTACGGCGCCCCCGCTTCGAACGGATCCTAGGTAAAGGTTGAGCGCCGGATACACCGGATAGAATTCTTGCCAACAATAAAGCTCAAGATCCAAAGTGCATATCAGCAACTTTGGGTGTCGCGATGCTCAGGTTCCATAGGTACTGAATGAATGAAATCCTTCGAACGCGACGGCGGGGTTCAATACAGCCACATATCAGACTGGACCGCCCAGCTTCCTTGAAAATGTACAGGTTTCATCTTGAAAGGCCAGCAGGCTGGGTGAGTTAGTCGTGGATGCTACAAGCCTTGAGAAAGACGTCGTGCCAGGGTCAAGAAGCCAGGCACTGGTATGCCGCCAGCTCGAGACCTTCGAACACACACCTTGCCAATGATCCTTCCAAGGTTCTCAATACACTGGGTACGAGAGACTCTATACACCTTCTGAATCGGCGCTAGACCGTTCCTGCCAAGTCTACGCCGCGATAATCGCTGTAGATTTGGTTGCGCTTTCTGCAATGACGCGAAGCTGGGCAAAATTGCATGTTCGCTTTTCTTATCGTTCGATTGCTTGGCTGAAGCACCCAAGACAATATGCATCACCATATATTAGTCTCGCATCTTTGGAAGAGCATGGAATTACGACCGCCTTACAGAGTTCACTTTGAAGACCTCTGCACTTGTGTACAACTATGGCGGCACTTTCCGCATCGCACCTAAAGCATCTCTTCTGGGGAGATTCTAGCGATAGTGTCAATGCTGCAGACGTCAAGGCAGACAATGCAAAGATCGGCGAAGAAGTTTTCGTCAACGGAGTGCCCATCTACCAAGATGCCAACGGAGCTCCAGTTGAGACAGTCAGTCCGTTGGGTTATCACGTAGGTTGGGCTGGTATATTGTTTCTAAATGTATCGCAAATGGTAGGCACGGGAGTCTTTAGCACACGTAAGTTGAATCTCAGATCGATCTGAAGCTCAATGCAATACTAATGCAATCTGTAGCTGGCTCAATCTTGCGCGCGCTGGACTCTGTGGGTCTATCGATCTTGTACTGGATCTTCGGTTTTATCATTGCTGCCAGTACGTACACTCCTCAGTCACAGGACTGCTACTGCATGCTAACAGTTCTCAGCTGCGCTTGCAATCTACTTGGAGTATGCATCCTTGTATCCAAACCGGTCTGGAGGGCAGGTTGCCTACCTTGAGCAAGCATTCCCAAAGCCTGCATTCCTGTTTCCTGTCACATACGCCTTTTTCACAGTTGTGTTCTCGTTCTCGAGTAGTAATGCAGTTGTGCTTGCCCGTTACATATACCGTGCGGCGGGCTACACAGCCTCTGAGTGGGAGAACAAAGGTCTTGCCATGGCTTCGTATACCTTCCTTGCATTTCTGGTAAGCAACGGATTAGTCTTCCGAAAAGCAAGTCTGACCTCTGAACAGTGCTTGATATCTACAAAATGGTCAATTCGCCTCATGAATTTGATCTCATTCGTTAAGTTGATTATCCTTTTATTCATAGTCATCACCGGATTTGTAGTACTTGGTGGTGGCACCAGCGTTCAAGATCCTCACGCCAACTTCCGTAATTCGTTCGATGGCATCACCAACAATGGCAATGACTTGGTGAATGCTCTGGTGAGCGTTAATTTTGCCTACCAAGGATATGCAAACGCTTTTAACGTCACAAATGAAATCAAGGTGCGTGCTCAAAGTATTCCCATAGTGTCATTACTAACACCCGACAGAACCCGTTCCCGCTGCTAAAAAAGGTTGCTCCCATCTCGCTCATCATCGTATTCATCCTGTACGTTCTTGCCAACGTAGCCTACTTCGCAGCTGTGCCAGCAGCCGAGATTCGAGAGTCCGGTGAACTGGCCGCTGCTCTTTTCTTCGAGGCTGTCTTTGGAACCAAGGCTGCAAAGGGCCTCCCCGCCTTGATCGCGGTTAGCGCAGCTGGAAACATCATGGCAGTCATCATCGGAGCTACACGTCAGATCCGTGAATGTGCGAGACAAGGTGTCATTCCTTGGCCGCACATCTGGGCATCCACTAAGCCTTTCGGTACACCTTTCGCCCCAGTCCTGCTCAAATGGGTGATGACCTGTATCGTCATTCTGGCGCTGCCTTTCGGGGACGCATTCGACTTCCTGGTCGATCTAAGATCTTATCCAGACTCCGTCTTCATCTTCTTGATGGTCGTTGGCATCTATGCCATCCGCTATCGTCGCAAGAAAGAAGGTTTGCCGCCCGCCCAGTTCCAAACGTGGCACTCTGCCCTCATCTTCTCAGCGCTTATCTGTCTCTTCATCCTCATCATGCCTTGGGTTCCTCCTGAGGATGGTGGCGACTACTCGTTCTGGTATGGCACATACATTGTCGTTGGAATCGGCCTTCTGGTTGGCATGGGCCTGTACTATTATGTATGGGTACATTTACTGCCACGCCTCCGCAAGTACAGTATTAGGACTTTGACTGTGGTAAACGAAGATGGAAGTGTCGTACATCAGCTGAAGCGAGTCCCGAACACAGAGGTTGCCGAATGGGACAGAAATCACGATGATGCTGGCAACCTACTAGGCGACGCTACAGGCATTAGCGAGACGGGAAATGCACACTTGGTCCACAGGGTCAAGGTCAGGGACACGGCGGTCCATTATACCACTGAAGAGAAGGCATAGATAACACCAGGGTCAGCTGCCTAGCTTGGAAGCGATGCTATTCCCGTTGTACAATCTATGGCAGCAGAATCGCCCTCCCTCGTACCTTCCCATCTCTTAGATCTTGTACAGTACGCTCGTAATCCGCGAGTTTGTACTGAGAGGTATGCAGTTTGACTTTACCTTGCGCAGCTAGTTCCATCAGTTCAGCAAGATCGTTGTAGCTGCCAACAAGATTTCCAACAAAGTTGACTTCTGTGGAGATTATATCGATCGTTGGAATATTCAAGTTCTCACCGTAGCCTACCACATAGTAGTTGCCGGCTCTGCGCAGCATCTTGACACCTGTCTTCGTGGAGCCACCTTCAGCAACGAAATCGATCACTGCTGCTGCACCCTTCCCTTTCGTCAGCTTTAATACCTCTTCCACAAAAAGTCCATCTTTGTCAACGTGTACTGTGTAGTCAGCTCCAATGGAAGAAGCGAGGTCAAGAGCGGCTTTGTTGCTGTCTACGACAATGAGTGTTGCCGCGTTCAAAGCCTTCATACACTATATGCCAATATGGCCAAGCTAGTCCGTACAGTTAGTAACCATCTGCTTAGTCGATATCATCCAACTTACACCACCTGCATCAATCATCACGCAGTAATCACCTGGTCTCAAGATCCTCGCTGCTTTCGCAACAACATGATACACAGTCAAACCTGCATCTGCAAGAGCTGCGACATCTGATGGCTCGAGGTTATCGCCCAGCTTGATTACACACCTTGCCGTTGTGCGAATATATTCGGCATACCCACCATCTACATGGGACTTTATTGTAGGTATAGGAGTGTCGTGCATTTTCATAGGCGCATTGTACGCCACAACTCGGACTGCTTTCATGCTTTTGTTGACCATCTTGTAGGCGAACTGTAGGAGCTGTGGGCAAAGTGAGTGCTTTGAGGGTTGCCCATCCTGTATAGATATATACACCAAAGGCTCCGAGTGGGGTTACTTGGTAGCTGGCGGAATTGTCCCAGCATGAAGTTCAATTGTGTGAGTCTGGAAGTCGGTGAATTGAATGGTGCGGGGATAGGTCCGGTGTAACGCCTACTTAAAACTGTGGGGAAGCGAGGCTGCGGCTAACTTCCTTCACCCCGGCGAAGGTCAGACTTTACCATTGTTGACTTCTAGAATACGGCAATACGTGGGCTGAGAGAGCTAGCCTACTGTGCTAAGGAAAATGCCAAACTTCCCGTAACTTTGACCGAGTCTGAGTCTCCCCTCCGCCCCTTTCTTAGATACAAAATGTTGCAGTTCTCTTCCTTGTACATTTATCTATCACACGTTTCAGACAAGTGGTAAGCGTATGACTACTCCATGAGCAGCACAGTCATTAACCCGGGCTTAGAAAAGTATCTATTCAGAAGCTTCCATAGGAACAAGTGAAACTCTGCTGCCAAACGACAACCTCTAAGGATAAATCTGACAATGCGTCCGACTGCTTCACTCATCCTTTACGATCTTGACAACGAGCCTACAAGTATGGATCGCCGTTAAATAACCTCCCCGGGGTGCTATAGACCACATATGACTGAGCTAGAGTAGGGGAGGGGCCAGCGTCTAGGAAGCGGAGTACATTCACAAATGCCATGCACTCGCTCAAGAGTGCTTAATACCAACACAAGAATAATGTCTTTGGCTCATCAAAAGTTGAAGCGTTGTTGGTGCACTAGTACAAAAGTACAGCGTGAAGGTTGCTTCAAGCTGATATAGCCACAAGAAACGCGATAGAACTGTCAAAAGCGATTAATTACCGCTGCTTGCCTTAACCAAAAAGAGTAAACAAGATGACGTCACGCTCGCTAAATTGGAGATACCCCTCCTCCGCTGGCACCGCCTCATCAACCAGCCACTTCTTATCGAACGGTCATCATTCCACACCTTACCACACGCGGAACTCACTAGCTCAAAACCCTACATCCTATATCTTTCCGAGAATGTCTTCCAACGGTATTCCCGAGGTGTTGATGAAAAAGGTCGATGACTATGTGGACTCACTTGCACCCCAAATCCAGCCCCGCATTGCATCTGAACTTGAGCTCTTCCAACAAAAGACCATCGACAGCCTCGAGACACAGGTCATTGATGCCTTCCGTTCACTCTTCAACAAAGACAAGCCAGTCTCATCGGATGGCAGCCGGGGCCCATGGAACTTGAACGACGCTGCACCAGATGCCTACGGCGGCCAATCTCTCCCCTTCGCTGATGAAATCGCCAAGTTGACGCGTAGCTTCAGCCAGATTTCTGACGAAGCAGGCGGCGACTTGCGCGATATCTTTGACCTGACTGAAGGTCGCGGCGGTGCGAACCAAACTCAGTCTCGCGGTCCCGGAGACGATGACGGTGACTTCTCTCACAAAGCTCGTGGTTTCCTTTCCTCAGCTCTTAATGTCGTTCAAGACAACCTGGACAGAAACCAAGGTCCGGGTGGTCAGAACTTCGAAATCGGAGGGCTCCTTGGCATAATTAGCAACACTATCAAGGACGCTTCACAGCACCCTGAGGAGAAGGCACGACTTATCAGCCCTGAGATTAAGCAGACAGTCGGTGACAAGCTGCGCATGCAGCATGCACCTATCGCGGAACAGTTCACTTGTATCGCGTTGGATCACATCAAGCGCTGGCTCCGTGGCAACACGAGCACGCGCGATCTTGGTGATGGCGCCAAAGCCGAAATTGCAGACCAAGTGGGCGATCTGGTGAAAGGTCTGGGAAGCCTATTTGGAAAGAAATCCAGCAATGAGGGCTCAGCCAGAGGATTCGATGAGTCGAATCGCGACGACCAAGAGCAAGGCAGTGGTGGCGGCTTCTCCAGAGTTATCAGTGACAAGCTCTCTACAGGCCTTGCCAAGGTCCACAGGGAGGTTCGTTTGGAGTTCCGCAAGGTACTCGGCGAGATCGAGAAGCAATTGTTCGAGTTGTTGCCCGACCAATTTCAACGCCCGCTCGAGAAGATCCTTGGGGGCAATCCCTTCGATTCTCAGCTGGATCGCGACGCATCTGGCCAGGCGGACCGAGGTTTTGGTGATGATATTAAAGCCAAGCTTCTCAGCAAGGTCCGCGCTCTTGTGCAGAAGGTACAGGAGACCCTCCGAGAGAGCATCCTAGGTGTCGTCAATGGCGGCCACCGCAAGTTCGAACGCGAGAGCTGGGTGTTCGTGCAGGCTATGGTTGAGCAGAAGGTGCAGAGGTATCTGCCTGATGTGAAGATCAATGTACCGGATGACATTGGCAACGAAAATGTCAGTGTAGGAACACCAACCTCGAGTACACAGATGGGTGGAGGATTTCAGTCTCCTCCCCAACAGGGCAACTTCCATCCAGATCCTCCACGCAACACCTACACCGAGCAAGGTCACGGTCAACAAGCATATGACGATCCATCACGTCAGAACAATCAGCAATACCATGGTGAGCCAAACCGACAATACCAGGACTACCAATCTCAGCCGTACCCGCCCGAGGGTTATCGATCGGAGCATTACGCTCCTCCTCAGCAAGGCTATGCGCAGCCGGATTACCCCCAGCAAGCCTATCCTCAACGCGACCACTCCCAGGGAGATTTCCGCAGCAACGAACATCCCCCGCAAGAGTACGAACGGCGATACTAGTTCCGTCTCTGCTAGTAGTCGTACACCTACGAGAGAGCTTCCTTTCAGTCCTTCGCTTCACTCAGGTTCCTTAACCACCTCTCTCCTTCGCAAGATAGTGCATAATGCTGGTCAGCTTTATTTACTTTGGTCCATGCTTGCGTAGTGTCATGTCTCCCGTTTTTTCGATGTCCTCTTCAACGGTGTGTCATTAGTCCCGCGTTGACATTTGCCACGCAGCTGTCCCCTCGGAACACCTTCGGAACCTCTTTAGTCATTTGAATCCATGTCTCGCAGCCCTAACACAGTGTCTTGTTGCGGTTGAGACTGAACAAATTGCAGCAGAATGATGAAGACCGAGGCGCACAAGCCTATCTTTGCTTATAACGAGGCCTTTCCGCTGGCTTATCTTACGTTTGGGCTTGCTCCCTTTCCCCCTAGCTCTCTCTGGAGTTCAGTCAATATGACGGCCTTCAATGCTAAGTATCGTGTTCTTGCGATTACTGCAGCGTTCTTTACGATTTTTTTGGTATTAGCCTCATCTTTGCACGTCATCCGACGCCCGGCCACCTACACTGCAAAGCAAATCAATAACCAGCCATCAGGCATAATTAGTCACAGTAGCCCCAGCTTCGACGACAACAGCGGACTCGAACACACACCCGATGGTGTCGACCATGTAGTCAGCCCAGAACATGGCGATGTCAACGGCACGGGAACGCATCCAGACGGAAGCGAGAAGCTAGCCTACGTTACTTTCCTCTCCGGCACGCTCGACCAGGATGAAGACCTCGAGAATGACCACTACTTCCAAGCTGTCCGGATTCTCGTATGGCAACTTATACACCACCTACCGACGCGCGCCGAGAACATTGACGTCGTCGTTATGGTGACACCCACCGTATCCGAATCACGGCGCAAGCGCCTCGTAAGAGACGGCGCCATCGTGTATCCTGTAGATTTCTTACGCGCTGAGACGAAGTGGGTGCATGCTGCAGAGGAACGCTGGAATGACGTTATGACCAAGCTACGTGTCTGGGAAATGACACAGTACAGCCGCATCTTAGTTCTTGATGGCGATACGGTGCTCGTAAAGCCCCTCGACGACGTCTTCAAAGACCCAGGCGCGCAGATCCGCAACACCAAGCAGATGAGCAGCTACAGGCCATTGGATGGGGAGGCGCCTCTACCCAAGACATACCTCCTAGCCAGTCTGTCTGAAGTCTGGGACTCAACACACGAATTCCCCCCCAAAGACGGCACCGGCATCAAGACGGTTGGCTATATGAACGCCGGCTTCTTCCTCCTCGCGCCCTCGATCGACGGCTTCAACCACTACAAATCGTACCTCGAGATCCCCGATTCATTCGATCCGAAATACCCCGAGCAGAACCTGCTAAATAAGATACACGACTGGAAGGGGCCAATGCCTTGGACTGAAGTCGACTACAAATGGAACATTCGGTGCCCAAATGACGTTGATATCGAGAAGGGCCTCGTCAGTGCGCATGAGAAGTGGTGGACACAACCATACCTCTACAACAACGACAAGACAAAGCACTGGTTGAGGAGTAGGAGATGGGAGATGAAGGGGTGGTACACCGCGTATGACATGTTTTCAGGCCACGATGGATGAACATAGACTTTTTGCCCTTTTGTGGCTATATTTCTAGACTGTATTACTTAGTCGCGGGGCGCCGCGCCCACATACGCTCGAAGGTGCAGTGAATACGTCGCACGATGGCGCAGGATATATACCGCACCTGCAAGAAGCTTGGTGGTACACCTTATCGGTCGGCTCACCAAAAGAGCGACCTCCGTGGCGATCGGTTTCAGGCGCCATGGCCAAGATGCTCTAAAGCAGAGACAAATAGCTTGGCTTACCCAAAAGGATCTAATATATGGGAGAAGGATCAAGAAGGTGCCTGCATTTGCAGATGTTCTACTGATGCTTGTAATCACGACACCGGGTAAATTGGGGTACATTCGAGGATACACAAACGAGTTTCAAAGATTTAACGACTCTGCATTATCGTAATATTAATGTTGAAACGCTGCAACACAAATAAGCCTAGAATCGCGCCTCCCTCTGCTGACTCCCTGTTCCCATCTCGCCCTTGGCAAGCGTATCCGCCTCCTTCTCGTCGACCAGCTCCAGTGGACGGTACTCTGCGTTCCACATCTGCTCGCGAATCCACTCTTCCAACTCACCATCATTTTTAGGGATGTCCTGTTCCTGAGCCAAGTCGTCCTCAACAGCCTTTTTGATGACTTTACTGGCAATCTGGACACTGATCTCGCGAACATCCTCTACGTCAGGCAGAAGGCCCGATCCAGAGCCAGTGACGACTGGAGCGGCGGCGGCTAGTGCTTCGACGGCGGCAACGAGGAGGGCGGGTGTCATAAGTCGTGTTCGGCTCAAAACTGCTCCGAGCCCAATGCCAGGGAAAGTCACGGAGTTGTTGCATTCGGCTTGGGAATATCAGCAATAGACTCATAGTGGTGACAAGTACAAGACTTACAAATCTCATATTCCTTCCCATCGTGCTTGACGGGGTCGAAGGGTGAGCCGGTCGCAACTAGCACCTTGCCGTTAGTCCAGTCGTACAGATCTTGTGGTTTCGCCTCGTGTAGTCTTGTGGGATTTGATAGCGGGAAGATGACTGGACGATCGACGTGTTTCGCCATCTCCTTCACAACTTCTTCGGTGAAAGCACCGGGCTTGGTCGATGTACCAATCAGCACGTGTGGTTTGACTTCCTTGACCACGGAAAGCAGATCACCGTGGTCTTTGCCTTCCCATTCGCTATCTCTACGAGCATAGCCGACTTGAGCTGGAGTGAGTTGGTCTTTCTTGCCCTCTAGCAGTAAGCCTGGCTTGTCTACACACCTGCGAAGCGTAAGCAGTGTTTAAGCTGTCAAAGGTACTGATCTGATGACTTACCAGATCTGTGTCCCTGCGTCCTCTGTCGACTTGCCGGTTCGCTGCGATATGGCGTCCTTGATCTGGTCTGCGATTCCCGTGCCGGCAGTGCCCGAGCCAAACATGACAAAGCGCGCCTCGTCCCACTTGGTTCCGTTGACCTGGAACGCAGCCATGATTGCAGCCAAAGTGACACAACCAGTTCCTTGTACATCATCATTGAAACAAGCAATTTCAGGTGTATACTTGTCAAGGATCCTCCGTGCGTTGTTCAGCCCGAAGTCCTCGAAATGAATGTACGCTTTCGGGTATCGTTTCCTCGCAGCCTTGACAAACGTGTCAACAAACTTGTCGTACTCTTCGCCAGTGGCACGGGGTTTTCGCAAGCCAAGGTAGAGGTCATCGTCGAGCAGCTCCTTGTTCTGGAGTCTGGTCAGTACGGATGCTTTCCGCATGTGAACTCTGAGGCACTCACGTCTGTACCACAATCCAATACTACAGGCAGTGTGCGTGATGGGTGGATGCCTGCGCAAAGCGTGTATATTACCAGCTTGGCCACACTGATGAGGATAGCACCGACACCTTGGTCTCCAATACCCAAGATTTGCTGGCCATCGCTGACGACAATGATATCAATGTCCTCCGGATTACCCCACTGCCTGATATCGTCTTCCACTCGGTCGATATCACCGATGTTGAGGAAGCAGCCCTCAGGTTTCCTGAAAAGCCGCGAGTAGTTCGCGATAGCTTCTCCTTCAGTTGGTGTGTAGATAATCGAGAACATCTCTTTCAAGTGATCCAGGATTAGTCTATAGTACAGAACCTCATTCTGTTCTTTCAAACTTGTCATGAACGTGTTTTTCGCGATGTCGCTGGGTCGTGACTTGTATTGTTCGTATGCGCGGCGTACTTGTCCGTCGAGTGTTTGGACATTGTCTGGTATCAGGCCATGTAACTTGAAGGTCGCACGTTCTTCAGCTGTGAAAGCAGTCCCCTTGTTGAAGTATGGTGTTCGAAGAAGGGCGTTTCCCTGATTAAGCGTATCAGCGATTGATGTCTTCTTGTACGATCGTTAATTCCTACAGTCAAGGTAGTTTTCTGCGGCCCAGAAGTAGATAGAGGTAGGTGTCCAAATTTCTCGCTCTTCTTGTGTTGGTTTGCGTGAGATGCCATGTTTGCGACAATTCTATAGCCTGGATAAGGGACCGCGCGTATGTATGAAGTGAGGACTGAAGGAGGGGCTACTCTGCTTGCTAACAGGCTTTTCATGCGTGGACACATGTCAGCGCATCAACCGCGATAACAATGCGTCCACGTTTCCTAGTGGCCGCTTTCTTCCGCATGATTTGAAGCCTTCCATCGTGTTAACACGAGAACGTGAGTTTCGGCACGATGACGTCGTCACTGTCCCCACCACCAACATTATCGATACCCTGGATCAAGGAGACACGGCCGCGACTTTCCACTAGCAATCCAGAGCATCGAAAGGTATGTATAAGCAAGAATCAGACGGTTCTAAGATGAGTAATGGCTGACCGGCTTGCCAAGTCGCCAACGAGCGTCGTTGTCGCCAACAGCTGAGGCGCGATGCGCCAGGACGCAAGGCGCCAACCCACCAAGGATCGCCGGATCTCGAACAACATCAACAAGATCTCCACCACCGGTCCACGTACCGTTCGGAAGACACGGCATCAATCCTACTTCATGCTTGTTTGTTTTAAGCTTTATGTCACGCTCTGCAATGTCTCCACTTTGCACCCCCAATCAATGCTCAATGTCTGGCTCTCTACGCTCGATGTCATCATTCACATTGAATCGGTGCAATGCAATGATACTGGATTTTGAGAAGCACAGAGCGACCATACAAGACAACAGAATATTGATGATATTGACAATGAATTTGAAGGAAACGCTCACACTACACCGGCCAGGAAAGAATAATCTCAATCCCAACAACAGAGGAACTGGAACTCCATAACAGACAACACCATATCTGTAAAACCTACTCCAAACTCCTTGATGTGTGAATCCAAAACCAACCATTGGCCGAAATACCAGTACAACGCTGGTATCCCCTCACCCTTCCACACCCTTCGCCACCTACTTGATCATAACATCGAAGCAAGTACTCCACCTCGGCTTGCCACCATACTCCCAAGCCCAAACCATCATATGCCTCCCTTTCTCCATATCCTGGGGCATCTCAACCGTCATCCAGTTTCCCTTGTCCAGCATGCCCTCAGTCGGACTCTTCACATTCTTATCCTCGGGCCACACAAATGCCTCCTCCGCAAAGCCAATCTCCTTCAACTTGTTCTCCTTGGTGAGTTCCTTGATATCTTCAATCTCAGCTTCCTTCTTGCCCTTCCAGTACACGGCGACTGTGCCGGGGTCGCCGCCATCGACGTTAGCTCCGCGGCTGTGCCCGTTGCCGCCGAACATGAGCTTGATCTTGCCTCCAGGCTTGGTGGTAGCCATATCGGCGTTCTCGTCGGTGAAATATTTAGGCGAGCGTTGGCTCGGGTGGCAGGCGTGCGTGTCGCCTTTGAATGTCTGCGCGGCGATGTCCCAGAGGTAGTTGCTGGATTCGTCGATCCAGTTGCCTGGGTTGTGCTTTGCGCGCGGCCAGCCTTTGCAGAAGACTGCGAGGCCGGGGGCGAAGGTGTCGACGAAGAGGTCGCCGGGACCTTTGTATTCGGTTGCGTTGCCTTTCATCCATTCGAGGATGAGCTTGTTGTCTTGATCGGTGCAGCCGAGCCAGGAGTGAGCGGATGCTACGGCCGTGCAGCCGAGAATGATGGGAAGTGATCGGACCATTGTGGGTGAGTTTTGTTCTGATGGATTGAATTGCTGCTTTGAATCTGTTCTGTACATTTTCGCTCGCTGCTGCTGATCTTTTATGTTGTTGCGTCGTTCGTCAAAGTTGAGGTTGGCGATCGGACTTCGTCGTTCGGATTTGCAGACGCACAGCGCTGTGCCTGGCGGGACATCGCACTTTCACGAACGTCAAACAAGACCAGGACTTCATACTCACAGTACCCTTGACACATTTTGCTATTGTGGTAATCCCTTGGAAGACCTGCCTGGCTCATGGTAACCTTGATGCAGCACTGAAAGCGCTGCGAATGTCGGACTGCCCAGCATTAGCTTCAGTTCGCATGAACGCATCGGTCTGAAAGCATCCGCCGTCATTCACAGACGCTTTGAAGAGACAAGGATCAAGTTCTACCTCCACGCTTGCGATATCTTGCAGTCAGTACAGCATCACAACCACCGCACAGGCAACATCGTGGTAGTATAGCATGAGCCTTCTCAGCCTCCGTACTTCCGTCTTGTCGTAAGCCACAAGAACAATACTTCCAATAATAACAGAAAACCACCAGGACTCTGACAAAGTCAAGGCCGCGCAAGGCAAGTGCGAAAATTGGTGTAGCAAAAGCAACACCAGGTCTGAAGTAAAGCGTCGCCCGGTGCTAGGTTACATATCCGTGCCGGCCTCAGTCAGTGCCTTCCCACGTACTATCCTGGTGGCAGGGTAAGCTGACTGGTCGAAGTCCGTTGCGAACAAGCCCGCCGACCGAATCCGCGGGGGCCGAATTCAGGAAGCCATGTCAAGAACACCAAGTAAGTCGTGAGAAAAACATTCAATCCCATCGTAACTATATTGGATGTATAGTAAGAAAACATGTGGAGCATTCGCGCAGGTGCATTACTAGCGCGGCAGCACCAAAACAAAAAGAGGGCTTGATCGTCACACAGAATGTAGTCCAAGACATTGGACGCGCTGGGCAAGAAGCTTTGCTTGACCTCGAAGCGCAGAATGTTGGGGATGTTGCTTATTTTGCTATTGTGTTGGCTGCTACTGTGCTATTATAATGAAAAAAGGCCCTCTTTGCTCGGATTTCTATCGTGTATTCGCGTTACTAGGGTTTCTCCGCTATTGAATGAGGAATATGGAACCATATGTATTCATTATAATTCTTGTAGCCTCCTTCACAAACTTTCTCTTGTCCCGACTTCCCATTGCAGAAACTTGACGTTTGCTTGGTACAGCTCGTTGTCATAGTACCGCCCTCCAATAGCGTAGTCAAGTAACAATCTCGTGAAGCCATCATCTTGACGTCTCAAGAAGCGGCAGAACTCTTCCTCATCTCTACCAAGAACATACTGGACGAAACACGCATTCATGACGAAGCTAGTCGCATGCGCAATGTCTTCCACATCTTTAAGAGAGGGGCTGACGATGAACCCTAAGATTGGCGAAAGCGATGCTGATTTAGAAGGTTCGAGAGATGAGGCCAGGTAGACGAAGGTGATCGAATTGTCGACCTGTGCGGAGCGGAGTGATGTCTGAATCTGGAGTTCTCGATCCGGGCTCAGACGGATGTCGCTCAGAACGATGATGGTCCTGGGGCCCACGCGCTCGCGATCGATCTGAAAGATCTGAGTCCTTGCTGACGGACCGGTCCGCCCATTTGAACGCTCCTCCACTGCGTTGATGTCGATCTTGATCGCGGGGTTCGCGTTGGTTGAAACTAAGTGTCGATTGAGATAAGCGACGAAATGATTCCTGAGGCTGTGGGTGGCCGTAGGGACGTAGTCGGATAGAACGGCAACCACAACATCGTCCGCTGCGCTCTGATTGCTCGTTGGTGTTGTCGTCGTATGTTGCGCAGCTTTAGACCCAGAACATTGGGCAATGAAGGCCTTAGCGCAGTCCGTGCCGAAGCGGTGCGCTAGCCTGTCATCCCCGAAAACGTAGCGTTGATAGTCCTTGATGTCGAAGGGGAATGTCACTTCTCTGTCCCCTGTAATCTGGTGCAGGGAGAAGACATTGTCAACCATCGAGCTGCTGCAGCTCCGCTCAGGCGTGGAACTGAAAGCATCGAGGGAGCCATGGGTGGGAATTTGAAGACCGTTCCGGAAACGCTTGGCAGCGTCTACTGTGTAGCGGGTTGACCTGCAATCGCTTTACACAGCCCCGTCACGTGAGCACCATGCCTTGAAATGTATGCAGATCCCAGGTCAGAAAATCCCGCAAGACACGCAATTTCTGGGGCCTTCCACGGATCGTGCCTGGAAGTGTGGTAGTGGTAGGGCTACAACCCCCCGAAGCCATGCTCATCACATCCCCCTCAGCTCGGCATCTGAACCCGGGCGTTACTGATAACCTGCCGGTGCTATATGTGATGCAAGGGAATACATTGCATCTGCACCACTTATGAAA
Source organism: Phoma sp. XZ068 (assembly GCA_004835665.1). Taxonomy (NCBI): domain Eukaryota; kingdom Fungi; phylum Ascomycota; class Dothideomycetes; order Pleosporales; family Didymellaceae; genus Phoma; species Phoma sp. XZ068. The sequence continues at coordinate 706,574 of RBKR01000026.1, read as the reverse complement.
GTGTACACGTTCTTTACCTGGGTGATGCCGTTCTGAGCGACGGACGGGTCAAAGAGCGGTGACGTTGATGGCCGCTGTAACACCCCTGTACTTACTGATTACTACCAGAAAGTTCCGAATTCCTAATGAAAATGCACGTCCCGAGCATGAGTTGACCAGCGCCAGCGGAAATCTTGTGTAATTTCGCTCTTGGCAGTAAATCGCAACAACCTTGTGCACTGTGTATAAGTGAAGGCTTGTAAAGTACTGCATTGCTGAGGTTTTGAGGCATATGTGAACACCGAGGAGTGAATATTATGTACGTCGGCGATAGTATGTACGTCGACGATGCAGGCGTAATTGTGAATTCCGTTTGTGGTCGACCGTAAGGGCAACAAGCGAACGTTCGAAAGCCTATCTTAGCGGCGGAAAGCTTACGAGGTGTGCCGCAGACCCTTTGCAGTGGACCCTTTGCTGATCTCACTGCTGTAATCGGCCCTTGAGCCACTCTTCAATCGCAAGCTGCGCAGCGCCTTTCTTTGCTCCAGGAATCATGGTATCGACCATGGGCGCAACATGTGATTCCTTGGCTGACTCATGGAATATGGCACGACTGGAATCACCGCCGCCGTCTGCCCAGCCTTTCTTAAAGTTGCTCTCTAGCTCTCGAATCGGATCCACGAGCACCTCGTAGCCACCTGACCATATGTACACATCGCTCACAACTTCGTGCATGCCATTCCACCAAGACGAAGGGTTGAGGCAAGCTTCAGTCCAAGTATCTCCAGAGACTGGCCCCGGATCAGCTTCAAAGTTAGAGGTATTCGATTTATTCAGAAACATGGCACTCCATTTGCGCAGTGCAAGAGGCGCCAGTAAGTCCCGAGTCGCATTGGTGCTGAAGCTTGGGTAGTCGGTACGAAATCCCACCCAGGGACTGAGGAGTAGAGCCCCGCCCAGAGGAGATTCGAGGCGTACAGGGAAAACATCTGCATGGGGATGCAGTAGGTGCGAAAGCAACGAGAGGGCCAGGTTACCACCTGCAGAGTCGCCTGCGACGAAGATGTTCGATGGATTGCGCCCAGTCTCATGGACAAGATGCGCGAGGACCACGGCTGCTTCTCTGAGTTGCGTAGGATATACGGCTTCCGGGACCAGTGTGTATGCCAGCATCAGGACTGAGACAGACGGCTTGCTCCCACCGGCGTTTAGGTCTTCGACAAGTCCAGTAAGGTGGCGGAAGTTGCCCTCGTTTGCTGGTTGCGTGTAACCACCGCCATGGCAGTAAAGAATCACAGCTTCGGCATCTGGCTCTCCGATCCAATGTGCGATGGCTCGACCATGCTCATTGTCTAGCTCCAACGTTTTCGGCTCAAGGCCTCTAGGCTTGCAGTACAGCTTGACATAGCTCACGCTTGTTTGCGGGGTCAGGTACCGGGAGTCTGCAATGGTGAGACGCTGCAGCATAGAGCGCACAGCAGCGCTGAGTACATCTCTGTAAAGCGATGATGCTCGTACGGATCGAAAGGGATATGTAATGAATCGAGAGATTCCTGCGGAAGCTGTTCACTAATTAGCCTACATTCGGCTACTTAAGCATCAGAGATCATTGACCAGCATTCACGACCAGCCACGCAATGCGGAGGTAGCTTGCAGAACCAACCACTGTGCTCGCCATATTGACATGTATATGTAAATAGAGAGAACAACAAACTTACTGGCAAGGCTGCTTCAGCTGCACCTTTTTGGGGCCATGATGAGTTAGCGAGACGGCGAGAGCGGATTACCGAGCCGGTCGGGGACGGCTAGGTGATGGTTGCCAAGCCGTCTTAGCCCGCAAGTGCATTTGCGAGACCAACCGGGCTCGGACTCTAATTCCGCTCAAGCAACCGCTATGGATGACGATCGGGACTGTCCGAGTCGGTTCCTGACTATGAGGGAGTTGTTGCGCACATGAGCGCCACTATAAGCCTTGTACATGAGCACACTCAATATCACAGCTTGTGAGCGACTAAGGCAGATGTTGACATTGGTCCTGGCAGCCTCCAAATAAGGCGAACGCTTCATATTCATCTCCAATCTCATACTGCATACTCCTGCCAACACGAGGCCGTCGGTTAGAAAGCACACAGATGGCAGTGTGTTAGTGCATGCAGAAATCAAGCAGCTCATCATAGATGTCAAAAAGGAGACATCAATGCATAATATATCCTCAATTGCAAGTCCAATTCTTCCCGTCCAAGTACGCCAATGTCTATGAATTTTTAGATCACCCAACGGATATCACAACCACTTCCACTTCCACTTCGCACGTCTGGTCTAACCCCACACGTCCATGTTGTGAACAATAACCTCCTCCTCGCCCCTTGCGATGAGTCGCCCAATCTCGAATACGGCCTCGCCCTCGGCTTGCAGCAGCTCCAACGTCGCCTTCGCATTCTCAGGGCTGACGACTAGCACCATGCCGAGACCGGTGTTGAAGGTGCGCTGGAACTCCTTGGGCTCCAGACTGCCGGTCTTCTTCAGCCACTTGAATACATCTGGCAGCGGCCATGTTTTGGCGTCCAGCTCGGCGGTGAGGGTCTTGGGCAGCATGCGAGGAATGTTTTCTGAGAGGCCGCCGCCGGTGATGTGGGCCATGCCCTTGAGCAGGTTCTTGCGAACAGCTGACAGGAGAGGCTTGACGTAGATCTTTGTGGGCGTGAGGAGGGCAGTGCCGATGTTCTGCTCTGGTGACCACGGTGCGGTGTCGTGAAAGGACAGACCGCTGCGCTCGACAATCTTGCGGACGAGCGAGAAGCCGTTGGAGTGGACACCGCTCGACGACATACCGAGAAGGATATCGCCTTCTCGCATAGCCGCTGTGTCGGGGAGGATAGTTGCGCCCTTCTTGATGGCGCCGATGGCAGCACCACCAGCGTCGTATTCGCCTTCCTGGTAGATTCCGGGCATTTCTGCCGTCTCTCCACCAACCAGTGCAGCACCGGACTGTCTGCACCCGTTTGCGACACCTTCGATGAATTTCGCGGCGCTGGCGATGTCGAGCTTTGAGCACGCATAGTAGTCGAGGAACATGAGAGGCTCTGCACCCTGGACGACAAGATCGTTGACGTTCATGGCGACGAGGTCGATACCCACGGTGTCGTGCTTGCCCATTTCGAACGCAATCTTGACCTTTGTGCCAATACCATCGATGGCTCCAACGAGGATGGGTGCTTCTGTGTAGCCCGCAGCTTGGAGGTCGAGAAGTCCACCGAAGCCGCCAATCTCGCCGTCTGCGCCGGGGCGTCGTGTAGATTTTGTGGATGCCTTGATCTGCTGGACGAGCTGGTTGCCAGCATCGATGCTAACACCTGAAGAGGCGTAGGTCATGGCCTCGGCCTGTGTGGTGTTGAGAGAGTTGGTGACTGTGGCGCCGTCGGTGGCAGGCTGGAGTAGCTTCCAGTCGCAGGTGATGCCCTCCTTCTTGAATTCGGCGAGCAAGTGGTTCGCTATCGAGTCGAAGTTCTGGGTTGCGAGGGCGAGGATGGTGGGGCCGGCACCTGACAGGCAGATACCGAGCAGGCCAGGGTGTGACTGGGGCGTGACGGACTGGAGGATTTCGGTGAGGCCGGGAATCAGTCCACGGCGGTAGGGCTGGTGCAGCTTGTCCTGCATGGCTGTGTAGATCATGTCAGGGGAGGGCGGTGACTGGCCGAGGGCAGTGGTGAGAACTGCCAACCTCTGCATGTTGAAGATGGCGTCCTTGCGCGAGTACGACTCGGGCAGCACGGCGCGGGCCTTTGCTGTGGAGACCTCGAACTGGGGAATGATGCAGATGCACTTGATCTCGGACGACCAGGGGAACTTGGTGTAGTGGCCAATGTTGAGCGGCGGCTGCGGTGGCTGCAGGCCCGTGTCCACACCGCCAGCGGGCTCGGGCAGGACCTCGCTGAGCGGGATCTCGAGCCTCTCCGTGTCCTCGGGCGACAGCTCGTTCAGATACGTGCCGACGAATCCTCCATACAGCGCCGCCGCAACGTTGTCTGGGTGGCGTTCCTCCATGAGGCAGTAGTCCAGCATGCGTGCCTTGGACAGCTTCAGGTTGCCGACCTCGTTCGCGAGGTGCACGCCGGCAACAATGGCTGCCGCGGAAGAGCCCAGGCCGCGGCCAAGGGGAATGGGGTTGCGGACGTGGACGTGGGTCTCGGGGGGGAATGCGCGCACGCCATGGCAACGGAGCACGTAGACGGCGGTACGGGTGATGAGGTTGTCTTCGGCGACGAGGGGCACATCTGCGGCGCCCACGCCCTCGTACGTGATTTTGCAGTTGAGCGAGTGCTCCGACGACTGCTTCGCGGTGACTGTGACGTCCAGCTCGAGGTACAGGTTGAGGGCGAGGCCAATGACGTCGAAGCCAGGGCCAATGTTGGCCGACGAGCACGGCACCTTGATCAGGGTAGCCATTGCGTGTGCCGTTGTGGGTGTGGGTGGTGTCTGGAGGCCGACGCGACCACTTGATGTGAGTCGCGCAAAAAAGTGAGTCGCGCCCGCATAGAGAAAATGATGGCAGCGGGGCAGGCAGGTTCGCCGATCGCGGGGTCCAACTGGCAACACGGACCACCACTACGACAATGCTCCCATCTATCAACCTCACGACACCTTATCCATCTCACTCACATGGTCGTGGGGGCAGCACTGCAGGCTCGAAGAGGAAGAGGGTTCGCTCCTCAATGGGTGCTTGCGGTGGATCCTCGCCGTGAGTGCCATAGGCGCTTGCCGTATGTGCTCATGCTGGAGCCTAGTAGCGCCCTTCAAGCTGGCCTTGACAGAGTGCATTTGCTCTTGAAGTTCAGCTGGGACTCACTCCTGGCTCTGTGACTCAAGTCTCAGACTAGTATATGACGTAGAAGGCTGTGGAAACTCTTGTTTATACCAAAGATATGGTCAAGGTGAGGCTGAGATGCAGCCAGCGCCCTCCCTCTCAGCCCTTCGCCGCACCAACCAGAGCTCCTCATCTATTCCGACCTTGGTCTGAGAACTCGACACTGCATCGATCTTCAAAGTACCACCTACCTTTGTGGGTTGTTGAGCGTCTCAGAAAGTGCACAACGCAGCGAGCCACAAGGCTGTGCATGCAGGCAGCAGGCAGGCAACCGCGCGCCTCCCACCTTCACCACATAAAGACAGCCTCGTAGCCACATTCACCCCACGCAACTTCCTCTCCCATTCTCTACAGCTTCATTTGTTTCACTCATCAGCTGTTTCTCCCATTGTTACCTAGGATACAGCTATCGCAAGACGTACTCCCTCGTTTATTGAGCAAACTGCCGATCGCTACTGTTCCGCCCAACCATGTCGCCCGGCATGTGCGAATCCTCATCGTCTGCCTCATCCAGCTCAGATGAGTCGGACTCGCAGATCCGGACAGTCACCAACGGCGTCAAGCACGTGGTCATCAATGGCGACAGCAAGCCAAAGGGCGAGCAAGAGCAGAATGGAGCAGAGGATGGCGAGCAGTTCGAAGCGGGTATGAAGCCTGGCTTCAAAAACCTGTACTCGGGTAAGGAGGACAAGAAAGGTCGGTTTCAGTGGCAGGACACGATTCCGGAAGACATTGGCGACCCAGTAGAGAACAGCGAGACGGCGAAATGGGCACTTCTAGTACGAAACGTCAAGGTCTACAATGACCCAAGAAGGGTCCTTTCAGTGCACTCGATCGTCGTGCAAAGCCCGCTGCTCAAGAAGCTGCTCGCTGGAGTGTTGAAGAACTACCCTGGCGTCACAGTCGGGCTCAACCGTCTCGAGTTCTCGGGCAAGTTCGAACCGCTCATCCATCGCTGGGCAGAGCTGCAGACGGCCATCAGCAAGTTGGGCAGTGCAACAGAGGAGCAGCGAACTACCAAAGAGCATGCAGAGCTGTTGCAAGGTATCCTTGTGAAGGAGTTCAAGAGCTTGATCGACACCTCACAGGACATGATGAGCAAGCGCGTTATGAACTTCGAACTTCTGTGGACCCTATATCAGCCAGGAGCAACAGTCTTTTCGCGTCAAGACGGCCAAGAGACAGCATTGACTTTGAACACCACCCGTTACGGTTTGGATTCGAAAGGCGTCCCGTGTTTCTGGATCACAGGCAAGTACATCGACTGGGACGGTACGAAGTTCGGCACACAGAAGCTGAACGTATGCATTCCCATCTTCACCGGCACTCGCGCTATTGGCTCACTGAAAGCTTACCCGATTGATTACCATCACGATGCTCAAGTCGTCCGTGAGCGTCTCATTGCGCGCGGTGCTAAGGCAGAAGCGCTAGCTGGATCCAATTACCGGGCCTACCACGGTGTTGCCTGGAAGATGGGCGCATTTGGCACGAAGGACAAGTACAACGTCAAGGGTCGGGTGAGTCATGAAGAATGAAGTCTAAGTGAGCATTGGCTGACAAGTGTAGATTGTCATTGACACGTACGGCTGGAATCGCTTCAATCCTAGCAACGCTATATACGTTACGCCATTGAGTCAGAAGGAGCCTGTGGTGGAAGACACTGGCAGCAATGGCTATGAAGAGGATGGTGACGAGGAAGACGAGGACGAAGAGTACCAAGAAGAGGAAGACTATGACGAGGACGACGGTGGTATGCCCATCGATGGCCGCTTTGCGGATGAGGACGATGAGAGCACACAGCCAGCTCCACTTACCACTGATCAGAGACTCATCTGCACGCCTCTCCTTCGTGGCTACAGCCTGAAGAACAAGATGTGGCTCAACTTCTTTGTGAACTGTGTGGAAGATATCGAGTGGCAGAAGGATGCCTTTGATCGCCTGGTGCTGCCAAAGAACCAAAAGGAGCTCATTCTCGGCTTCACCGAGTCGCAGCGCAAAAACAGGGACACATTCGACGATGTCATTGAGGGCAAGGGCCGTGGCATGATCATTCTGCTCTGTGGGCCTCCAGGCGTGGGCAAGACATTGACGAGCGAGGCGGTCGCGGAGGAGATGAAAGTCCCGCTGTACCTCATGAGCGCAGGCGATCTAGGCTTTGATCCACGACATGTCGAGACCAAGCTGCAAGACATCCTGGAGATGTGCAGTCGCTGGAACGCAGTTCTTCTGCTAGACGAGGCTGATGTGTTTCTCGAGCAGCGGTCGTTGCATGAGCTCGAGCGCAACAAGCTGGTCAGCATTTTCCTGAGGGTGCTGGAGTACTACGAAGGTATGTATCGACCGCGGCATTTAACACACTGTTACTAACACTTCCGCAGGCACCATGTTTCTCACGACAAATCGAGTTGAGACCTTCGACCCTGCGTTCCAGTCTCGCATCCACATCTCGCTCGACTACCAGGAGCTGTCAATCGACTCGCGCAAGACAGTGTGGGACAACTTCCTCAACTCCTCAACGCAAGAGCACACAATCGACAAGAAGCAGCTGACCGAGCTCGCCCGCATGAACATGAACGGCCGCCAGATCAAGAACATCCTCAAGATCGCGCGGTTGTTGGCGAGCAGAAAGGAAGAGAAGCTGAATTACGAGCATATCCTCACGACCCTCGATGTCACGCAGCATCTGCACAACGAGAACCAGGCGAGCAAGCGCACGCAAGGTAGCTTGTATGGCTGAGTGTCTGGGAAGGTCTGCTTGGTGTTTTTTCGGTTATGACAGTCTCCTTTTTAACGAATTAGCATTGCATTGGATACCTCTGAGGGCAGGTAGATATAGAAACAAGGTGTTTCACGTTGTGCAATCTAGTGCTCTGTGGCGTGACTCTTGACTTCGTTAACGAGGTGCTTTCTGCACCAACTCAATACACAACGCCTATCAAGCTCTAAGCGCCTAGCAACCAGAGCGTCGCTGAATTTAGAGCTCGCGGTCTTCCACCACCTCATCGTTTGCCCCGATCGCATGAAAATGACTGATCCCGTGGAAGGAGGAGGTAGGCAATCCGCGTTGATAGCGCCGTTCCACGCTTCCCATTAATGGTAATAGTGGCTCATTAGACCTAGTTTGAGGACTGCTACTTCTACATGACGATCGAGTCGATCTAGGCTACACCTGAGAGTCCCCCTTGACCTATCCACACAACCGAAAGCTCGGGGTGAGAACTTGCACACCAGTCCTTCCGAATTCCTGACCTACACGCACACGTGAGTCACGCAATGATACTATTGTGAGACTTTGACTTCGCATTTGCTTCCGCGGACTGGGAGGTATACTCGTCCTTTCTCAAGATTCGCTTATTCTACTAACATTCAGTCGAATTCACCTACACAGTTGCACTGTGGAAGGATGACGCGTCAACTTTTGTGGCGGCGAGGGCTGACGATGAGGTGTACTTCTTCATCAGAGAGTGGGAAGATAGGAGGGCCCTATGTAGAGGTCGTTAAGACTACGGATGAAACGACGCGGAGAACGTTCCAGACATGTCTAGGTGGCGTACGTGGATGCAAAACGACGGGAAGGCCTTTTCATGAGACGGCTATGTGCCGTCAGACAAGACTTTCAAGCACATGCTGTAACCACAGATAATGCAGTTTTTCTCCAGCATACCGTTCAGACGAAAGGAAATGCAGGTATTACTCTCGGTCCTCGCAGGCGCCTTGTCTACACTTGGTGCTCCAAGTATTCCATCTACGCCCAGAAACCCAGGTGCGTGAACTATCAAATTGTGACTCGAAGCTTCGTCACATCGTCCCCTTCCTTTTTCTATTGCTATTTCGGCTTACAGGCAGGCTAGATTTGAGGACGGACGGTGGAGCTTGCTACTGTTATCAATTTGGATATCATATAACTATGGCATAAGGCTCATTTGTAGAACCTCAATTGATTTGCTGGAACAGAGGAATTACATGCTGCTATATTTGTTTGTCAGTTGGTGGGTAGACAAGCTGATTTCTCTGAAAATTTACGACGGATTGGGTCCTTTGTTTCGATCGGTGTGTTCCAGTGAGTCAGAACGAATTGATGACAATGGACGGAAAAACATCACGTATGCTGGTTGTACAAACAGACGATGCTTCTCATGGCAAAAGGAGGTCCAACATGCTTTTAATTCGTAATAGCTCAGTCTTAACACAACCGTCAGCCTAAGCTTCCTGTTCATGATTGTTGCTTAACCTACGTTCTGTCAGCCGCTATTTTCCCTCACTCATAATTTGGCGCTCGTACCGTTGTAAGCAATGCATTCAATCTCAACGGGGACACCCTTGGGCAGCTGCTTGACAGCCACACAGCTCCTCGCCGGCTTGTGTGCAAAGTACTTCTCGAACACGCCGTTCATCTCGGCGAAGTGTGCCATGTCGTCGAGGAAAACGTTGACCTTGACGACCTTCTCAATGGGGGTGTTGGCCTCCTTCAGGATGGCGACGATGTTCTCGCAGCATTGGGTGGTCTTGTCGGTGATGTTACCCTCGATCAGGGCGCCGGTCTTGTCGGCGGGGATCTGGCCTGAGACGAAGACCTGGGGGCCCGCGATGATGGCCTGGGACTAAGGTGTGTCAGTAGTGCAAAGTTTCGGGGGTATAGGTGTCAAGTGAACGAGGTGTCGCCGAGCTGGTGCGGGGTATGAGATGCAGTGTGAAGGAGAGGGGCTTTTTTGTAGGCAAGATGCTGTGAAGCCTTCGACCGCCTTGTCCATAAGCTTATAGTAGCTACACACGATGTGCCTTGTATTATCAAGTATATTCGAGGGCGTGCGAATGTGTAGTGGGAGATGAGGGTTGGAAGCCATTGCAGGCACAGAAAACTCAGAATACATACGTAAGGTCCAGCAACTACATTGTTATCAGCATAGCTCAAGCATCAACAACGACGGTACTCACCAGGGCAAGCCTCCTTGGTAGTAACAATCTTGATTCCAGACATCTTTCTCGTAGTCAATTGATTCCTGTTAAGTCTAAGAAGCTGTGCGGTAGGTCTGGAAGCTGAAAGTATCGGTCGTGAAGCTCGGAGCAGTGGGCGAAGCATGTAAAGAAGTAGTTCTGGCGGATAGTTTGGCTGTGTCTGGTAGGTAAGTGCAGGCTAGCATCGGGTTCGGAGCTATGACAGCAGCCGCCGACGGGAAAGACGCGTGGACGGAACAGGCAGGTGGGGGTCCGATTGCGGAGACGTCCTGAGCAACGTCAATGCCAACACATTGATTAGAGGGGTAGGTGAGGAGCATCAATCCAGGTCTGACGATTGATAATCTCTGTAACGAAGGCTTTGTAACGAAGGGCGCACTCATGTCGAGACAGAGTCTGTAAGCAAGTCGACGACGGGCGCTTCTGGCTGGAATCGACGTAACATCAACCCACGGTCTCCATTGACAACATGAAGTGATTGAACAAAACATGATGTTCAGGCACAAACAATCCATTGTAGGACCGAGATTATCCGACTCTGTTGTACCCTTCATCTCGAATGCCAGGCGATTAGCAGTTGTCCTGGCAGAGAGGGTGTTTGCCATTCTGACCCATTAAGATCAGCGACTGTGATTATGAGTAACGTATAGATTAGGTCCATTGTGTTATGTCTCACAGTCGACCTTCAGGGTGTAGCGTACATCGAACTATGCAAGAATGGTCTCCTGTGGCACTCCCAAACCCGCCTTCCACCTCTTGTGATCCTGCAAGTACCATGATGGCCAGATACACTCGCAATGCCTGATCTGAGGTATTTGAATATTTCTCGAGTTGCCAGAGGAATGCTTTCCTGGTTAACTCGAACAGACATTGTAGAGATTACAGAAAATCCTCGGTGACATGGTAGAACTATATTCATCTGGCCAAACTCATGTCCGTTGCGGCACTACATTGTTTTGGGTATTCAGACTGGCTGGGCGCATAGGTGCACGAAACAAGAAAGAGATATCAATTATGGATACCTCATGCCGCATGCTTTAACAAAAGACTGGCGACTGTAAATACTCTTAGATACTCGATCAATTTTCGCTTGATCAATTTCGCTTCCTCATTCAATTCGCCCGGTATGCCCCTTTTATCGGTAATCTTCTTCACTCCATGACCGAGACTTATATCACGTTCTTCGACCAAATAAACAAGGTAAGATTTAGTCACGATGAGAGAGCTGTGGTAACAACCGTTTAGCGTATCGATACCTCCAAATACGGAACGATCTCGATGGCGCCCGGCTCATCCCTGTCGCGATCATGCTAGCGCGCTGTCAGATGGAGGGGTAACACGAAATATTTTCTTTGCGGAGTGGAGAGGTGCACAGGGTGCGTATTGAATTACATGTGAAGGTGCTGCAATTTTGTAATTGAATCGATCATATACGGTGCTGATATGTACTATCATCTAAACAGCCTGACTATATGGCTTGAAAAGTGGATTGTGTAGATGCCTCTGCATCCGTGGATGCATAAAATGTTGAATGAGCACAGGAACTTTTGTATTTCCGTGCCCTGAACCTGCAAACGCCTGCCCATGCAATCCCATCCCGTCGTCTATAATGTGATGTGTATTTGGTGTTTTAGCTGCTGCCGAGCTTCTCCTCCTGGCCGGAAAGCAGAGTGTAGACGGGCGAGTTGAGCTTGTCGCGGCCCTTGAGGAAGTCGAGCTCGAGAATGAAAATGTACTCGAGGACCTTGCCGCCGAGCTTCTCGACAAGCGTACCGGCTGCGGCTGCGGAGCCACCTGTTGATGTTAGTATATTATCATGCCTATCTCAACGAAGACGAGACTCACCAGTCGCAATGATGTCATCAACAATCAGCACCTTCTGTCCCGGCTTGACCGCGTCGGCCTGCATCTGGAAGAAATCCGCGCCGTACTCCTTCATGTACTCGGCGGTCTCGCAGGGGCCTGGCAGCTTGCCCCTCTTGCGGACAGGCACAAATGCAGCGCCCAGCCTCAGCGCCAATGTCGGACCGAAGAGGAAGCCACGGGCATCCAGGCCAACAATGACATCGGGCCTCTCGGCAAAGGTCTGCTTGATGTGCAGCTCGAGGGCGTGGACCAGCGCCTCGAACAGGCTGGGGTCCGCGAAGATGGGCAGGATGTCCTCGAACAAGATGCCCGGCGCGGGGAAGTCGGGGAACTGGCGCAGCGCGCCCTTGAGCTTTACTTTAAGACCGGCGAGTTCGGAGGCGGCGGAGGGACCGGCGGCGGAGAGTCTTCTTTGGGAGGCATTGCTCTCGAGGGTGGGGTCGGGCTTGCTGGCGGGAGGGTGGGCGGCGGTGGCCGCGGCGGGTGTTGAGGAGGGGACGGGGGCGGGGGAGTCGTTGGCGGACATGGTGGGAGAGGGGGCAGCAGATAGATATGTGGGCGGTGGGGTGAATAGGCAGACGCAAGGCAGGTGAGAATATCGGCTTGATGGCGCAAGTCGCTGCACAAAAAGTTGACGGAAACCCTGAACTAGCACTGGTGGGGTCGGGTTTGCAGGGAAGCCCGCCCGCTACGGCGCCATTCACTCACCGCGAGGGAACGCGCATTCGACGTGAGCGTCGGCCAGCGCGCCAGGAGCCTCCTAGATCACGCCCGTCACGGCCGTCGAGGCGCGCTATCACACTATCCGGCCACCGTGCCACACCTTCTGTGTCGACGGTGGAGCACCGATAAGCAGCCCTCATCTTGCACCACCAGGAACCGTGCTGGCTAGACGGGACCGATGGTATGACTCCCACCCCGCCTCTCAAGGTGTGAAGCGCCCAACAAAACGAGCCACTTCACCGCTTTCCGCTTCCTGTGCGGGCGCTTCTGCGGAACTACACGCGTGACATCCGCTGCCGTCAATATCGAGCCTCGTACTTGGACATCGAATCACAGTTTCAAGTCGGTGGGCGAGGTGCCACCCGTCGACTGCTCTGCAAGGACGCGTCGATGCACGCAAGGTGTGTGTGTATCCATCTCGTCGACGCTGCTTGCCCGTACGCCGTCAGCCTCTCCACAGAAAGCACGCCACCATGCAGCCGCAGACTCGCCGGCGGCACACGCAGCAGACGCAGAAGCTGATGTGGAAGCTGAACCGCCGCGCTAGAAGCCTTCCTTGCTTGCTAAACACATGTGGGCGGCTGAGGTCATGTCGTGGACGAGTGGAACGGGTAATGTAGGGAAAATAGCGGAATTGCCCAGAGAGGCTAGCCCCATAGCACGGTGGGCTCGACGGTACGGGTACCTGCCTAGACTCAGTCTCCAGTTTTCGAGTACTTGAAATATCAGGTTATCGACGTCCATTTTCTATTTCAGTCCTGTCTGCTGTAACAGATCTGGGCAACGTTTCCATATCTCACCATGCCTAGACCGGTCCACGGGAGCACCCGAAGTCTCGACGGTCTCGAATAGCCACGTACTCGAGTGGCTGTGACTGCTACACACGCCGTCTCTGTTCGCCGACCCTATTCCGGTATGACGTAGTGGTGAGATACACCTGAACGCAGTCAACGCATCCATGAGTCTCGAATCTCGAACCATTGTGTTGTGTACCAGCTTCGTTCTCAGGCCAGAATGATGCCCGCTTCTCTCGAACATCTATAGTGTCAACACTCAGTCTCAGGACATACACCACTACAGTCACCGTAGACCCCTAGCCCTTCCAATCATCCACGGCTGTCCATCGATCGTCCATATATAAGTATGTGGCCAGCAGCTCCAATTGGACGGCCAGACGCTTTCAGACTCTCCCTAGATATATCCTGGCTCTCGTAATACAAGAGCATCCGCCGCACTGCGATTGACCTTGCTGGTTCCCAAGTTTGTTATCGGGCCTTGATTACGTTGAACCTCGCGCTTTGGTACCAACATTGGTGGCTTCAGTCTCCTATGCTCGGTCGGCTGTGGTGAAGATCAAGTATACAGGCTGATTACATCGACTACACGGCATTTTAGCCCGCCAGAGGTGGTATGTTGTAGGGCAGATTACGTACAGCTGTGAGGTGTGCAGTATTATGCCTAGCCTCAACTATCCTTCTCAAAGCCACTGTCTCCCAAAGAACTAAGCTTCACAGCTCTTCTCAGCTCCCTACAAAAGGCTGCAACACCATATGTTCAGTCCTATTCATCCTCGAGGCCCAAGCCGTCTTGTCTCACTGGGAAGAGTATAACTGTGATTGGCCTATCGGTGAAAGGGAGTGAAATGTACTATAGGATAATTATAAGGTGTGATGCTATCGTCTGCTCCTGCATCACTGGAGCTCAACCTGTCAGTATGACATAATAGATAATATCGTTATACTTCCTGAATCAAGGGTTGCGCCAGATGGCCACTGTCATACTCAAAGAAAAGCTGTTCCTTGGGTCTCGGTCTGGCTTCAAGTAACCATCTCTTCCCATAGCGGTTGTCAACACATGTCCATCCCCCTTCATGTCTGAGGCAACTCCCATACCTGGCTTCAACTGCTAGAATCACTTTGTACGCAGGTACTACAATCTCGATCCTAGCTGGATCAAAATTCCCGAGATCTTGCAGAAAGCCGCCGAACTTTCGCTACACTACAGAAACTTTCCACCGTGACGGAGCAATATATTGTTTTGTGCGAGCCAGCGTATCGTGCACGTATATGTATGCTTCCGACGTGGCAGCGGCTTCGTGGTCGTCCGAAAGGGTTTCGGGTGGCTTTTGTGGCCTCGAGAACCGAGAACGCGATGTTTGCAGACCAAACGCGTCACACAGAACGCGCTCAAAACACGTCGCACGTGAGCACCACTTTGGCGCAGGGAGGCCTGGCTTTGCATGTGCACAACAATTGTGGTGAGGCAGATCTTTAGTACCAAGCAGCAGCAAATAAACGCCAATACTGCCAAGTCGTAGGGCACGACCTCGATTGTCCCACCGAGCTGAAGCTTGAATCATGACACAATTGGCTCGGCATCATCCAATCTCCCTCCATCGCCAGCACCAGCACCAAATCTGAAACCCCCCACAATAAGCTGCGCGAAGGATGTGCAGATCTGACAGCTTTGACATGCTCGAGCCCCACACCTTACACGGTTCCTCTTGCGAGGTGGCACGCAAACGCCTTCGCACTACACAGCATCTGTACAACAACAGACTGCTGGAGGAAGGGCAATCACAAACCGCCAGCGCATCCTCTCGATCCCGCGTTTCACACTCGGTAAGCCCGCAAAGGCACCTTGCCAAGACGGGCAGTATCTGAATCAGGGCGTCGCATCACCGCTCCCGCTACGCGAACACAATTGATTGGATTCGGTCTATCGCTGCCATTCCCTTTACAGCATCGCCAGAATGGTGCCGTTGGTATACAGCGCCACTCAAAGATATTCAAACGCCAGGTCTGGAGCGCAGATCTTTCATTGGGCGGTAACATGCAAGAAGAAACAGCCAGGGATAGGGGCACGCGACACAATATGAATGCTCGCGTGTCGCAATTTTGCATGCGAATGCCAGATTCATCTTTCCTTTGCCTCCTTCTACAGAACCATAGAACATCCTAATGGCGGAGAAGACGCAGAGCACGGCGCATGTGTCGAATGGCACAAATGGCGCATCGACACGACCACCACTAAAGAAGCAAGACAGCGACAAGGATTTTGACGACTATTTCGTACGTTCTGCGACACAGCTTCCCTACAGAAAGTACTGTGTTTACTAACAAGCCACAGGTCGGACCGCGCGACCTCGACCACCACTCGAAATGGCCTGTCTTTCTCCGTCTCCATGGCAGTGTTACACCAGAGATGGTTCTGCCATTGCTCTTCGTAGCTGGATGGGCGAGCATGATTACACTGCTCTCGAAATTCGTACACGATCGTATGCTACGTCCCTGCTCTTTTATCTGCAACAACCCCTAACACCGTTCAGTCAGTGTTAACCAACTCTTGCTCACTGTCCTTGGTTTCGTCGTCGGTCTTGCGCTGAGCTTTCGAAGCTCCACGGCATACGAGCGTTACAATGATGGTCGCAAATACTGGGCCCAATTGACCTTTGCATCCCAGAATCTCGCCCGTCTTATCTGGATCCACGTTGATGAGCGACACGAGAAGGACGCCGAACTCGGCAAACAGGACCTCCTTGCGAAGATCAACTGTCTCAATCTGATTGCAGCCTACGCCGTCGCACTGAAGCACAAGCTTCGATTCGAACCATACATGCACTACGACGACCTGAAGCACCTGGTCGGCCACCTCGACACATTTGCGCGCGATGCCGATCAACCAGACCTCAAGAAGAAGCAAAACGTTTTCAAGACTGCTGGCCAATTCCTTGGGCTCCCCATGGCCGAGTCGAACCCTCGCAAAATGCTGAAGCGCTCGCGCGTCCCACTCGGCAATCTTCCTCTCGAGATCCTCAATCACTTGAGCGTGTACATGAAGTCCATCTACGATAACGGCACCTTCAAGGTTTCGATTTATCAAACACAGTCCCTCAATGCGCTCACTACCTTCAACGATGTCCTCGTAGGCACAGACCGCATTCTCAACACGCCCCTACCGCTCGCATACAGCATTGCCATCAGCCAGATCACATGGGTGTACATCCTCTTGCTGCCGTTCCAACTGTACAAGCTACTAGGCTGGATCACGATCCCAGCGTGCATCTTCGCAGCGTACATCATCTTGGGTATCGCGCTCATTGGCCGCGAGATCGAGAATCCGTTCGGTGAAGATGTGAACGACTTGCCCCTCGAAGCATTCTGCTTGCAGATCAGGAAGGATGTGGATATCATCATGAGCAAGGTGGCGCCAAGCATCGAGGAGGTGGTCATGCATCCCGACAACCAGCTTTTGTACCCGTTGAGCAACTTGGGAAGTGCAGCATGGGCGGCGAAGAGTGTCGACGAGATCAGGGATGCGCTGGCGAGTAAACCCGGACTACACTTCCCGCTGGTCGAGCATAATGAGCATCCCAAGCCGAGCCATTCGGTTAGCACTGGAGTGCGTCGCCGGACAACGAGCGAGGACCGCGCCGAGATGGGCGAGGCTGGTCAAAATGGACAGGGTGCCGGTGCCGGTGACGGTGGGGACTAATTGCAAAGGAATAGCAATTCTGCTACGAACGGAAAGGCGCATGTGTTCTACGCAGGCTCGATTCAGGTTCCATATCTTGTTTCACTTTTGGTCTGGCCACCAAGCAATTCATACCAAGGCATACAGCGGAGTTAGGTAGTATTGATGGGCAACTTTGAGCGAATATCCAAATAGCTGTGCCTCTTTCATCAAGCCATTCTTATCCCATTTAAAGTAATCAGTGTAGCATTTTGACTTTATGTATAGTTCGAAATGACTGGTTTCTCCCTAAACATCAATGCAGCAGGAGTGGCGCTTTTCAAAACGACAAGCTGAAAACTAGAGACAAGTCAAAAGGCCAAAGATAGAAAACTTTACTTTAATATTGGTAGCGACCGCGTGTGGCTGAAGCAGGTTCGACGATACCCCTGAAACACAAAGCCAGACTCGCAACCATATTTCGACGTATCTCGCCAGCATAACCTCAATTGATCAAGCCTTTTCACGCCAGCTCACTCCTTATCTTACTATCAATTTCTTCATCTTTGGAAACATGTAGTTCTAGAACCTCCGTACTCATCAGTTGCGACCGCATCACTGTGTTGCCCGGAAGCTCAGCTGTCTCTTGTGTGTCCTTGCTACTGCCCCAAAGCTCAAGTCTTGGCCTTTCTTCGATGCGTGCCCGCCGCCGTCTTCGGTAAAACAAGACCGATGCCAATGTGATCAGCAAGACAGCAAAGAGCGTGCTTCCGGTGATGATCCCGGCAAGAGAGGCTTTGCTGAGACCACCTTTTCCCTCATGGTTCTGCGTGTCCTTGGCTGGGATGGAGATGATGTTTTGCTCATTTGAAGCTGGGAAGGCTGCTTGGTGTAATGAGAAGTTGCCCCGTTCGAAATCGACAATGAGATAGGCCTCTTGCATAAATGCTCTGCCTAATGTATATTGCGTGTCGTTCGCTGCTCTCCGGATGGGAAAGTAGTTCCTTGTGTCGTTGTAGAGTGGCCATGATGCCTGAAGGTCGAACGCAGCGTACGGTAAATCGATGCTAACGGTGTCTGCTAAGCTAGGTGAGTTCCCAAAAGCAAAAGTGAAGGATGGATTGCGAGCTAAAAGTTCGGCGTGAGTATCGTCATCCACCAGGTACAGCTCCGTTGCGTTGTCGTAATGCAGCTTGAAGAAAGATGCAATGCGGTCACACGTATCGCCTGGGAGCCAGAGGTAGGGCATGGTGAAGTCAAGATTGACGTAGGTTTCTCCCTGTACGATGATAACTGAACCGTTAAACGTGCGTTCCGCTGTGATTTGCTGCAATTTCAGACTTGTTGGTTGGGTGTCATCTGGATCGAATGGAAATGTGAAGTTATTCCGCTCAAATCGACTCTCATCGTACCCGCCCAAAGTGAGACTTCCAAAGCTCTTTGGTGACCCTGGACTGTCAGTACATATCTAAGCGGTCGGTTAAGAGCTTACTGTAGTATGCACCCGCACTATAGGCATAGGAGAGACTGGGAATATGACGCTCGTCTCTTAGTGTGGTGAGGTACGAGCGCTGAGGCTGATCGAAGTCTGTGAAGTTGCTTGCCAGTGGACTCAGCCCAAAGAAACCAACGAAGAATGGCATCTGTCTGACAGCACCAACGATTTGATTTGATAGTGTTGCGCCGCCCGAGTTCTGGATCATCAATCCAACGGTATCTCTCCCGTAAAATGCATCATCTGCATAGCCAAGCTTTGTCTCCAAGCCCATATCAAAGAAACCCTCTTCCTGCCAAGTCGTAGAGGCATTCGGTACAAAACCCGGTTGATGATTCGTGTCGAAGACTCCACGACGGGCGGGGCAATTGGAGGGATCTCCATCACTAGGTTTGCATCCTACAGCATGAGGTACAATGAGCTCTCCTGTTGCTGCCGATGGGAGGACCCGGAAATTCTGTTCTGGGGTTCCAACTCGCACAATGAAGGAGCTCCAGTTTCCATCGTTCCCATGCCAGAGCTGTGAAGGTGAGAAAACGATAGGTAGAGGGTCGCGCATGATATGCTGCAGTGTGGTAAGTGGTCAAGTCATGTTGCAAAGTTTGATCGCCGTGTTTATGCAGTCGAATTTGTCATGCGAGGGCCCCGAACGCATGGATAAACGTTGAATTGGGGGGTACAGCAAGTTGAAATAATCAATTTATTCGCGTTCCTGGAAGGACCCGACTATGCGGAATGCTGGCGAGATACACGATATAGTATAAGCTTCCCCAGCATTCCATTCTTCAACCAGTCGTACAAGAAGTCTTTTTGAACATTACTGCATAAGGGCGAACTATTTGGTGCTACTGGATGCATGGGCGGCTAAAGTAGTCTCGGGGTCGCCTATCAAGGGAGAACCATTTGCTTGCTTAGTATTAGCCTACACCAAATGCATAGGGACGGAGCGTCGGGAAACCAAAATTCATATCCACATAAGAAGCAAGCTAGTAAGAGTACGTGAGGCAGCTGCCTAAATGTTTCAGACCTCCTCTTCGAACAAGCCTAGATCCACAGTATGACAAACACTGTAGCTCTTGTACTCGCTGTGCTTCTAGTTGTGGCTAGCGGCCTACCAAACTCACTCTCCGGTAAGGACATTGACTTGACGCCGTCTGCTGTACTACGATTGACAGAAATAAGTTCCGCTCTGGCAAGATGATCTTCAAGTCCCTCGGATTCAATCAACGGCGAATAACGTGGTAGTACCTCCACCACAGACACCGTTGTCAATAGAGCTTGCAGCCTGGATCTACGCACTTAAGTCCTGGATTCTCGCCTTCCCTACACCTCCCCCGGGAATTCTTCCTTCTATACCCACCCAAGGTCCTGTAGAGGTCTTCCAGGCGCCGACAACAGTAATTCCAGTAATAATTCCATCGCTCTCAACACTTCAACCGTCATTGCTAGCACAGCCGCATCCATTACAGCCAGCCCTACCAACAACAACATCATGTCCACTGACGATACCATCAAACTCTATTGTGAAGGGCGGGAGATACTTTGGTTGTCTGGATGGGGCGCCTGTCCTTGACATACTCCCTACTCAGGGCGCTGCACCGATGCCTGTACCCCTTGCACCCCTAAGCCCGGCGGAGGTGGCGGGCCAGTTGGCCAATATGATGCCTCAAGCACCTCAAGTAACAGCGAAATCTACGGCGAGGCCGTGGGGTCGGCCTGTGGCTATGGTAATGGTTCAGGTTCAACCAGCGCCTGCGCTTCAGACAGCATAGCTTTCTTCAATGCAACTGTGCTACAAAGTAGCCTGTAAGACATTGCATAGCTCCACGCCTTACTCTGTCAACCATCTGTGCCCCATATTTACTTGGCACTAGGCTCCAACCTGGTTTGTGTCACACCTCCAATAACTCTTCGTTGCACGAAACCAGATATCTACACTTGCCGCCACAGCCTCGTTAAAATGAGCGTCCAAAAGTTAGAAGATATGTTTGGAACTTTGCCTTTCGATCATTTCCTGCTGGTATGCCTCAAGACTGCAGTCATTATAGCGACAACCACAATGAGAACGATGGTTAACATAGTCGTGTAGGAGCACTGGGACGCCGAGTCGCAACTTGGACATGAAGAACAAGAACGAATTCTGGTCAAGAGATGGATTGGCCTCGGTACAATTGGTCGCCACGTGATTACTGCGAACAGCCCCCGCGGAGCCCAAGTACTTACTTAACGAGCGATAGACCTACTACAAGCGGTGCATGGAGGTTTTCAACATCCCCCTCCCGGATCATATACCAAGGGACCTCTGTGCCTTCGAGAAACGGATATCTGTAGATCCCGAACGATGGGACAGCGGCGCGTGGGCCATCTGGATTCGTACATGGTATGGTAACGAGACTGTAACACGTGCCAGTGCCGATGAGGCATATCTCCGCCTTTGGCAACGAGCTCTTCACCCCATGGAGCACCACGGAGCATACGATGAAGACATTGCAGATCCGTTCGTCTTCGACGACGATGTCGCCGCCTATGGCGTGACGTCAATGGATTCAGACGATGAGATTGGGTTGATAGGCGAGACACCGCCTTTCGTGCTGAGCGCTCTCATGCGGTGTCCCGATGCGCTGGAAGGCAGCAGCGAGTCTGGCTGGATTCGGCGTCTGACACAGGCGGATCAAGAGCTGGATCTGCAACAGACATTACTCATCTTGGTGGCAGACCGCAAGGCGTGCGACGAGGGATGGGTTCTGCTAATAGCTCTCAACCACAAAGGACAGGTGTTGCATGTGCGTCAACGGTGTAAAGCATATGAAACCTCTCTGAACGTAGCTTTTTGGAGAGATAAAGGGGAGCCGTTAGATGTTGGTGGAGAGGAAGAGAATACTGTTTACTATCGGGATGCTAACAAATCGGGTAATGGTTGGGATGATGACACAGCATCTTGAGTATTAGCGTTCAGTTACTTCATCAACAATAAACTTCCTCTCATTCCGTCTCTTCTGCACCGTCACTGTCGCTGTACAGCTCGACCTCATCTGAGTCGTCCGAGGAATCATCCGAGTCTGAAGACATAGTGTGCCAATCATCCCACTCATCGTCACTCTCGGTAGGTAGATTGATGATGAGTTCTACACCCGTTGTGGAATACGCTTTAGTAAGACGCTCCCAGTCGTAAACGAGTTCGTCCACAGGCACCTGAACGTTGAGCTGAAGAAGTTTGAGTTGAGGAACCGCTGTCGTATACTCGCCCGCCATGCGCTCCAGCACAGGTAAGAACAAGTCTTCGTCAGCACCCCAGCGTAGTACAAGGCACAAACTCTCGAGGGATGGGGGCAGAAACTCTAGAACACTCGCGGAAGTGCCTGAGCGTACGTTAACTACCATGCGTAGCGGACATTTGAGGTTTCTGAGCATCGGGAACTGTTCAAGGCCGCCATGATCTGCTTCGTCCTCGGCATTCCCGTGCCATGGTTCGTGAAATATATCAAGAGTTTCCAGACATTGTCGCTGTCGCCATAAAGCATTCTGAAGCATGGCTCCAGATCCATCCAAAAGTATGTTTTCCTGGGTTGCATCGAAACGAAAGCTCTTCAGGCTTCGTGCAGAGCTGATGAGGGTTGTAAGTGCGTCAAATCGCAAGTAACACTCCTCTAAGAAAAGCTCTTCAAGATTGTTGCAACTCTCTGGAAGTACGCGTCTGAGCTCGGCTGGTGCCCGCATGTCCAGTTCGATTTCGCTCAATTCTCGCAACTCAAGCTTCTGCAAGGACTGCAATCGTAGCAAAGGAACAAGATGGTGTATAACCATATTTTGAGCGTCGATGCGCACAGACCTTAGGGTATTGAAACGATGTGTCTGCCCAAAATATTCCTGGGTCGTCGCTTTCTTAATAAGCTCAGGCCATTTGGCTTTGGCATACGCCGAGATGTGTCCGTCCTCAACGTCAAGCGACAAAATGTTAGGCGTGTGTAACATGACGGCCGTGTGTAAGATGTCGAGCTCGATGTCTTCGGTATTGCATCGCGTAGCCCACCCTTTCCAGTCAGGGAAGTCAAGAATTCTCATTCCCTCTTTGATTATCTTCTTGTCTCGAGCGTTTGGAGAGTATCGTTTCCTTTCGAGATGAGCATCGTCGCCATACCTGAATTTGACATGACGGACGTTCTCTGCGAGGTGTGGATTCGAAATCAAGGTTCGAAGGAAAAGATACGGCTCGCAAAAGTAGCTGTCGTACGTGGCGTAGAGTTTATCGCTGACAACACGATGAAGGTGGCGAGTTGTTAACGAGAGACTTAGAAGGGTATGTAGTTGAAAGTCTTGCAAGTCAATGCCAGGTAGGTAGGTTAGAATTTCAAGTATGAGTTCGTCTGGAAGATCATCAAGTGTGGCGTACGGGCCGGTAGGCCTTGACTGCTGTGTACTGGTTGTGCTCTTTGTTTTGGTGAGTCGCCGGCGCTTGGGCTCCTGTGATGGTAAAGGTGGAAAGTCGGTCTTGTTGATGAGTGCCATGTGGCGAACAGCGAGAACGTCTCCTGAATAAGAAACCTTCGAAGTAGTCTGTAGCTATGACTTGCTTGATGCCACCAGTCTTCCTCGGTAAAAGATCGTATCCCTCCGAAACCAAAATAGACGTTATACAAAACAACCCTGGAGGCGAAGAAGGCTGGCGAGTATCAGAATACGCAACGCAGAATCGGCTGATTAGTCATACGCGTCCTCCCGTAACTCGAGAGCCAAAATCATGAACTCATCAGGTGTGCATCTGGGAAGCAGCGACAACGAACCTGCTCTATCAGAACGAGATGTTTCAATAACTCTTTTCAATCGTAGCATCATGCTGCGACCCCACATGTGTTTCCAGCTGTGTGCGTGAAGGCGTCTCCTTTTATTGCCTTCGTTCAACAGCGACAGTGAGTCTCAAACATCTGACGGTCAGGGTGCAGCTACACATAACTCCCTGAGATGCAGAGGTCTTTGCACAATTGGAAAGGAAATGGACTACTTTGAAGGGACGTATTCGTGTTGTTGTTCCTTCGACTATGTTGGAGCCCCATGACTAGCGTGCCAAAAGCGGAATGGGACGCACTTGGCACTCACACACTAAGCGAGCGGAGCGGCGTCGATATTCCCACATATCGCGAAAACCACGAACTCGACGACAGCCCACCGTAGCGACATTCAAGACCACCCCTCCGTCTTTCTACACATCAGCCAAAATGGAGAACGAACGCGGCGAGCTCGTTGACCGTAAGGACGCCCACAATCTGCTGGAGCTAGGACATGGAATATCGCAATGCGATTGAGCCTGGGTCTGGCAGCTGCATGTTGAACAATCGCTGACATGTCACAGTTTACGTCCCCCGCAAATGCGTAAGACCGCACCGCCCGACATGATCCTCCGCTCGCGATACTAATTCTCTCGCAGTCCGCTACCGGACGCATCATCAAGGCCAAGGACCACGCCTCCGTCCAGATCAGCATCGCTAAGGTCGACGAGAACGGTCGCTACACCGGCGAGAACCAGGTCTACGCTCTCTCTGGCTTCGTCCGCGCTATGGGCGAGTCCGACGACAGCATGAACAGGCTCACACAGCGTGACGGCTTCCTCAAGTCTGTCTGGTCTGCGTCGAGGTAAATGGTTGTGGAAACGGAGTTGAGGTACGCGCACACGCGGTAGTTAGGCTGCTGGATTTTGAAAGAAGCGCGTTGGCTGACTGGACACAGGATATTCGGAATCTGAGCTGCGTCTCAGAGGCGTGGGCATGCATTTCATGGCGACTTAGGCCTTCATCTCCTTTCTCATGAAGACTATTACGGTGTCACGAGGCAAGGAAACCGGTTAAGAACCAATACGATCGAATCCAAAAACGCTCCTCCGCCGCTGCAGTGCGCTCAGTGCATGTTGTTCAGATTCCCATATTGCAAAGAGTTCCGGATATTGACTGACGGTAGTGCTGAATGCTGTGACGCAGAGTTCAGAACCAGAATCCGCATTGCTCTACATGCCTCTAACCGTCCAGGTTAATAATAACTGTACTAATCACAGCGACAGCAGGCACAGTAACATCGTCCGCACGTCTCCGCCATACGAACTTCCAACGCAGCTCTTGACCATGATCCGACTCGGCATAGACTCGACAAAGCATCGAGCTCAAACTATCCGCACACGCACCCATCGTCAAACCGACCACACCGTATTACCTCGATTTCGCTGGTAGACTGCGCCGTCCAGTGCAAAACACCACGTACCAAGGACCTGCCAACACAGGACATGGCATTAAGGGTATAACCATGCATTCATTGCTCAGCAGTCTGATGCGTTCTAAGAAGCATGGCTGTCAGGCTCGCAAACGATCAAGGGTACCAGCACACAGTGCAGCTTCGCCTGCTGGATTTGGAAAGCCGCCTCACTACTAGCCGCTCAACTCCATCTCACCTCGTGTTCTGCTACCCCTCCACACCTCGCCCACACCCTGGCCTCACACCAATCAACCACCATGCGTCGATCCTGCAGCGCAACAGTTGACGAGAAATAGGTACCGGCCTGGACCTGCTGATCAGTATTCGAGACGACCTAGAATCATCACGGCGGCCACTGGCATGCGAAGTAGCCGGTACGGGCAGTTGTGCGCATCCCCGGATGCCAGAACACTGGGACTGCTTACATCCAAGAACTAAATGTAGCCATAAACTTTGAAGTTGCTCATTCACCTTGCATTCCAGCGCGTACTCCCCCAGCTCTCACAGACACACGTACCCATTACCATGCTGACACCGTTCACTGCGTGCCACGAATATAGTTACTTCCAATACGCCTCTCACGCAGCACACTTCCCCCTTCCATCATCATCCCCTCTTCCCCTGTCCTGAACCCCGGCCCTCAACATGCGCCACGGCTACCATACCCGTCCAACAGCTTTCCACCACCCCATCTGAGGCTTGCAGGGCTGCAGCGCTCCCGATTGCCGCGCATCCATACCGCACGCTGCGGTTGCGGTCCGCCATGCACATGTACGAGTGGCACACCGATCAGCCACCGCCATGTCCAACGACACTCGGTGTTACACAACCGCTACGTTTGACACCGCAGCATCCACGATATCGTAATGCGCGCGGTGTTACACGGAAGGGACTCCAGAATCTCTGCCTGGCTCGACACGTGGCTGCCGCGATTACTGCCGAGTACCGTATGCGGATGTCGAACCTAAATTGAGAAATCCAGTGGAGTGGGTTGTCTGTGACGTAACGAAACGTATCATCGCGTAGCGCCGCGTAGTGAAGTGTACACTCGAGCTGAACAACTACCTCCTCCATCAACCACCCTTCCTACCCAACGACCGTCTCGTAACCATACTCATCCAAAGCAAAAAGAAGCGGTAACCCAAAAGGCCCGAAACTATGCATACGCACAAATATCACGCGTATCGTAGGTAGCACACAGCCCAGACATTGGATTCGGCAGTGCGATAACGGCGCTGATCAAAGGTACCACAGCATTCCGCGAGTGATAACGCTCTTACACATTGACCTACTCAGATGCTTTATTGGATATGTAAGGTGATGCGACGTGAAGCAAGGTACGTGCTATTTCGATACGAAATAAGCGCAATGTGGATTTGCGCGAATACATCTGCGCTAGTGTAGCTGCGTTATCTGTGTCGGTTACGAGCGCGACGGTGCTGGATGTCATACGTTTCGTGAGTGTGTCCGGCAATCCGGTGTTTGGTGTTTGGGTCCCGGTTCAATGGCCATGGGAAGTCAGACCACTGCAGAAGCGGAGGGTCGAGGGCTCGTATGGTGAGGCACGGAGGTACCACAAGGGTTTTGAGAGGACCATTGTTCAAATATACACGAGGTGTGAATGATGGCGATTGGACATTGTGCACTAGACTGATCATGTCAAATTCCCGAATGTTCTGTAACGTGGTATTCCACGCAACCGACGTCTTGCGTCCGGGGATGTGGGTGTCGGGGCGGGGAATGTAAGGTTTCCGGCAGTTACCCTTGGCGGTACTGAGCGGTGTGAACCTGCGGGTCGTCTGCATGCTTCGGGCCTTTGACATCAACTTGCATTGCGATACCGACTTTAATTATGCCTGCTACCTTTGATCGCCCTTTATTGTTTCCGCCAGTAGGAATTCATGTTGATGAGGCACCCATTTGCGGGCCGGTCCCAGGAGCCGGCGTAAGGACGCGAACCTTCTTGCTCTCCCCTTTGCGGCCACCACTAGGAGTCTGGCTCCGGTGATGCTGGCTGCTCGGCGAAGGAGGTTGACTTCCACTCTCGCCGAATGTGCCACGGACCGCAGACACGGCTCTACTCTCCCTAACTTTCCAATCGTCGCCCTTCTTTACGGGCTTTGACCGCTCTTTCTCTGCCTTCTTGCGGAGTAGATCCTGCATCTTCTCATCTCGGCGATTTCCCGAAACGCAATCACAGAGACAACCTTCAGTAGGACAGGCGCCATCGGAGAGCGCGGCGTCGGCAAACCAGGTAGAGAGACAATTAGTGTGACCGCCGTGACCGCAGAGCGAGCACCACGTCCATAATGTTGCCGGTGCTGGTGGACGCTTCTCTGGGATTGATGGCGAGGGACCGCTGTCAGCGTCATCAGGTGAGACTGTATTTGTAACGATCAAAGACGATCGCTTCCTTTTGTGACCTTTTTCATCTCGATTTTTCGTTTTAGACTTGCGCTTTGCCGTGACAGGCTCAAATGCCGGATACTTGCCCCAACATATGGGACAAGGTGCTTGAGCGCGTTTACATGACTCGCACCGCATCTTGTCTTTTGGGTTGTTGATAGGGGATTTGCAGCTAAGACACAACAAACCAAGCTGGGTATCCTTCAAGGCTTGTTCGTAGACTGCCGGGTATGTAGGATACGCAAGCCGTCGGAGAGAAGCTGCCGAGTTGAATAATGACAAAGTGTGCAGCTCAGCATGATACGTATGTAAGATTGACTCCGCTTGGTATGGATTGATCCCTGTTGCTATCAATTCGCCGAGTTGTGATGAGAGAATTGCTCTGGCTTGCGTAGGCGTAAGGCCGAGAGACGTGAAGGTATCCGAAAATGCACTCAGGACCTCAGCGACATCAATTTCTGATGACTCGGAAGGTGCATGTGTCTGCGGCAACAACGGCGCCAGAAGCAGCAGGAGCAGGGACGGGAATTGTGCGTCTGACAAGGTATCAGTGTAAAATTGAAGAATACTGTTCAGCAAGCCAACAACGGTGAACGCAGATGTGCTTTCAGCATCGACATTCAACGCCTGGAAATCTGACAACAATAGTTGGGTTTCTTTTGCTGGCACGGTTGACTGGGAAGTGGTCTTAGTGATAACAGGTGAAGTCACAGATGGCTTGGGAGCTTGTGGCGACGCCGGATCATCAAAGACTTCCGGGATGATTGTGCCACTGGCTTCCATGTCAGCACTGTATGTAGACGAAAACGAGGTGCCTCCTTGACTACTGGCATACGCAGACGATTCAGAGCTATCATGGCGCATGAGCTGATTTGTCCGTCTAAGAGCGTCCATTTCTTGAGTGACTCGTTCAGTACTGTTCGGCGGCATCAGATGACCTGTATCATCCTGGTTTGAATGAACATTATCATGCCGAGCTTGAGATGTCGCAGGGACAGGGATTGTGAGCGCGCCTTCCTTTGTAGTTGGGCTCAGCTTCACTTCCTGGTCGGTGTTGGATGTGCCAGTGGATCTACCGAAACTGGACTTGTCCGGGCCGTCTCGCCAGGCTGCTTCCATATTACGAAGGTCCGAGTTGACACTCTCAAAGGAACCTGATACTGAGCTTCCATGCTGGGAGTCTGTGGATGCAGAGAACATTGTGAAGCTCTCACCCGAATCATGACGTTCTAATGGAGGCGGGACATTCGGTTTGTTGTTTCGAGTCGGTGCTGGATTGAGATTGAGGGGTATCCGTGGCGATGCCCGCCAGCTCCCTGCTGCAGCTCGACGCTCTTCTAGACCCTCAGGAGAGTCGTACCAATGCCCTCCATTGGGCTTCGACTGTGTAGCTGGTGCCAGCTTTTGCCCGTTATTCACAAAAGGTACTCCCATCACTGAAGGTGGAAGATGTATTTTGTCATCATGATCAGGATCAGGAAGTTCAGATCTTCGTGAACATTCCGAAGTCAGTCCAGAAGTATTTACAGGCCGCGCAAGCGGCGTTGCTAGGTTGGATGTGCTCTCGACTTGGGTTGCTGGCCTAGTAAGTGGTGATGCGGGCCGTTGCGGCTTGTCGTAGGTGCCGAGAATTGCGCGGACTGCCGGATTTTTCGGAGCTCCAAAAGGTTTATGTGCATGCAATTGTCCAGATGTATTGTTCACGTCCTCGAACTTGGCCTTTTTGTCCTTGAGTCGTAAGCTTCTGTGCAATTCTGCACGACGTTTGGTCGCGTTAGCCATTGTCGTTCCCATCAACGTCCAGGTTTGCGCAAGCCTATGATATGCAGCCCTTTGTGCGTACTCTGCGTTCTGTTGGAAGGGGTGTTCGAGATCGAGATACGACTCTAAGACCGGACGGTCGGGTAGTGATTGGGCCTTGTATTTCTGAGCAAGGTAAGCGAAGACTTGCACATTGACGGCACCTGGCAGAACACCACGGAAAGCAAGCTGATCTGGCTGAAACTGTTCGCTTTGTGTGCTCATCGAGTCTGGCAAAAACATAACCTTGGGTGTCACGTCCGATGGGGGAGTACTGCTGACTGACTTGGCCGATCTGCTGCTGGCGGTACGACCGTGATGACGCTTCATTGACGTGGCCAGAAAACTCTCGTCGAAACTGTTGTCTGCCGAGCTTCGCAGGCTGCTTTTTTCGAGACTACCATGCTTATCAGGTGGTGCTCCAAGATACATGTCATCATATGAAAGGCCTGCAGGACGTCGTTGCCGTGATCTCTTCTGCGCAACGCCGCTTAATTCTCCGCTTGGCGAAATGGCAATCGCTTGCAGAGGTCGTCGCTCCGTGATTTTGGGAGCATGGTGAACGTCGTTCTGCTGAAATATGCCTTCCCGTCCAACCGTCCACAGTGCGTCACGTGTTTGCCAAAGCATATCTGAGGGTGGACTTCGGAACTTGTTGATCTCCCTATAAGGCAGATGTGGCCGTCGAAAGTCCCAAACGTGGATGACTGGGTGATCACGATCATATGATGTTGCCACCTGCGTGCACTGAAACGCACCCTTCTCATGGAACTCATCAGACCAATACGGTGGCCTCCATTTTGCCTTGTGCACTGGGTAAGGAGTGGTCAAAACATAGGCAGGCTTCTGCCGTCGGCCATCGACAGAGAAGTCCCAAATCTTCACCGTTCGATCAACACCAGCACTGAGTAGATGTTTGCCGTCTGGATGCCAGTCAATGGAAGTGCAGGTCTTCTGATCATGGGCCGGGATCTTTTGCTTCGGGCCTTTGTTGTGACGGAAGTCCCACCTCTGGATGGTACCATTATCCGTGCCGAAAGCGAACTCCATGGCATCAGTTGGAGACCATTGCACGTCTCGGATACCACCGCTGATGCCAGCGAACTGGTCTCGACTTGTACAGGCCGCGCCCTTCTGACGCATATCTCGCAAATCCCAAAGTCGAACTGTGGCGTCATGGCTTGCAGAAAGTAGCAGGTGGCCCTGGTGGGGGTTGAAAGCGAGTTTGTGGACTTGACGTGTATGCTCATGCAGTCTGACGAGCTCCACGCTGGCACGATTCAGGTCGTACAAGATGACTTTGCCATTGGCAACAGCAGTCGCAATATGCGAGCTGAATTGGCCGTGGGACCACTTCACATCCTGAATGCCCAACCCTTCACGTTGGCGTGCATGAGAGTCGGCATAGTTGAGTACAGCAGCTCGCAAGTTGGTCTCGTCGACAATCTTGGTGCCATCAACGCGTACTGTTTTGAGAATCTCTTTGCCAGCAAGCACGGCGTGGGTCCTCTCGCGGTTGATGTCCAGGGCAGAAATGTCAAGGCCTGTCTTGTGTGTGGCATCAAGCGAGTAGCCAGTGCGAATGCTGCATCACGGGCTTAGTATGGAGATGAGACGGGCAGTGATAGGCAGACGTGGTGAAGGTAATATGGAAGGTGCGGTAGACAGGGAAGATATAGTTTGGTAAGACCAGGGACCTGATAAGGAAGGAGCACGGGGAATAATCCCAGAGGCCGAAAGTGACAGGACAGAATCAAGCCGAAAGTGACAGGACAGAATCAAGCCGAAAGTGACAGGACTGAATCGAGCCGAAGTGACAGAAAAGGAACGAGCCGAAGTGACAGAAAAGGATCGAGCCGAAAGTGGCAGGACAGCATCGAGTCGATCGAGCTGCAGGTGAGGGAGATGAAGTAGAAAGGGACATACCCAAGCAGCTTTGGGACTAGTGGATTCAGAGGCCCGCCATCTGGACGATTCGCCTGCACACTCGGAGGTCGCGAAGCATAGGCGGCCGACTGCAAGGGCTGGGCGACGAAACGCTCAAAGTACGAACGGGATTTTATTTTTGGCGGCGGCGGTGGGGGCGGCGGAGGGATGGATGGCGAAGCACTCGCAGCGGAGCGCCGGTGGTCAGTCATGTGTACGTGTTGGTGTGGAACATGGTGGCTCGCAGTCGTGAGGCAATACCGGGACGTGCGGGCGGTGAGCGGCGATGGTGACGGAAACACACGGGTGCACCGCGCGGGTGTCGGTGCAGCGATGAAAGACTCTCGACACGCAGCTTGCAGCAGCGGCCGGCGGGCAGCGAACAGAGGGAGCCAGGGCCGTGAGCGGACGTGACACCGGTGCGCAGAGGTGCGTAGAGGTGCGTCAACATGGGCCCGCGCAGGTGCAGCGGCATGCAGCCCTCAAACGCGTCCCTGATGCACCAGCGCCGGCCAGCGCCCCCCAGCGCCCCCCAGCGCGCAGGTCTAGGCCCAAATCCACCATGGCGCGCCAAGCCGCATCCACACTTCTTGACGATGCGCCACAATGATCGGACTCGCCCAACTGATCCGTGCATCGTACCTTCAGCGAAGCATGGCGTACTTGTCGAGTCGCCGGCTGTAGCTCTCTCGCACCTCTCCGCTCCAGCACTCCCACCCCCTCCCCTCTCCACCGCCCGTCGACACGCTCACTGCCGCCACTGAGCCTCGCACCGCAGCTGGCGAGCCGTTACATGATGCCCGCCGCGCTGCTGTCCAGCGACCTGGACGACCGCCAGCCGCGCTGGAAGCACGCTCCCGCCCTCCACCAGCTCCTCGTCGTCCTGCAATATGCCTACCCGCTGTTCATGCTCGTCTTCTTCCTGGCCGCCTTCACCATCCGCAGCATCTCCGCCTCCAAGTCCAACACCAACATCGCCAAACCCACCACCACCGGCCCTGGAGGCAAGCCGCTGCCCGCAACCGACCCCACCCGCAACTTCGTGAAGCGGACGGTCCACGACGATGTCACGCAGACGCAGAAGCGCGTCTTTGAATGGGTCTCACTCGCCGCCGCGCTGACCTTCTTTGGCAACTCGGTGCTGGTCATTGCACAGGCGCTGGCAAAGCAGAGCGAGCACTGGTGGTGTGGCCAGCCAGTCGTGGTATGTGCTGCCGTGCCTTCAACGACGAGCACCCGGCAGACGCTGACTTGAACCCGTGTAGATCTACCTCGTTGGCTCCTTCTTCGTCTACAGCCTCTTCCTCATCTCACTCCTCGACTCGAAGCCCTCCCCGACCGCCGCCCACCTCTGGACCTGGATCGTCGGCCTCGTCTTGGAGATTGTCCTCGTCAGCTGCTCGCTTGCCATCTACACCCACGCCCACTATCAGCCCACCGCTGGCCATGCGGAGAATCCCAAACTCCGATTCTACATGACCGAGTGGGAGGCTGCCGAGGTTGCCATTGACCTGCTACGCATTGTCTTGATACTCTCTCTCATTGGATTCTACGCCGTGTTTGTCATTCTGCCCCAGTCGAGGAAAACCCAAGAGGCCGGATCCTCGAGTGAGACCACGTCTCTGTTGGCCAACGGCTCCGGCCGCGCAGAAAATGGCCACGCGAACGGAACGAATGGCAATGCATCGTACGGCTCAGTGCATCCCGTCGG
Source organism: Phoma sp. XZ068 (assembly GCA_004835665.1). NCBI lineage: Eukaryota > Fungi > Ascomycota > Dothideomycetes > Pleosporales > Didymellaceae > Phoma > Phoma sp. XZ068. The sequence continues at coordinate 674,159 of RBKR01000026.1, read as the reverse complement.
TGGCAAGCACCAGCATACCGAGGGTGCACCGCCTGCCTGGAGTAGACCGACAGGCGCACCGACTCGCAGCTGGTGGGAGTACATCAAGGGCTACGGCGTCTTCTTCCCTTATCTCTGGCCATCCAAGGACCGTCGACTACAGATTATGGTTGTTTTGTGCTTTCTGCTTGTCATGGCGCAGCGTGTCATCAATCTGCTCGTCCCTGATCAGCTGGGTCACATCGTGGATCGCCTCGAGCACAAGACTCCCGGCAGCCCGTGGACCGCCATCTGCCTGTTCATTGCCTTCCGCTTCCTACAGGGAACTAATGGCGTGCTCGGTGCCGCACGAGCTGCGCTGTGGATTCCCGTGTCACAGTACTCGTACCGCGAATTGTCCGTGGCGGCATTCGAACACGTGCACAGTCTTAGTCTGGATTTCCATCTTGGCAAGAAGACAGGTGAGGTTCTCTCGGCGCTCGGAAAGGGGAGCTCCATCAATACTTTCCTTGAGCAGGTGACATTTTCAGTAGTGCCCATGCTCTTGGATCTGGGTGCTGCTATTGGCTACTTTTTGATCAAGTATGATGCCTACTACGCACTAGTCATTGCCATCGTGACATTCTGGTACATCTACCTGACTATCCGAATGGCGCAGTGGCGTGCCGAGATTCGTCGTGAGATGGTGAACGCCGATCGTGAAGAGGATGCCGTCAAGTAAGTTCTGACAATCCTTCAAAAATTTCTACGCTAACAGCAACAGGAATGACTCCATGGTCTCGTATGAAACAGTCAAGTACTTCAACGCGGAAGCGTATGAGTTCAACCGCTATCGCGACGCCGTCAAGAAGTACCAAGACGCCGAGTGGAAGGTCTTGTTGTCGCTAAACATCATGAACATTACACAAAACATGGTCTTCATGGTTGGTCTGCTCGTAACATGCTTCATTGCGGCCTACCAGGTCACTACAGGAGCCATCACTGGCGGAAAGTTCGTCACACTGATTGTGTTCATGGGTCAGCTGCAAAGCCCGCTCAACTTCTTCGGCACTTTCTACAGGATGATCCAGTCTGCGATGATCAACTCGGAGCGCATGCTGGAGCTTTTCAAGGAAACAGCGACGGTAGTCGACAAAGAAGGTGCTAGCGAGTTACCTTCTTGCAACGGTGATCTGAGGTTCAAGGACGTGCACTTTTCATACGACAACCGCAAACCTGCCTTGACTGGTCTCGACTTCCAGTGCGCGCCAGGCACCACGACAGCATTTGTGGGAGAATCGGGTGGCGGTAAATCTACCGTGTTCAGACTTCTCTACCGCTTCTACAACACCGAGTCTGGAAGCATCGAGGTCGACGGCAACAATGTCACAGACCTGACCATCGACTCTGTGCGCCGCCACATCGGTGTCGTTCCTCAGGATACCGTCCTCTTCAATGAGACTCTAATGTATAATCTCAAATATGCTAACCCCGAGGCGACCGATGAGCAGGTCTACGAAGCTTGCAGGGCCGCTAGTATCCACGACAAAATCCTCACCTTTCCAGACAAGTACGACACCAAGGTTGGAGAACGTGGACTTCGTCTGTCTGGCGGAGAGAAACAGCGTGTTGCTATTGCCCGCACCATTCTGAAGAATCCTAGGATTATCATGCTCGACGAAGCTACCGCCGCACTGGACACAGAGACCGAGCAACACATCCAGGAGGCTTTCGCGACCTTGGCGCACGGACGCACCATGCTCATCATTGCCCATCGACTCAGCACCATCACCCACGCCGACCAGATCCTTGTCTTGAACAAGGGCAAGGTACAAGAGCGCGGAACGCATGAGGAACTTCTCGAGCGCAACGGTCACTACGCCGCCATGTGGAAGAAGCAGATTCGGGCTCAACGGGCCGCTGAGCAAGCCAAGGTGCTCAAGGATAAGGCTGACCGTCTCCGCCGACAGTCAAAGGACGCATCAATCGACAATGACGACAGCAATAGCCACTCTAGCTCGTCAGATGATGAGCAGGCTAAGAAACTGCGTAACAACAACCAACAGTCCGGCTCTTACCGTGCCGAAGCGCCGTCAAAGCCACACGGACACCCATAAATTCGTCCACCACTGCGGGTGCATGAACCAAATTGAAACAGAGATCGAGAGTGTGGGCCGATATGAGTACAGTGACTTGCAGCATTCGTACTTAATATTGTTTACCGCATTAGTCATGATCCACGACTGCATGGGGGCACTACGACTGTCTGAGTCGTGGAGCACCTCTGCATACCCTTTACTCAACAATGAGCCGCCTTCGACGACACGACCTTCATGCTCGTATGCCAATATGACAGTCTACACAGACCAATATTGGCGTAGTCTGCAAGGCAAACATTCTATACTGGATTTCTTCGGAGTTTTGGCAGAGCGAGTAATGTAAAACAGATGGGCGGTAATCTGTCGCTTTTTATTAAAAGCGAAAACGGCGAATATGTCAAAAATGACGAGTGCAGGTCGCACAGGCCATGGGAGTACCTCTACTTGAGGTATTGCCGTGTCGCGAGATTTTGCATGGGACGATGAACGGCCGTGGGAGGTCTTTTGCATAGAGCGTTCCTGCGAACACTTGCATGTCAATATTATGGGATAGATATTATAAACTGATAGCACCTCTACTCTTACATGTTCAAGACTGCGTGATCAACGGTAGCGCGGATACAAGCATCCATGCTTTGCTCGTGAACCCTTAGTCTGTGTACAAAGTTGACGCAGGTGGCGCCATCCTAATCCTTCGCGGCACAGTGTGATCAACGTCGAATGTCTCGAATACTTTATATCCTCCACCAATTCAACTGTCGTACGCTCCACTTGGCTTTGCCCAATAAATGGCCGCCTTTTTCTGATTACACAATATACTCTGGCATGTACTCTGGCATGTCATCTCGCAGCTTACAGCTGCTGTGCCCCAAGGCTGCAGCGTCAGCGTCCCACTCACGGATCACCGGCCACACCAGGCGTCGGCATCCCGACACACTGGGAAAAGCGAGCGATCAAGCTTAAACTTCCGCATCCCAAGGGGGTGGTAGACACCACAACGCTCGATGCAAACGATGCGATCAACGCAAAATCATCCAAGTTCGTTATGCTCTTGCAGTTGAACATGGAAAAGCAACGGCATTGTTCAAGTTTCTTGCCTTTGTTCGTCGGCACATGCCGTACAATGCGCCGAGGGGGCTCCGACAGCTGCAGCCACATTGCGCGAGCATGAGCCAAAGCGCGCGGAACTCGAGTAATCTTCGCCGGCGTTTGCGCGTTTGGCCCTGCCCGTGCGGAGGGACTCTGGCGCACGCTCTGCACACCGCGATTTTGACTCCCGACCGTTGGCAGGGCAGACAATAGCATCGGGCTCCGCGGAGGGGGTGCTAAACGACAGCCAGAGAAGACTGTGGGGTAAATCCCGACGACACCCATGCTTTTTCGAGGCCCAGAAAGCAAATCTGAGGGACTGGTTCTGTCGCCGATTCGACCGTGTTTTCTTGGTCGGAGCATCCCCGGCACGGTCTCCAAGCTTACCCTGGGAAACTACCGTGATAGCTCTCGAAAGCTAGCGCGACCGCGACAAGAAGTTCTGGGGTTACCGCATGCGGTGTCTGTTCATCGTCGCCTACATCAACCCAGACCTCGCTGCGCAGTGAACGGCATATCCTTTCGCAGCGCCCCTTACTTACGACCAAACTCTTGACGATTTGTGGAAGCGCCACACGCGTGGTGGTGTGTCGCGAAGCTGGACCTAGGGGCGCTTGACCGGCTCGGCCTGCACGGGCAGGCGGGGGAGCGCAGAGTGGAGGGGAAGGGGAGTGGTTACTTCTCGAGGTTGGAGTGAGTGTTCTTTGTCTGATCTCGTGCTGCATCATGCGCTGCAGGGGGTTGTCTGGGAGATCTGTGGCTGACATGGGCCAGGAAGGTTCTGAAGTTCAAAAAGGGTGCGCCTCAGGAGGAGGAGGTGAAGTCGGACACAGAAATGGGGTCTGGCGTTCAACCTGGAGGTATTGACGTTGTAAGTGTGAGATTTATCTTCTATTCTCGTCTTCTTCGGCCTGTTTTTGCGTCGAATTTGATGCCTGCTTGGCAGCGTGCAGGAGGGTCTTCACAGCCTGACAACTTCCCCTTTTCTCTTCAGTATGCCTTTTCTTGATATTGCCCTTCTACAGTCATTTGTTTTTGCCGCTGAAGAGAAGAAATCCATGCAAAGTCTCGCATACTCTCATCTCAACATCCCGCTGACGTTTTAGGACTCGGAATACGACAACTACATCGAAGATGACGACAACAATGCAGACCGCATGTCCTTTTACGCCTCAACAGGCGGCGATTCGATCGCATCCAAAGTAACCAACTACCGATACGAGAATGGGCGGCGGTACCACTCGTACCGCGAGGGAACCTACTACGCGCCCAACGACGAAAAGTACTCCAACTACGAAACCATCGTGCACCACCTCTGGCTCCTCACCCTGCACGACCAGCTCTTCCTCGCGCCCATCAAAGACCCCCAGCGCATCCTGGATATCGGCACCGGCACAGGCCTCTGGGCAATCGACATGGCCGACTTCTTCCCCGCCGCAGACATCACCGCCACAGACCTCTCCCCCATCCACCCGCCCAATCTCCCGCCAAACCTCACCTTTGAAATCGACGACGCAAATTCGTCCTTTACCTACCCCGATAACCACTTCGACTTCATCCACATCCGCGGCCTAACCGGGTGCATAAAATCCTGGTCCTCACTCTACACGCAGTGCCTGCACACGCTCAAACCCGGCGGCTGGATCGAACACCTCGAATTCAGCGTCGAAACATCCGCGTCCAAGACCTCCCCCGCGTACTCCGATCAAATGCTCACCGCCTTCTCCGCCTCGGTCCTCAACGTCGGCGCCCAAAAAACAGGAATGCAATTCGACGTTATTAATACTATGTATCCCACCCTCCTGGCCGCAGGCTACGCAGACGTGCATACGCAGACGTTTGTGTGGCCGATTGGTCCGTGGCCCAAGGATCCCTATCTCAAGGATCTGGGGCGGTGGGGCGAGCGCAACTGGTGCGATGGGATTGAGGGGTGGGTGATGGCGCTGTATACGCGTTTTCTGGGGTGGACGTACGAAGAGGTCAAGGCGTTTGTGAAGGATTTCCAGGCCGTGATCAAGGATCGTAAGGGCAGGTTGTGGCAGGAGGTTAGGGTTGTGTATGCAAGGAAGCCGTTTGAGGGGGAGGTGGTGGGGGAACAAAAGGGAAGTGAAGGGGTGGGGAAGGGTGGGGAGGGAGAGGGGAAGATGGATGTGGAAGACTGATGATACCCTATAATCATGTTTATGAGAGACGCAAGATGATGACGAGATGTTTCTGTACTTGAGATGGTCTTATCGATTCTATTCACGGATCTCGTTGAGTACTTGACGCCCTGGACTTTAGATATCATGTTTGAATGTCATGTGTCATGCGTCATGCGTCATGCGGATGTCATTCGATTATCATATTCACGTTGATGCTCGTTGAGTACTATCAATGCTGTCCCAAACGGCTCGTTGGCCATACCGGACGCCGGGGGAGTCTACGCCTGGGTACCGTGTATAGCGCCGTCGAATGCAAGGTTGATGTGCAGGTTGCTCGTTGGAGTGATTTGCACGTCGTTGGGAGAGTGCTACTCTTCCATCTCGTCTGCCTCGTCCTGGCACGCGCGCCCGTTTTGCCGTGGGTTGGACTTGGGCACGGATGCCTCCTTGTCGATCATCTGTCGCGATACGGATACGATGTTGTCTTCGATCAGCTGCTGGCCGACGTCTGAGATGTCTGCGGTCTGGGTTAGTTTGGAGCTGTGATAGGGGTGGTCAGACGTACGCTTCTTGGGGTCGACCTTTCCGACGTAGCGCGTCTTCAGCTGGTCCTTGGTCAGTTCCGTCTCCTCCTTGACCCTCTGCTCATAGCCCTCAGCAAGCGTGACCAGCTTCTGCAGCCTGTCCTGATTCCGCTCGCCTTCAACATTGAAGTCGTCCATCTGCAGGGCTTCTGTCCAGACGTGCTTGTGCAAGTTCATGAGCATGTTCTCCTCGAGCGCCGACTTGCGGTAGTCGATGCCGATGGAGTAATAGTGGCGGTTCAGGCCGTGGATGAGGGCCTGGATGGAGGGCTTGTTGAGGTGGCCGACGTTGGAGGTGGTCTGGCGCGGCTCGTGGCCCATCATGAGGGTCTGGGGGTTGATGAGGCGGAAGGCGTCGATGACGACCTTGCCCTTGACCGACTGGATGGGGTCGACGACGACGGCGACGGCGCGGGGGGTGAGCTGCTCGAACGACTGCTGTGTGTTGATGTCGACCGACGACAGCCAGCAGCCGAAGCCGGGATGTGAGTGGTACCAGCCGACGACCGTCTCTTGTCTGGGCGTGTTAGCAGGTCGACAGTGAGGCGCTGTAAGCACGTGTAGAGAGCGGTGAAGGTCAACAGTGGAGGTGTAGCAGAGAGTCGAAGTATGGGTGCGAGGTATGGCAGTACGTACCTGCCTGTCTGTCGCAGCATGTCCATCATCTTGGTCTGGAACACCGGGTCAACGGCCTCGACCGACACGCCCGTACCGGACTGCGGCATGGCAAACACGTCAACAACGCGCACTGTGTAGTCGTCGACAAACTCGCCCAGCATCAGGCCCATGACTTCCATGGGCACGCCCGCCCGGCCGTGCCGCAGCATCTTCAGCAGCGCCAGCGACGAGATGTAGACGGTTTCCGAGTTGTCGATGAGGTGCGTGTCCTGTGCGGGGCCGCCCATGCCGCCCATGCCCTGCGCGGCGGCGAGCATTCTGCTTAACCGGTCCATGTTGGGGTTGGTCGTGTATGTGTGCGGTGGTGGGTGTGCGGTGGGGTGTGTGTGTGAGAGAGAGGGAGTCGGGTGTGCGGCAGTGTACAGTGAGGGCCACGCAGAGGTGCGGGGCGCAAGGTGCACGGGGGTGAGGTAGACTGCTGGTGATGGCGTTTGGCGGCGGCGTTGGCGGGCTCGAGGCGGCGATGATGCTAGCTGTGATGCGGCGGTAGCTGCCCTGGCGCCGCCCAAGTTTCTCCGCGCCGACAAAAGCGGATCCCACGCGGACCGCGGAGCTCGCAGCCTCGCAGCTCCATCCATCGGCCTTTGTTGCGCCGCCCTCTTTCACTCGAGGCCTGCCATTGTTCATGCTCCGTCGATAATACGACGCGCCTCCCACCACCTCCCCGGGGGACTGACTCTACGCTTCGCACGCCCGACACGCAGTCACTCCCGTGCACCGCCTATTTCTCCCCCGCGCATCCACACTCGACCGCCACCATGGAGGGTTCGCACATGGAGCCCGGCACCGGCTCCAACAGCATCGTGGGCGGCACTGCGTCGCAGCCCAAGAAGGTCGCCTACTTCTACGACTCAGACGTCGGCAACTACGCCTATGTGGCCGGCCATCCCATGAAGCCCCACCGCATACGCATGGCCCACAGCTTGATTATGAACTACGGCCTGTACACCAAGATGGAGATTTACGTACGTGCCCGTGTTGTTCTTGCTATTATTTGCAGCACTGACACTCGCAGCGCGCCAAACCAGCCTCCAAGTACGAAATGACGCAGTTCCACACCGACGAGTACATCGACTTCCTCCACAAGGTCACCCCCGACAACATGGACAGCTACGCCAAGGAGCAGAGCAAATACAATGTTGGAGACGACTGTCCCGTCTTCGATGGCCTGTTCGAGTTCTGCGGTATCAGCGCTGGCGGCACCATGGAGGGCGCCGCGCGCCTGAACCGAGGAAAGTGCGATGTTGCCGTCAACTGGGCCGGTGGACTGCATCACGCCAAGAAGAGCGAAGCCAGTGGTTTCTGCTATGTCAATGGTATGTTTGCGCCAATTGCAAGCCTGCGCATATGCTAACATCTAGCAGATATTGTGCTGGGTATCATCGAGCTGCTTCGCTACAAGCAGCGCGTTCTGTACATCGACATCGACGTCCACCACGGCGATGGTGTCGAAGAGGCCTTCTACACGACCGACCGCGTCATGACCGTATCCTTCCACAAGTACGGCGAGTACTTCCCTGGTACCGGTGAGCTGCGCGACATCGGAGTGGGCGCTGGCAAGAACTACTCTGTCAACTTCCCTCTCCGCGACGGCATCACCGACGAGACCTACAAGAACATATTCGAGCCGGTCATCGAGGCAGTCATGACCTACTACGGTCCTGAAGCCATCGTACTTCAGTGCGGTGGCGACAGTCTGTCTGGAGACAGGCTTGGTTGCTTCAACCTGAGTATGGCAGGTCACGCCAACTGCGTCAAGTTTGTGAAGAGCTTTGGCGTTCCCGTCATCGTACTTGGTGGCGGTGGCTACACCATGAGGAACGTCGCCCGAACGTGGGCTTACGAGACGGGCGAGCTGGTCGGAGAGAACATGTCCAAGCAGCTACCCTTCAACGACTACTACGAATACTTCGCCCCCGACTACGAGCTCGATGTCCGGCCTTCAAACATGGAGAACGCCAACTCACACGACTACTTACATAAGATCAAGACAACCGTCATCGACAACATTCGACGCACAGGCAGGCCTTCTGTGGAAGCTTTCAGCAACATCCCAGATAACCCGTTGTTGTCGCGTGCCGACGAATCTGACGTTGAGGATGATCTCGACACAGACATGAACCCCGACGTGCGCTCTACAGAACGCCAGAGGGATCAGCGAATCGAACGTAATGGAGAGTTGTACGAGGACAGTGACGACGAGGACTACAAGAACGGTCTTGGTGTCCGCGACCAGCCTGGCACAAAGAAGCAGCGACACATCACTGATCACCTGAATCCCCACGGTGCCGAGCCTGATGCTCTTGATAAACTCAGGGGTTTAGATGATACCAATGGCGACAGCGCGCTCTCCACACGCCAGACAACACCGGCTGGAAGATCACCAACTCGTACCCCCGCGATAGTAGAGCAGAGTGCTGAGGATGACGGCGATGTTGAGATGGACGATGCAGAGGGCACTACGGCACCTGCTGCACCTGCAGTCGATTCGACTCTATCCCAGTCACCCGCAACCAACCTCACTCCACCAGAGTCGCCCGCTGCAGCACCCGCTCCAGCACCCGCCGCAGAACCCGCCGCAGAACCTGCCGCAGCGGTGCCTGCGCCGGACGTTGAGATGGCAGGCGCCGATGAGGAGACCAAAGCAGACGTCGCTGAAGAGAAACAACAGGGCGAGGCTGAACGCGACGCTGAAAACGTAAAGGGCGAGGTACGGACAGAGGTTGCCAAGGACAGCTGAGAAAAGCAAGCATTCCTCATCAGGGGGAGCATTCTGGCGTTCCGCGTTTTGGTGTCCTTCACAAGACCCACGGGTTGTGGAGTGAGTTATGGTTTATGAGCATCGGAGTGTTTAGGATACCTTATTGTTTGATCAACTGTGCTACTAAATTCGATACATGGATATTGACTTGTCTTCCTCTTCACTGTGGCACTTAAATGATCTGCGACGTCGAGGTACGTCACGGAGCTGCGTAAGCCGTCTCCAGCATTGATGCACAGCCATTGCAGCATTAGCTATGCACGTCGATGTTTAGAAGGTCCACAGTGCCCACTAAGCTAGAGGCGGTAAAGTCCAAACAACACATTCACTACCCCACCTGAGCCACAACAACAGCCACATCTACAAACATCCTTCAACCTCCTATCTCTGCACGCCAACATCAGCTCCTAACCAAGTTAAACTTTCAGAAAGAATTGAATCTTCTCAAAAATGGCACACAAACGCAAGAAGTCACTCCTCATCGGCATCAACTATGTCAACTCCCAGCACGAGTTGAAAGGCTGCCACTCGGATGTCGACAACATGGCCGAATTCCTATCCTACAGAGGCTACGACAACGACCACCGCAACCGCGCCATCCTCACCGACCGTCCCGAGGTCCCCCTTGATTCGCCCTACTACCCCAACGGCCACAACCTCCTCGCCGCCATGGACTGGCTCGTCAGCGAACCCGGATGCACCCTGTTCATGCACTACTCCGGACACGGCGGCCAAATCGCCGACGTCGACGGAAACCGCGGCGTAGGCGGCATGGACAACACCGTTGTGCCCGCCGACTTTGAGCAGCGCGGACAGATCTCGAGTACCATCTTGCACGAGCACCTTGTCACGCGTATGGCGGCGGATTGTACGCTTTTCATCATTATGGATTGCTGCCACTCTGGGTCCGCGGTCGAGCTGCCGTATGTCTACCAGTCTGACTCCGACGGCCAGATTAGTCTGATGGATAATGTGCGCGCTGGAGCGAGATTGCTCGGCGAAGCCACGGACTTGATTAACGGCGGGTTTAGCTATAGGAAAGTCGGCGAGGCGCAGGAATTACTTGCCGGTGCGAGTAGTTTCTTCAAGGGGCTGCGGCACATGGGCGAGCAGGAAGAGGAGGGGCTGAGTGGAGGAGAGTTCGAGGGCCAGTATGGCAGCGAGAAGAAGATGGTTACGATGTTTTCGGGGTGCAAGGATGATCAGACGAGTGCGGATGCGAGGATCCAGGGCGAGGCGACGGGCGCGATGACTTGGGCGTTTTTGGAGACGATGAAGAGGGATCAGAATCCGACATATGCGGCGGTGAGTTTGCTTGAAAGCAAGTAAGAGGGTTTAACTGACAGTGAACAGACATTGCAGATGACAAGACAGTTGCTGGATCAGAGTAAATATACTCAGGTTCCGCAGTTGAGCTCGGGGTTGGATATCGATCTCGACAACATGTCTTTGGTGTTGTAGTCTGCGTTCTACGAGTGCAGAGGATGACGCTTGGCTACCCGAGACGTCCTGCGGGTTAGAGCTAAGGACCAGGAGTATATATCTAACCTTTCTAGACATCGACCCTCTTTCTACAGACCTCACCTACAGACCTCACTCACAATGAATGAATTTCAAAGTAGCCCAAACCGCTCATGAAGCGACTATTTGCACGTATTGGGAAGATGCAATTCACTCGTAGTGCTCCAAGTATGACGTCATCATATGTAAAACAACGCCTTGCTCTACATCTGTAAACCAACGCCAAACTGGCGGCATCTTCGACAGGCATGGACCGCGAAATTAGTCCACCACCTGCTAAGCGCAGGAAGGTAGATGGCGTATCAGCAACCACAACACCACACACGCCACCACCGAAGGCCCCAGGACCCCCAGATCCAAACAACATGCGCATCTTCTCGTGGAACGTCAACGGTATAACACCATTCTTGCAGAAGTCGATAACGTCCTTTTTCCAAACATCCCAGAAGTCGTCCAGCAACACCCAAAGTACTGTACCAGCTGCATCACTTCGGGACTTTCTGCGCCGCCACCACTGGCCAGCCATGCTGCTCCTCCAAGAAGTCAAGATCGCACCAAAAGACACAAAAACGCAAGACGCTGTCCGTGCCGCAATCAACACTCCCTCTTCCTCAAGCAGTAACGAGCCACAATACGAAGCACACTTCACACTGCCCAATGACCCACACAACGCACGAGGCCCACGAGGCAGCGGCAAAGTCTACGGCGTCTGTTCAATCCTCCGGCGCGATCTCCACAAAGCCCACACCCTCACCATCCGCACCGTACCCTGGGACGCCGAAGGCCGCATCTCCATCATCGAACTCACCACCTCATCGCAGAACCTCGCAGTCTTCAACATCTACGCCGTAAACGGCACACACAACCCCTACCGCGACCCGAAAACAGGTCTGCACCGCGGGACACGACATGATCGCAAACGCGCGCTGCATGCGGCACTGGCGGAGGAATGTAAAAGGTTGGAGGGAGAAGGGTGCCACGTCCTCCTCGGAGGCGATATGAATGTTGCGCCTGATGCGAGAGATGGGTATCCGCAACTGCGCACGTTTCCGCACGAACACTGCGTCAACCGCGCGGACTTTCACGAAAAACTTCTAAGCAAAGAGGTTAAAGACGGCTTTGGTGGTGTGGATGTCTGGCGCGAGATGCATGGCGGGGAGAGGAGGTATACGTACTACGCTCGCGGAAGAGAATGGGGAACGAGCTGCGATCGAGTGGATTACTTCATAGCTGGGCGACGAGCGTGGGATGCAGGGTTAGTCAAGGGGAGTGGGGTGTTGGATAGTGAGGAGGAGAGGGGACCGAGTGATCATGTGCCTATATGGGTGGACGTGAAGTTTCCAGTCTGAATTGTATTGCATTTCTCAGGACTACTTACAACTTCCTCTAACACCCCCTGCAAAACTCCTCTCCTCACCCCCCATACTCCAAATCTCGTAAACTGCCCAGCAAATCACTCACCCAATTTCTTCCCACCACGCACAATCTCAAACTGCGTCAATCCCTCATGCACGCCCTGCCACGGATGCCGATGCAACGCGAAGCTCTCACACTCGGGCTGCGGGATGCGTGGAAACATACCCATTTTGACAATGACCATGGCGGGGAGGAGGTCGGCGATGGACATTATTGGGCTGGAGGCGTTAGTTAGTTTTTTTTGGATTGGATTGGATGAGGAAGGACCGGGGTAGTGCGAGAGGGATGATATGAGAGAAGGATGGGGGAAGGAGGACATAGAAAGTGATATGCGCCTTGTGGAAATAACAGGTTTGAATGCGAGAGTACTTCCATTTGCGGTCTTACTCTGAAACGGTGGGGCTGAGGAGGATATGAAGACGGGAGGGATAGTGTGAGAGAGAGAAGAGAAAGAGAGTAAAATCCTTTACACAAACGGATAACTTGAATGCGAAAGTACTTCCACTTTCGGTCTCACTTTAAAATGTGGGGCAAGGCGCGAGTGTAGACTAAATAAAAATAGAAGAATTGTGTGTAAAAGGGGGAAAGGAGAGTGGGATACATTCGCTGCAAAGAACAGGCCTCGTGAATGCGGAAGTGCTTAGGTATTCTGTCTCACTTTGAAACAAGGACAGACAGGGTATGTAGCCAAAACAAGTGTGCGAGAAAGAAGGATATTGGGGGGGGGGGGGGGTAGGCTATACTCCCTTAAAACACAATCCTCTTGAATACGAAAGTACTCTTGCGTTCGGTCTCACTTTGAAACATTTGGACTTTGAAACGCTTGGGAGAAGGAACCTAAAACAGATAGAAAAGAGCGCGGGAGATAGAGTGTGCGTGTGTGCGTGAGAGAGAGAAAGAAAAACACATACTTCCCACAGTCCCCGCAAAAACATCTTTCAACCTTCTTGCCGCTCCCCGTCTCCCAATCCGCATACCTCTTCATCACGCCCTTTGGATCCTGGACTTCTACCTTCTCTTTCTCGATCACGAGGTTGCTACTCACGTACGATCCGGCCACCTTACGGCAGTTGGCGCAGTGGCACAGATGGCCTCGCGGGCGCGTGAATAGCTCGTTGTCAGTAATGGTCACGCGGATGGCTTTGCAGAGGCATGTGGAAGAGAGTGAGGTGCTGAACTCGGAGGGATCGTGGTCATTGGGGTTGCCGGTGAATTTAGAGGGGTCGGCCATGGTGGATTCGATTGCTTTGGAGGTTGATGAGGGTTAGAAAGGTACTGGTAGGAAGGTGGGATGGTGGTAAGGGCAACCTATAGAGAGGTCGTTGGACGGAGTTAATTATCAAGCATCGGCTTACACCCGGCCCGAAGGGCGTGGTTTGGGGTTGGGATTCATCTGTGATCGTGCTGGTAGGAATAGTTCTAGATCATCATCCACATAAATCGTGGCTTGGTGCACGAGGCTGTCACCGACTGTAGACTTCTGGATCCCGTCGTTTCTCGTACTTACTGCCCTGCTGTGCTGATACAGATTCAATCGAATTGTCACTCTGTGTCGGCTATGAGCGGGAGAACATAGCCGATGTGTGGCCATGCCCCACCACGGACCCTGATCAATGGTAGACCGGAATTGTTTCCGCTACTAGTTGACCTCACGTCTACTTTTCGTCTTCAGATTCAGCTTCTGTTGGACTGAGGGTGCACGCCCTTCAAGGTATCTGCGGACCCCAGCTATTCGCATCCACGAATCGCTTCAGGCCGGGCAGGTGTGCGATATCACCGATCAGGAGCCGGAGAAAGTGGACGCCTTAAAGATTGCTGCGATCCCGACGAACAGGAGAGGCCCTTCAACTAATCCAGTGCTGCTTTCAAGGAAAGCTGTTCGATGATTGAAGAGGCGACTTGAGTCCGATGCAGACGATTTGGACGAAGTCATCTATGGCATACCATGGTATGAGTATTCTATAACTTTCGCAGATGACGTGTATGTATATTGGTATGATTCGAAAGCGTAGGTACTGTTTCCAGCACCATAGACGTACCCATTCCAGACTTGTACGCGGCGGTTAAAACTACTGGGAAGATCTACAGTCGTGGCTTAGTTGCGTTATGAACTTGACTGATCTGGATGCATACTATCCGCCTAAACACCCGTTCTCAAAGCTGACGTTAAGACGCTTCTCTAGTACTGCCATCACAGTACAGCTGAACGAGAGCTTACTACAGAAAGTGGGTCCCAGTTGACAAGCGTGCGCGGTCTACAAATCCGCAGATATTTGTACATGTACGCACGCGGGAAGCACATAGAAGGCACCTGATCTTTTCTGCCGAGGCTTGCCGGAGTTTCAAGTATGATGATGGACACCAGAGTGCGTGTTAGAGTACGATTGATGTCGATAAGAGGAGCAGTGACGTCACGGCAGCATCAGAACCCAACAACACCAGTTGCTTTTTATATCTCCTTACCTCTGTCTTTTCTTTTTCCTACTATATCTACTATTAATTCATCTCTATTTGATACCACATCTCAAACACATTCCAATTTCAAAGACGCCGAGTCACCACAAAAGAACGTCACACCATGACAGCAAAGAAAGTCCTCATCGTCATGTCTGACGCCCACTCTTTCCCTCTCTACAACACAGGAAAAGAGGGAAAGACCGTAAGCCAGGACTCGGGTTACTTCCTCATGGAGCTTGCAAAGCCCTTACAAAAATTTCTTGACGCTGGGTGTGAGATCACATTTGCTTCGCCTGAGGGCAAAGAACCCCAGCCAGATCCCCTCAGCACATCCTTGCTCGCATTCGCAGGCAATGTGTACGAGCGCCAGCGCGAACAGGACCTCATTGAGCGTATGAAGCGCGAGAATGGTTTCTCACGTCCGCGCAAATTTGCGGATATCAGTGATGAAGAGCTGAAGCGTTACGCGGGTGTTTTCATCCCAGGTGGTCATGCACCGCTGTCAGACCTTGGTGACAACCCAGAGCTCGGTCGTATCCTGTCGCACTTTCATCAGCAGCAGAAGCCCACAGCGGCCCTTTGCCATGGACCGTGGGCTTTCCTATCGACAAAAGTTGGGCCGCAAAAGGAGTTCGCGTACAAAGGGTATAAGCTGACCTCGTGGTCGGATGCCGAGGAGAAGTTCATGGAGACGATGCTGCGAGGGGAGATCGATAAGGTTGAGGGAACATTGAAGGGTAATGGTGCCGACATGCAGGAGGGGGTGGTCAAGAGCATGGGAAGTATCACTGTCGATCGAGAAGTTATCACTGGTGATAACCCAATGTCTGCAAATGCGATCGGTGAGAAGTTTCTGGAAATGATAGCTGCAAAATAGGTCTCCAACGAAGTGGTGGATGCTATATGTTATGTTAAAAGCGTAGTAAAGTCATGGATGCTGTCCGATTTTGAGGATGATAACTTCTCAATCATGGGATAATCCAAGAAGCACCAAATACTCATATGTACAGCATAGTACCTTCCGCTTTGACTTCTATCCTACGACTTCTTAACCAGATCCACACCCTCTTCTGGGATCTCCACTCCCAAGGCCCGGTAAATCTTCCATATATACTCCTTCGCCAAACCACTTCCCAGACCCGCACTCCCCATCTTATTCATCATGTACGTAATCGTCATGCCGCGTCCAACATCAATGATCGCCATACTGCCTCCCCAGCCGCCCCAGAAACAGCTCTTTCCCTCGGGAACCCACCACCCTGCGCCACCGGAACCGACACCATTCAAGGCATAGCCAATGCCGAAGCGCACGTTGGCGGTGATGGCAAGGTCGGGGCCGTTGGTCTGTTCTTGGAAGATCAAATCCACTGTTTTCTGACTCAATAGTCTCTTGTTGCCAACAGTGCCATTGCACGCGATGAATGAGAGGAGACGCGCAATGCCGCGGGCGTTAGTGTTTCCGTTCGCCGCAGCAACCGTTGCGTTTCTCCAGAACGGTTGATTGGCAACATCGGCGTTCATGGGTGGGTTGAGGAGCGTCTTCGCGAATACACTGCTATTGTCAACACCGGCCGCACCCGTGGGAGCTTCTGGTTTCCAATCCGCGGGTGGTGCGGGAGGAGGGATGATCTCAGCGACGCGGTGGTACTCTGAGCTGGGGACGCCAAATTGGAAGTCTGCGCTTAGCGGACCGGCGAGCTCTTCGTCAACGAATTGACCGATCGTCTTGCCAGTAACGCGGAGGATGAGTTCGCCAATCAGGTGGCCCATGGTTAGGCTGTGGTAGCCGGAAACCGTGCCAGGAGTCCACCATGGCGCTTGGGCAGCGAGACGAGCGGTGGCGGTGGGGACGTCACAGACTTCTTCGGTGGTTATGGGGCCCTCCCAACCTGATACACCGGAGGAGTGAGAGAGGAAATGTCGGACCTCAA
Organism: Phoma sp. XZ068; assembly: GCA_004835665.1. Lineage (NCBI taxonomy): Eukaryota > Fungi > Ascomycota > Dothideomycetes > Pleosporales > Didymellaceae > Phoma > Phoma sp. XZ068. Next base: position 657,521 of record RBKR01000026.1, on the reverse strand, counting down.
CATCTTCCTTTCCGTTGGCGCCAAATTCTGGCCAGTATTTGGTCACTTTTGCATAAGGGTCCAATAGTCCCCGGTCGATGAGTAGGAGTGCTGCAAGACTGACGACTGTCTTGGAGGAAGACCATACGTTTGTGATAGTGTTCTCCTCCCATGGCTTAGTTTTGGCTGCGTCTGCATGGCCACCCCAAATGTCGACCACGTTCTCACCGTAAATATTGATGACAATGGACGCTCCTAGCTCTTCATCTGCATCGATCTTGGACTGAAGTAAGTCCTTGAGAGATGCGAATCGGGAGTCGCAGATTCCAGTAACTTTAGTCATTGTTATAAGTGTCTGGGGATTAGTAAGGTGGTTGGGCTGTCAATGTTGCTCACTATGATGCAAACGCTAGGTCTTTATATCCGAGGTACAGTCATCGGTGCCTCACAGCATGTCTCGACTCGATGCTCGATGCTCAAGCGAGTACGGGGAGCCGGCCGAAATGTAGGCCGAGCGGGGTGTACTTTAGATGCGGGTCGCGACAACTACGTGCGACAATGCGTAGTCAGACCAGCGGCCGCAACCGAAAGTGGCAAACCGCACCTCCAGCAGTCGGGCATGCGACGAAAGTTGAGCTTTGTGTAGGTGCAACGGGGTGGGAGTGTTCGGAAAGACACACTCGGATCAACCATCAGCACGGCGGGACTTGTGAGAGCCCCGATCGCAACCAATCAATAGCTTTCATATCGTATATAAATATGTAATGCTGCATCTTGCCCAACTACACTGGTGTTAGCGTAATCCTCTCAATTGTTAGCATGACAGACGAGGAAAAGTAAGAATATGATATACAAGCATTTACACACATGATGACAGAATTACGGCCGAAACCCTTCCGTATACCCAACTTGGCGTAGACATACCGATGTCGCCTATGATAGTTTACTTGAGAAACTTACTGATCAAGCCCTTGCCTTCTTTCATCAGATTCTTCACCTCATTCTTCATATTCGCAGTTCCGCTCGCATTTCCATGGTTCCCTTGCGTCCCTCCTTGAATAAACTGCCCTCCACCGCCTCCTGCACCCCCTGCATGCCCCTTCCCTCCACACTGACCGCCGGGACAACCCTGAATGAAGTGACTGACATCACCACAGCACCTTCCACATTCTCCGCTGCCCATATACGGCCCACCGTGACCCCATCCAACACGCATAACACGTGCTTTCCTACCCTCCCAGCCGGTCTTCGCGTCAGTAGCGTGGAAGACGCCCCAGACCTCTGCACCTCCAGGACCATTAACTAGTACGAAATTGCCATGGCCAGGACCATAGGGAGGGCTATCGTCACGACTGGCCTGGAGCAAAGGGCGGTTCGACTTCGCCCAAGACATTGGGTCAAGAGGGTGTCCACCAGTCCAGTACAAGACATTCATTTTGTATTCATGCGTCCAGGAGCCGGCGCACGAGTATACAAGACCTATCCAGCGCCCGTCAGGCGAGCATAGGAATTGTGGCCCTTCATTGATGCCACTAGTGCCGGAAAACTCGAATTGTAAGTCCGGTGTACTGATGCGAATAGGACGGCCAGTACATTGCGTCGGTGAGGTCATTTGGATGATATAGATCTCTTGTCGCGACTCATTCTCATGCACACCCGGTGGCCAACCCGAGTATACGAAAAACATGTTGCCACCAAGGGTGATGACTGTGCCGTCAATAGCCCACTGGTCCTCTGGAAGTCCGCCGACACGTCCAAAGAATTTCCAGTGATCAGGGACTAAGGGAGACTGGTCTGCGGGTGGCCCCTCAAGAATGAACATGCGGTGGGACTTATTGCCGTGATTTGGATCATCTGCTGCAAAGTACACGTACCAGCGGCCATGGATGGCGTGGAGTTCTGGTGCCCAAACATCACCCGAGTACGGTTGATCTTTGGGAGCCCACCTGGCGAAGTCAGTCGAAGACCGGAAAAGGTATAGCATACAACGGTGCGATTGACGGCAGTACGTACCAAATGATGTCCTTCTTGCACCTCTTTTCGAAATCAAACAGACTGTCCGCTGACCAGATCTCGACTGAGCAACCGGTGGTCCAGGTCTCCATTAATCAGCATGAGCTTGATTGTCATGTGCTGCACCTGCTCTTACCATGTAGTAAGTACCCTTATCCCAAAGCACGTAGGGATCGGCACAGCTCTTCTCCGTGATAGTCAAAATAGAGTCGTTATATGGCGGCATCTGCATGTGCATCTGCGAGTGCATCGGCTGCTGCTGCCCGGGAAAAGCCATGATGGAGTGTTCTTGACGATCCTCTTGATCCAGTGTAATGCTCGCCTGGTTGCTCTTTCTGTCCACTCTGCGCTACACCTGATATCAAGACAGAACTGCTGAATGTCTCGAAATTGGCGTGTATTGTCCTGGACCCTGGGGGAGATTGATGCAAAGTGTGCAGACATGGTGAAGAGCACCTGGCCTCAGCCACAAGTGTGGAAACGACCCACATGATTCTGTCACATGGGGTACGTAACGTGACGTCATGCCGCGACGGGCTGCGTCTGAAGAGTAGTTGACGAGCCGGTCCGTTTCATTTTACTTGATGTGGGCGGTCATGAGGCTGGAAGCCAAGTTGCTGCTGCCAAGGTGGGCGAAGCAATTTCATCGTTACTGTGCATGTGGCTAGTGTGGTGACCACGCATGGGGAAGGTATCTGCCACAATCCAGCAAGCCGTGAACTTGCTCACTTACGGCAGTAACAATTCAGAAGATGCTGTGAAGTATTCATTATGCTCGGTTCTCAACTCTATTATAGTCATACACGTCCATGCCACGTAGCGGGCCTGCTACTTGTACGTTCGGATTGACTGGTTTCTCCTGTGAAGCATGCAAGTGACCAGCTCCCTCCTATAAGCACCCAACAGCGCACAACAGGCCCGCTCTTGATAAGAAACACTAATAATAGGTAAGGTGATGTATAAGGCATTCGTGATGTCGCATGTTCGCATAACCGCGAGTCGAGGTATCCAACATTAACAGTTTGCAAACAGAGTGGATGCATAAGATGCTCCCCACCCAAACCTGTGAACGCCGCATCAAAGCCAACATAAAGCTTTAGGTATAGTGTGAAAGCAGGAGCGTCGATCGTTACATTGGCGCTCTTTGAGAGCAATCGCAAACAGAAGTGGTTTGCGCGGATTAGAAGTCGGTCTTGAGAGTCTGCTCAACGGTTAATTCGCCAGACTCAATGCGGTCGACACGGAGGACGAGTTCCTGTCAAGCTTTAGCATAGTCACGATAAATATGCAGTGGAGTGCATACCTTCAGAGCTCTGGCCGTCTTAAATGCCAGGGGAGGGATCTTGTCGCGTCCGCCGTCGCGGATGTTGATGTCCAGCATATCGCGCCTACAGTCATCAAGAACCTGAACAACAGGGATTGCATGTTTCTGTAGAGCGGGGTTGGAAAGCTGTTTGACGGCATCATAGGTGCGATCTCCAGTGTCGTCGACTGCTCGGGAGATGTCTTGGATGTAATTGTAGATCTGCTGCTCCTCGGCAGGTGTAGAGTCAGGGCTGGAGCGGATGAGATTGACGAGTGGCTGGATGCTCTGTACCAGAAGGGCAGTTTGGTCCTCAAGATAGTTCTGCGTTTCTGTTAGCTATGTTTGGGCAGGAAAGCCAACCAACTTACTTTGAACTCTGTCATGCCACTATCAGTCTGGCCATTCACACCATTCAAGTCTCGACTTTCACGGCCATACCCACTGTAGGGCGAGCTGTATGTACTGTATCCGGTTGCATTGCTGCCCTTACTACTCATCCCGCGCTGGTGACCACGGTTGGGCCCAACACCGTTCGTGTTGTTATTGTTACTGTTGTCGCTTAGTTTGTTGTCGATGCTATTAGGCGTCAAGGCGCTGTAACCGCCGAAAACAGTGGGCTTGAGCGGCATTGGCATATCATTGACATCCTCACCGTTGATTCCGTCGCGATCCAGCTCGTTGTCTGGTGTTGGTCGAACCTTGACAAGCTTAACAAGCTCGACGACAGCGGTGGAAAGATGGCTTGCAGCAGCGTCCAGAAGACTGACGGGTGACAGTCCATTGGAAGAGGCATGATTCTTCGCTGCTGTAATGAGGTTGTTGGCGGTAGCGCTCACGCGGGACTTCAACTTTGCTTGTTGCCTTTCCGGAGTTGCCATCAGATCGCCACTGACGCTGCTGGTAGGCGATTGCATCTGTGAGAGCGGCGTGCTGTCGATTTCGCCAGTAATTGCACGCACACACTTGACTACATTGCGCATGCTCTCGAGTGTCTGTTCAGAGTCCACCCTGCGAGCCTTTTGAAGAAGATCATCGATACTGAGTTGGAAATTGGTGACATGGACGTCTCTGACTAAGCCGTCCGGCGTCGAGAAGCTGGGGTTGCGGCTGTAGTTGGCAATATCGGGTGATGCGAGGCCAGACAAACCAATTGACGATGCTTTCAGTGTTCGGAGCTGCGTTTTCGAGCGCGCATATCGTGATTTCCACTCCTTGAGCTCTTCTTCCAAGGTCGACACCTGACTCGTGAGCCTTTCTTCTTTCTCAACAGCAGCATCGCTGCGTGCAGACAATTCGCGCATCTCCTGCAAGAACATCGAGGCATCCCTTCGGACTTCTTCCGCGATTTGCTGCTGCTCGCTCAGCTCGCGCTCCAGCTCCTCGCACCGTTGTCTCCATTCGTCACTGCCGCCGTTGTACGCTTGTGTTGGTGGATTTGTTTCGAGGTCGGCGATCTGCGCACGCAGGCTTTTCTGCTCTTCATCATGGTCGCTGCGTATCCTGTCTAGCTCTGACCGCAGTGACGCGTTGAGGTTCTCTGCCTTTTCTACCTTGTCTTGGAGCGAGTACCGAAGTTCATCCCACTCAGCGCGCTCTGATGCATTGGTCTGAAGCTGTTAGCAGGAGGCTGTTGGCTTTGGAACAAACTTACACTGTCTCTAGCCCCTTCAGCATCCTTTAGCTTCCGAAGCTCCTCGTCTTTGTCTTGCAATGTGCCCTCCAAGGCACTAGTCTTGCTCTGTAGCTCTGTGACCTGTTTTTGTAGTTCTGCAACCATTTTCTCTTGCGCCATGCTCATGCTTTTGGCGCTCTTGTTGGTCTGCCGTCTAGCAGCAGCACCCTCTAGGTTGAAGGCATCGTCGTCGTCTGCAGCGCTGTCATCGTCGTCCTCTACCAAAGTGCCCTTATTTGGCACGATAGTACTCTGCTGAAAAGTCTTTGGAAGCGGTCGCCCGAACTCGTTAGGCTGCGATCCCGGAGCGAGTCCTCCTGGGGGCCCCTGCATGCCTCGTGGGTCTCCTTGTGGAGGCGGTCCTCTGTATCCGGGACCTGGCGGCGGCCGACCGCCCATCCGACCGTCCATACTCCCATTAGATGTCCCTGGACGGCTGGGTGGCCCTCGGTTGCTTATGCGACTGGCGACGCTCGCTGCGGGACTCGCTGACCGCGCCAGATCGCCTGTTGTGAATCGTGGGAACCTGCGTTCTAATTCGTAGAAGACGTCGGTCGCGAGTTGGCGGAAGCGCTCGAGTGGCAGCGTAGACAGCTTCTGTCTCGCCTGATTGCGTTTTGGGTGGAAGTTGTTTTTGGGGAGCAGGTACTTGGGCGTGTCGTTGCCGGGCGCACCGGGCCCTCCTCGCTTGCGGTCTTGCTCCCTTCGCAAGGATTCGTCGTAGACATCGGTACTGAGCTCCTGAAACTGTACGCCGGAGAGCCTGGTGAGCTTGTCCTTGGCCCTACTAGGTCGCGGATTGCCTTGGGCGTCGTTCAGGTAAGGGCCGAGGTAGACCTTGAGCACCCTGAAGTGTTCGGCCATGGTCTCCTCCAGGACCTGCAACTTTCTGTTGTTCATGCTGACGTCGCTCCCTGCGAGGCTCGCGGCATACAGCCCCGTGCCGTCGCTAGAGCGGCCGACAGAGCTGGGCGGCGACGGGTTGCCGTTTCCTTGTGGGCGCATTCCATTGAGCATGCCTCCATCGGTGCTGCCGCCGCCGTACTGACTCCCGCCGTAGGTGCTGGGCGGTAGCGTGGGCGAATACGGGTTCTCGCCGGCGAGGTTTGTGTATCGTGTTATGGGAGACCACTCCTGGCTGGCAGTCGAGACGGGCGACAGCGTACCATTGCGAGTGTTCATGGTGCGTTCGTCGTGTTTCACAGCGCGGGCTGCCGCTGTCGCTGCTAGCGCGTATCGGGGTCCGTATCAAAGTTCAGCGTGCACAAGTCACCCAGGTCACCGGAGCGCGCTGCGGCTGCTGAGCAAGCCTGAAACCCTGGCCGTGGTGGAAGATTGGGATTGGCGCGCCTCGGCTCCTAGTCGCAGATGGCGGCGCTGCGAGCGTGAACGGGCGTCATCAAACAACAGCAGCGTGCACGATGCTTCTAGAACGACAGCGTGGAGGAAAAGGACAGCGCCGGAGTGACACCCCGCAGCGCAGCAGCAGAGAGCGATGAGGGCCTGCAGCGCGCGGTGCCGGGACTAGCTGGCTTTTGAGGGAATGCTCGACCCGCCTGCTTGCCTGTCCAAATGTCGGTGATGCCCCCTTTCACGCGTCTTGGCTGGGGAGCGTTGCTGGATGTCGAAGCGCTAACTGGAGAGGGCCTGGAGCGTTGACGAATGGCACTGGCCCGCCCTGCGCCGCTGCATGCCGCGAAAGCTCGCGATGTGGAGCGCCCTCTGGAGAAGGCCTGATGGTGCGCGTCGTGGTCGGGCGCCGATCAGGTCGAGTGCTCTTGGTGTGCAGTGCAGCGCGTGCGGTTCTGCTCATGTCGTGTCACCAGACTTGCTCTTCCCACGGTTGCCGAACGAGTGTCCGCAATACGGGCAACTGCTATACGAGGCGCGCAGACCCTGGTCACTTTGTCCACGGACGAGATTGACGATCGAGACTGCTGCCGTGCCCACACGGACGGGCGCAGACGACGATCCTTGCAGCTCATAGTGGAGACCACATCATTTCGGAGCGAAGACATTCAATTCAAGAGGGTATATAACAAGGCGATAGAGCTTGGGCGACACGCCGGTCGTAGTTGCCGTTTGGGACGCCCCTTCCGCCGCCGCCGCCAAATGTCTGCAGTGCGCCACAACTTTAACGCACCCGCTTGATCTTTTGTGCGGGCTGCTTCTTACATTCAGGGCACAGCCAATCGCCCACCGGCTCCTCCTTGATCCCCACACACTCCCAGTGGAACCACTGATACTGACAGTTGTCGTTGTCGCAGGCCACCATGTCCCCGAAGCTGACGCGTTGGCAGAAGCAGTACTTGGTGTCGTCGGATTCCTCCTCGTCTGGGTCTCCAGCAACCCCAGACATCTCCTCGTCCTCTGTCCCAGCATCGCTAGCCACGCTCTCATCCTCCGCTGTTGTCGAGGGCGAGGCTCGCGAGCCACCCTTGCGCCGCTTCTTGTTGACCCCAGACTTGGCAGTCAACGCAGCCTTGCGCAGCGGCTGCTGTGGCTTCGCTTTCTTTACTGTGAGAGCATGCCGTGGTCCTACGCTGCCAGCACGTGACCCCGGAGTAGATGGCTTGGGCGTCCCTGGTCCTATTGAACCTTGTCGACCTAGAGAAGAGGACGCTGCTGGGAGAGGGCCGATGCTGCCAGCCGGGCGACGGCGCTTGCTTTCACTCCCAACTGACAGCTCTCGTTCTGATCGTGCACTAGCTTGGATCGCGGTTTGTGCATTTGTTAGTCTCTGCTGGTTCAGGAGAGCCTGTGTCTGCATGTTTTGTATCGGCGCTGCTCTTGAATTGCTGTTCGTGTTCGCGGCGTTTGTGATGCGTGCAATGGCAGCTGCTTGCGCAAGATTAGGAGCACCCCCGCCTTGATTGCCAGACACTGGATGTAATGGAGTGCTAGCACCCGTGTTTGACGATGAGAGAGGCGGTACCAGATTCCCTGGTGAGTCTTTCAGCAGTGAAGGCATCTGGGGGTCTGCAGGTATTGATCCATCGTTCTGAAGGTCGCGCAGCTTGATATCCAGTCGCTTCACATATCGATCGAGCTACAAAATGTCAACAGGCAGAATACTAGGCTTCATCGGTGTGCTTACGAGTGCGGCTGCTTTCTCCACCAAGCCAATTTTCTCTTCTTGCAGGATCTGTGCTCGTTCATAATTCTGGATGACGACCTTGTTGTAAGGCTCTTCTTTAGGATTCACCACCAGACTGCCGTTCAACTTGATGAACTTTTGAAGGCTATTGTCGCGTTGTTGAATCGCTGCGCGCAGTTCTTGGATCTGCGCGTCTTTGGCCTGTACCTCCTCGTAGAGATGCGTTATTTCTGCCGGAAGATTGGCAACTTGACAAAATTAGTCTAACACATACGACCTTTCGGCTGCTTTACTATACCATCATGGATAAACTGCTCGAGAACTGTTGCAGCATCCTCTGCAATAGCCATTGTACGGCTCTTCTCGTGAGTTGAGATGTTTGGATATACTTCACTGCGGTACAGCGAATATGTCGCAAGGCAAGCACGTAGGTCGGCTTGGCGTGGTTGATTGCTCTGCCAAAGTGATGGCGATCGATGGTTTATAATCGTTCGTGATGAAAGTGCGAGGCGAGGTGCACAAGTGCAAGCGCCAGGACGAGCAACGCCTTCGGTAATTGCTTAATAAACCCCCAAGACTTCAGATTAACCTTTGTTGCAAGAACCTGATTGTTACTTGATGTTTCTTACCTGGGGCGCGGAAGTTGTTCTCGACTTGGTGCATCCAGCCCTAACGAGCTAAGCTAGGAACCTGAAAGCTAGCGCCTCACGTGCAGCTCGGCAAGTTGGCCACGGCCTACCAATCAGACGACGATGGCTCCTCTACCACTACAGTCGATTCACAGGCCGACCAACTTGCGAACGGAGCGTCCACGGACAGTAGTAAAACAAAGCCAAAGAAGATAAAACGTACGAAAGTCGCTGGTTGAAGCGGCTCAAAATCGTGCCGCCAGAACATCGGCGAGCCCTCCGCATCGCCGCGAAAAGAGGATCAACGGCATCCTGGATCGTAAAGAAGAGACGACGACTCTCGAATCAAACATCACGTGCCCAGACAACAGTCAATCTATCTAATCCAAACGTGGTCACGGAGGACCTTGAATCCTTGTTCGGGAGCCCACTCAGTTGCATCAGCGCAAAACGGAGTGCTTCGGCACGACAAGAACCACTGCGGTCCCCAGCCACACATATCGAAGTACCCTTGGACGTCCCTGAAAAAGGAACTCGCCACCATGCGCGTTTCTGGTTATTCCACGTCGAACAGGCCCTCCAACAATATTGTTGAAGAGTATCTTTCACCCGTCAACGATGTCTACGGCGGAGATTTTCAGGACTTCAGAAGGCTTACTGATTCAGAGAAACAAGAGGTTATTGCCAGGGAGGCTGAAAGCTATGGACTTGAGAAACCGCTAGGATGGAATGTATCCTTCCACTACAACCCACACGTCGAATACCACCACTTCGGAAGCTCACATCCAATGAAGCCTTGGCGATTGACCTTGACTAAGCAGCTTGTCTTGTCCTATGGGCTAGAATATACAATGGATCTTTATGAACCGCGTCCAGCCAGCTATGATGAGCTAGCTATCTTCCACGATCGCGAATACCTATCGTATCTTAGCGAGTAAGTCTCAAGACATCCCTGTTTGTAATACAGCAAGCAACTCTCTGACTTCTTATAGAATCACACCGCAGAACGCCAAGCCTGATGATGCACAGTACATAGCTTATGGGTTTGGTGGTGACTCAAATGATTGTCCAGTTTTCGACGGCTTGTGGAACTATGTGTCACTCTACACCGGCGCTTCCATGAGTGCAGCTTGGAATCTACTCAACAAGCAATCTGACATCGCCATCAATTGGTCGGGTGGTTTGCATCATGCCAAGAAGAATCTGGCATCTGGATTTTGCTATGTGAACGACATTGTCATAGCAATTCAGCTCTTGCTGACCCAGCATCAACGCGTTCTATATATTGATATCGACGTTCATCACGGCGATGGCGTGGAACAAGCGTTCGAGTCAACGGACCGAGTGTTCACACTTTCCTTCCACAAGTACGGCATTGACAGGCACGGCTGGCCGTTCTTCCCTGGAACCGGCAACATCGACGAGATGGGCCCGAAAGACTCAGCGAATCGCGGCAAAGCACATAGTCTGAACATTCCCATCGATGATGGTATCGACGATGACCAATACAAATGGCTGTTCAGGACTGTCACAAGCAAAGTGATAGAGAAGTACAACCCACAGGCTATCGTGCTTCAGTCGGGTGCCGACTCGCTCGGTGGAGACCGACTTGGTCGTTTCAATCTGAACATCAAAGCCCACGGCTTCTGTATTGAGACCGTGAAGTCTTTCGGCCGTCCTCTTGTACTTATTGGCGGTGGAGGATACACACCTCGCAACGTCGCAAGAACCTGGTGTCACGAAACAGCCGTTTGTGTCGGAGCAGAGTTGCACAACGATTTGCCATCACACATCCCCTACCTTCAAGCATTTCAAGGTGAGGAGAATGGTGGTGGCATATTGTATCCCGATCTACACAACACTAAGCGACACGATAACCTGAACACAAACCCACAGTTGCAGAAACTCGTCGAAAAAGCCATGGAGAATCTGCGTTACATGGAGGGTGCACCCAGTGTTGTGGTTAATACCAAGGGCATCACTGAGGAGCAGATTATGAAGATCAGAGAGCAAGTCGAGCAAGAATTGGCGGACGAGGAGGACGACAGGCAGTATTCTTTGGCTGTAGAGAAAACTCGACGAACTCGTGAAAGGAATGTTGGGGGGAGGAATGAGCGTCGCTAGCGCTCGGTGTTTGTCTCTCGCTACCACTTCACGCGTTGGCACGCTGTACAATTAGATGATTTACTCGTTGGCGTTGGAGACCGGGCGTTGAGAAGATTGGATAAAACGCTTCTGTCTCGATACCCAGTCGTAGGAATATAATTTCTGAATGATATGCGCTTACAGTCGGTACAACGTCTGCGGTCGGTGATCTATTAGCCCATGAATAGGACATGAAATGTCCCTTAAGGGAACCTGGAGACGGCCGTGGACGATTGACAAACCATGTGATTGAACCCACAAAGCTTGGCCTACTAAGCGTAGCCATCTGGATTTTTGGTGCTTATCAGATGTTCGGACTTGATGGATTTCGCGAGCGGATCCGAGTGCGAAGGCGATGCGGTCAGCAACGCGACCCACGGGTTCCGTTTCGTCCAATTGTTGGCCCGCGTCAAAACCACTAAGGCGTCTCGACCTTTTGTGCTTATAAGTTCTTGTGTCACGATGTAACTGAGCTGCTTGAGACGCTACACCATTGATCCGCGTCCGGTGGCTACTGAACTGATCTGCGGAGCGGTCCAACCATCGACGACGGACGAGGGGGTGGGGGCCTTACCACGATGACTCAGGCCTTACTCCTCTAGAACGCTTCTGGGATACGAGCGGCCATGTTTGTCAGGACATTTTGATTGTGGCTTTATCAGATCGATGCTGGGGTTTATGACGCAGTCGGACTTACAGTCGGCGTTTAAAGCGGCCGCGTCCGCAACTCATGAAACCGTTACAGGTGCAGGCGCATCCCGTTCTGAAGAAATTTTATATTCTTGGCTGCTTCATTGGGTTTAATAACACGGTTTCCCTTCTCTTCGACTCTTCGAGCCTTTTCAAAGTCCTCGCGCGATTCGATTGACTCACTTGGCCCATTTAGCCCTATTACCAATCCCCACTGCGGGCGTTAGCGGGCTGACGTTAAGCGTCGGTGGCTGCCAACTACCGATAGCGAACCAGGCTCTTCGAGATTTATTGCAGGCGCACACACAGCAAGCCTGGGAGTGTCAGGCAGCACCCTTTGGAAGTTGTAGAGAACACTTTTGACATGCACTGTCATGTCTGACGAACACATACACAGCGTGAACGCGGCCGACCGCGTGCACAAGAACGGTAACCCAAACGGAGGCTCTTTGGCGCCGAACCCCCGCTCCTGCATTACATGCAGAAGACGCAAGGTCAAATGCGACAAGAAGCAGCCATGTTCGAACTGCGCGAGGGCAAAGATTGAATGCATTTTTCCCGGACCTGGGCGTGCACCCCGAAAGAGCAGAAAGCCACCTGACGCAGAACTTCTGGAACGACTGCGACGCCTGGAAGGTGTCGTGCAGAACCTCAATGCGCAGGTCGAAGAACATGAGCTGGAAGCTGCAGAACGCGAGCGCGACACTGGCAGCCGTCAGGGGAGTGTGAGTGAACATTGCTTCAGCGGCAGTGGTAGCTCAAAGAACAGCCCGTCGGTGGTAGTGGACAATAGCGTCGAAGGGCTCGAAAGTCGCTTCGGCCGGCTTGTCGTCGAGAAAGGCCGGAGTCGTTATATCAACAACAGTTTCTGGGCCAGCCTAAACAACGAAGTGGAAGACCTCAAAGCAGTTCTGATTGAACCCTCTGACGATGAGGACGATGCCAATTCGCCAGATTCGTCCGAACAATCAGGCCAACACCAGGGGTACATCTTCGGTCTAAGCTCGACCAGCGTTGACATGCGAGCATTACACCCTACGCCTGAAATCGCACGCCAATTTTGGGAAGCCTACAAGGACAGTGTCGAGCCATTAGTCAAGGTGCTGCACGTCCCTACTTTCGAGCCAACGTTCAACGACGCTCTCGCGCATCCAGAAAAGGTCAGCAAAGGCCTGGAGTCTCTGCTATTCGCCATCTATTACGGAGCTGTGACCAGTACGACTGCGGAGGAGTGCCTACAGAACTGGGGAGAGGACAGGTCTTCACTTCTCGTCAGGTATCGCTTTGCGCTAGAGCAGGCCCTTGCCCGAGCAAACTTCCTGTACTGCGATGAGATCGTCATCCTCCAAGCTTTCGTGATATTTCTTATCTTACTGCGCAGAAATGACGATGCGCGGAAGATCTGGACATTAACTGGCTTAGTTGTGCGTATCGCGCAAACCCTGGGCATACATAGGGATGGTAGCCACTTCGGTCTTGCGCCGTTCGAGATCGAGATGCGTCGGAGGCTATGGTGGCAAGTTTGTGTTCTAGATGCGAGATCATCTGAGGACCATGGATGTGATCCTACAATCGTCGAAGCGCAGTTTGACGCCAAAATGGTGCGTATTACTTCATATTTTGAATAGAAGCGCGTGCTAACATGTTACAACAGCCATTGAACGTAAATGACTCTGATCTATACCCCGACATGGCCGAATTTCCTCAAGAGCGTACAGGCTTCACAGATATGACTTTCAGTCTTATTCGCTTCGAGGTCGCAAACATCTTCCGTCGCATTCTTTTTATCCCCCCTGGACCTATAAGGTGCACAGAACTTTTTGCCAACTTGTCGATCGCCGAAAAGGAAAAGTGGATTACCGAGTGTCATCAACAGATGGAGGACAAATACCTGAAGGACTGCGACATGTCAGTTCCTCTTTGCTGGGTGACTGCAACAATATCAAGGCTCATCATGAGCAAGATGTGGCTGATTGTGTACCATCCGCATCAGCGCAAGGATGGAGGCGCGTCATTACCCCAAGAAACGAAGGATAAGCTGTTCATTACCTCCCTCGAAAATGTCGAATACTCGATCCTTCTCGAAACCGAGGCTCGGACCATGAAATGGGGCTGGTTGTTCCGCACCTACGTGCAGTGGCATGCCATTGCCTTCTTGCTATCTGAGCTCTGTGTACGCACTAAAGGGGAAGCAGTGGAACGTGCCTGGCGCGCTCTCGAAGCTACGGCTGGTCGTTGGTGGTTTCCACTCAATGATGCATCGCCATACCGCAAGGGCCAGCAAGGATGCTTGTGGAAGCCACTCAGAAAACTGTTGGCAAAGGCAAAAGCGGCCAGGGAGAGGGAGATCAAACTCGAGCAGGCGAGCCAAGCCGTCCGGACTGGTCAACGTCTCAACGCTGAATTTCCTTGGATCGCTCCTGGCTCCCTCCCTCCTGTTACAGTTGATCAACCAAGTTCAACAAACTTGGATAAGCTATTAAGACCATCGGCTCCTAAGCTCGGCGAATCACCAACGCACACAACTCCAACAAGCTGGCCGGAGAGCCCTGTGAGTCTAAACACAAACAGGCCCATTACTGGACTCAGGGGCGAAGACTTCGGACAAAGTCAGAGGGCAGCTAACAGGAAGTCTACCGGGTTTGGCAGCCAGAGAGCTAGTCCCGGGCAGAATTTCAATAACTTGGCCGACTTCGGGCTTGACAACGTTATTCTCGATGTTATGGAAGGGCAAGCATTTACTCCTCATAGCACTCTCCCCCCAACCCCACAAAACTCGATGCAAACGACGCAAGCAGGCTTTGCAACATCCGCTCAGCCGATCATGCCAAGCGGTGCGAACCTCATGACCGGCTTGTACGTGCCGGATCAACAGTTCTTTGCAAACCTGAGCTTCAACGATATGATACAAACCGGAGGCGCCAATAGCAACGATTCGCCAACAATGGACGGTGGTAACATGGACTGGCAGGTGTTTGACGATATGGTCAGTCAGTATGGTATCGAAGGTCATGCAGCGAACAACCCCAACACAACAGGCACTGGACATATGGGTCTGATGCACTTCTTGTAGTACTTGGGCACGTTTGTAAAATATCACGCGGCGTTGTAATGGCGTTCAAAGGGCGGCAACTCGACTCTTCCGCTCAGAGGAGCGATGATACCCATGATTGAATGTCAATTGTATAGTACCCTGTAATCTAGGAATAATCTAAATACTGCTCTTAGGCCCAGTGCCCCTTGCAGCAACTGTGACTTTAGCGCCACATCAACATTATGTTGTAGAAAACCACAACATAGCCCAGACGCCCAGCCCGGTCCGATTCTTCCACGAATGCCGCCTTCTTCCTCGACCTGCAAACATCCCGATCGGCCGCCAGGATTCTGCCGGCTATATGCAAGCCAGTTGAAACAGGGTAAGCCAAACCACGTGGAAGCCGTAATTAGATGGCGTGCTGATAACCTTATCGTCACCTTTTCGCTACCTATCCACCTATCCAGACACGGTCGGTCACATAATGGACGCATACCGATACACCGGGGAAGCAGTCAACGAGTTTCCGCCCCTCAAGTCCTGCATGTGCCGATATCTGATTGGCCGGTTCAGCCCATATGCAGAGAGCTCACCGCCCCCGTTCTTGGGTCATGCTCGGACCGTCTTGACTACAACTGAGTTGTACACGTGGAATTGGCGCAGCGTTTCTTTTTTATATTTGAGCACCTTGGTTCGCCATTTTCTCAATCTTTAATCTCCAACACTCCGCGCAGAGTAATCTGAAGTCGGAATTTGCAACTTACCGTTGGGAATTGGTCACAAACCTGAACCCTATATTACGATACTCCCACTGCTTAATCATGGCTGGCACAGCATCGACCCACCGAGATCTCACTCAAGATATGGCACCGAACATCACAACAGCATCGATAACGAATGAATCTTCCGAGTTGAAACCGACTATCCTTCACTTGGGCGATGATATCCGCTGGAACCATGATCTTTACGCAGAGCTCACGCAAAAATTCAACATCATTAGAACATACTCAATACGACGGGAGGACTTCAAACTTGCTTTGAAAGACAAGACATGGGGCGACTTCGTCGGCTTGTACCGCCCTTTCTGGAACACAGGTGGCGAGATGGGAAACTGGGACGCCGAGCTAATGTGCACCCTCCTTGTCGTTCTTCACACACCAACACCCACTCACTAACTCGTGCAGACCCTTGTTGCCAAAAAGCTGTAGAGTCTTCGCCTCCGCCGGCGCTGGCTTTGACTGGGTAGACACCAAACTGCTAGCTGAGCATGGCGTCGTGTACTGCAACTCCGCATCCGCCTGCACCGAGTCTGTCGCCGATGCTGCGATCTTCCTTATCTTAGCAGTCTACCGCCTTTTCTCCTGGTCCTGCCAAGCTGCTAACTCTTGTGACCCGGAACGCTTTCGAGATGCGAATAGCAACATCGCTGCGGTAACGCATAATCCCAGCCATTCGACACTGGGCATTGTGGGGCTAGGCAAGATTGGTTACAGAATCGCGCAAAAAGCTAAGGCTTTTGAGATGAATGTGGTGTATTATGATGTTGTCAGGATGGAGGAGAGGGCTGAAGAAGTAGGGGCGAAGTGGTGTGCAACGCTGGAAGAGTTGTTGGGAAAGAGTGATTGTGTCGTTCTTGCTACACCGTTTGCTGGAGATGTACTTCTCGGTCAGAAAGAGCTAACACAGTTCAAAAAAGGTGCAAGGCTTGTGAACATTGCAAGAGGAAAGTTGGTGGATGAGGAAGCATTGGTCAGAGCGCTGAACGATGGGATTCTGAGTGCAGCAGGACTAGACGTGCATGCCAATGAGCCGCATGTCAACAAGGAGCTGGCGTCGCGAAGTAACGTTATGATGCTAAGTCACACGGCAGGTGCCAGTGTAGAGAGTCATATCGGGTTCGAGAGGCTGGGAATGGCGAACCTGTTGGGGTGGCTTGAGAAGGGCGAGGCTGGATTGGTGAGCCCGGTCAACCTGCAATGGCTGAAGAGAGATACTTGAAGGTGAATGTTGAATTGAAATCGACTATCTAGTGTTGAAGTCTGGCGCATCTCTATAAAATCTAGTAAGTAAACTCTTGGCCAACAAGCTTCTCACTGAGTTTCCAGAGTTTCTCAACATCTGCTGGGTTCGTAGCTGTTGGTTGCAGGCCATTGGAGAGGTTTCCATCCTCGAGATACACTCCATTGTAAGCTATAACATGTGTCAGCATTGTCGATTTCAAAGTACAGGCTTCCATAAACTTACCATTGAGTCTTGGATCAAAAGCGGCAACGACGTGTGTAGCAGCGCACTCGTCCAAGGTTTTGATATGAAGCTCGCCAGTCCAGCCAATTTCTTTGTCCTTTGCATCTACGCTTTGAGTTAGCGCGTCTCTTCTCCCGATCAGGATTATGACTTACTCAGTGCCGCCACATCTTCCTCCGAGATTCCCTGAGGTGCGAGTGAAGTGCCAAAAGACACACCAGGATGCAGACTGTAAGTCTGCAAGCCTTTAGACCCAAGCTTCTCTGCAAGCGCCTTCGAAAACAGAATGTTGGCTGTCTTGCTCTGGCCATACGCTTCCCACTGCTCATAGACCTTGCCGTCCTGGAAGTTCCAGTCCTCAAATCGCACTCCGCCAAACCGGTGGCCATCGCTGGCTACGCTGACAATGCGAGGGTTGGGCGAGGCAAGGATCTTGGGCATGATCAAGTTTGTGAATAGGAAGTGTCCGATGTGGTTGCTGCCAAACTGGTTCTCAATGCCTTCTTTTGTAGTCTTGAATGGACCTGCCATGATACCGGCAGAGTTTACCAGGACGTCGATGTGTGGTACATCTTTCCAAAGCCCACCCAACACTGTATCGGCAGCCTTCCGAACGCTCTCCTGGCTCGAGAGATCGAGCTCCAGAACTCTGATCTCGACATCAGAGCTCTTTGGGTTCGATTTGATCTTTTGCGCGGTCACTCCCAACTTCTCAGCCGAGCGACCTGCGAGGATGAGCAGGCGCGGTTTGTACTGCGCAATTGTTTCGACGAATGTTGCACCTAGACCGCCTTGGGTTACGCCAGTGGTGAGGATGGTCTTTCCGGCGATGTTGGTGGCATTGTCAGCTGCAACAGTGGACGCAAGTGCGGTTTGGCGATTGTACGGGAGTGGTGAAGACATAGTGCTAGATTCGGGTGTTTAATGTGAGTGGTGAACTCAGGGAAATTCCAGGTGAAAGGTGTACGCGGGGTCTAGTATTGCACTCGGCGGTACTCTGAAATGCGGTATCGCACCTGCCTCTTTGATGGCAGGTTAACTCCGTTAGTTACGTCCGGCCCCACTATGAGGCCTGTACGACGTACGCTGCCTGTCCTCTGCTTGTTAGGAGTTTTTGACATCAAAGAAGTATAAATATATAATGTGAAATGAGATACGGATGCCACATCCGAGGCTTGAAACGTAGATTTATGAGAGAGATGTTAAATCACGTCAATTTCTACGGCGGACTCCGCCGAACAGGTAAATTTTTGCTGTACTTGGAGGCACGCACTAATTTTGCATACGCTTCACATTAGACTACGGACGCATTTATTGATGTCTGGATGAGAAGGTGCCTTACGAGAGTAGGGTCTCATCCATGTGAATGGGGCGGAAGCAAGAAGGCAGACCCCATTCCTCTTGCCTGGCAAGGTGCCTGCACCTCCAGAATCCACTCCGTCAAGCATCTGTCAATTCAAATCTTCCATCACATTTGCCCCCAGCCCCATCCCAAATCATGACTTCATTACTTAGCTCTATCGCATATCCCCGTGCTCACACAAGTCTACGCCAACGCATACTCACAGTCAATATTTACATCTCTACTTACATACTGATCGCCGCCCTCCTTCTCACACTCATGCTCCTCTGGCATATCAGCACCATCACGCTGGTCGAAAATTACATGATGCCAGCTTGGTGGGTCAAGGCATTCCTAGCTGAACACGCGAACGGTTGGCGCGTGGGTGTGTGGGTGCTGATGGGTGTGTTTGTGAGAAAGTCTGAGCGGTAAGTGGTAAGGAGGGAGTTGACGTGTGAGCAGGTCCCGATTGATTGTGTGCATGCGCTATTGTGTTTGGATTGGTGGTGTGCTGTCGCACACGGACGAGGAAGGGGTGAAGACCTCACTGGCGAAACAAGTGGCTCGAAGGGAGGCCTGGATGCCGAGAAAGAGATTATCACGCACGTTACCATCAATGATAGAAGTCGAGAAGCATACGGTGTACGGGCGACAGAGCCTACGATAACACGACTTGCCTCTCGCCGTTCAACCGTTACAGCTGCTGAGGCTGTCTTGAAACCAATCGTGCCGCCTCACACATGTCACCTCCTCTTACACCCAAACCTCTCACGCACAACTCAGAACCTGCTACTCAGCATCCTCGACATCCTCATGATCGCCGTTCTGACTAGCCATATTGTTACCTACATCGTCAGCCTCCCCACCGCCATTGCATTCTGCAACATCCCCACTATCTTGGCACATCCCAACCTGGAGTTCGGCGGGACCAAGGTGCCGCTCAGTATGCATGATAGATGTATTCGGTTGAATGTGGACGTACACGTTGCCGGAGGTTTTGCAGTGTTTATGGTGATAGTCCTGGGCTTGCTGCACCTCGCTGCGTTGGCGGTGCGTATTTGGGACCGAATCGTCTTCGGGCGAGAAGGCCTGATGTT
Source organism: Phoma sp. XZ068 (assembly GCA_004835665.1). NCBI lineage: Eukaryota > Fungi > Ascomycota > Dothideomycetes > Pleosporales > Didymellaceae > Phoma > Phoma sp. XZ068. Next base: position 638,273 of record RBKR01000026.1, on the reverse strand, counting down.
GGCTTACGGATGGCGAGAGGTCCAAACAGGTAATAGAGGCGGTGAAGCGTCCGCGACATCTTCGATGGTCGGTCCGTATTCCCAATCATCCTTGTCTTCGACTTCGTACAGCAAGTCTTCATCTCGCACCGATAGCGTTACTTCCGCAACTGAACCGCGCAACGCTGTATCGATCACCACAGAAGAACGCAGCACAAGTGTCGGGTTCGTGGATTGGAGCATGGAGCGTGCGGAGCAGGCATCGAGGCGACGTGCGATTCGAACGAACGAGAGTGAGGTGTCAAAGAGTTCTGCGATGTGGAGTGAGGTATTTCTAGAGTGTTTGATTGACGAATAAGCCTGTAGTAGGTTGAGTCGGATATAGCGATGGTCGTCGTCAAACCAAGGAGGGATCGTTGAAGAGAAGAATGAGGCAGGGAATAATACAATATCGCATTTTTGGTGGCTAAAAAAGCCGTACGGTCTAACCGAATGGTTTGGTCGGACAATAATGAGTACAGTTAAAAGAAGACTATGCAAGCGCACAGCGGTAAAGACATGAAGGCAGCCGAATACTCCCTTTCACGCCGTGACCATAAACGCCACGCTAAATCGAAAAACAATAATGAAAATAACAAGAACCTCCCGGTACTGGTAGCAGTGCTGATGATATATCTGGAGCTTCCAGATCCGTGTGAAAATCCCCAAAACCGAATGGTACGCTAGTACAGCTTATGGAGACGCCTGAATTAAAGCGCCACCCAAGCGTGGAGGGGTCAATCTTTCGAAACGGGACCAGGGGGCTAAAAGGTGTCTCTTGCACGTTTGATTTAGCTCCATCTGAGATGCCACTATCACTCGACCCCTGCGCCGTCAGGACGGGCAGAGGATCCTGACTTTCCAAAATGGGACCTCTGGCGAGCGCAGCCTCCCTCATATTCGCCTCATCTACGATTGAGTTGTTTTGGCCAATCGGCTCGAGAACGGCAGATAAGTTATGACTGCCTTGGCGTTGACGATGCCAATGCAATGCTCTGTGGTCAACTTGCAGAGGCCGACCGGAATAATGCAAGGTCACTTTCAAAAGCATTGCGTTCCTAAGCATTGAAGTCTGTGCCGAATCCTCCGGACCCATACTGGTTCCAATCTGTTTGCGCTTCCAGCATCCATGAAACCGAGTCAAAGAACTCATAGCTGTTTGCGCTCGCCAGGCCCTGAGGCAGTGCTAATGGCATGCTCAGAGTGTTCAGGTGTGGGTTGAAGTTGGGCATAGTATGCGCGGGGTTCTCGACGATGACACCTGGCGGAGGTGTTGAGCTGCTAGATGAGTCTGGATTCGTAGGGTTCGTGACGACGGTGCTGTCGAGCTGTTCTGCTGCACCGCTAACCTGGGCCTCGCGCCAACGCCACACGCAGTCGAACATTACACTCATGCTCATGCGACTGCGGACGATAAGGCCTAGAGGGTCCTCGAGCATGCCTGTGCTTTCTCGCCGTTGTTGTGTGGTTTGCTGAGACTGTGGGTGGTTGTTGAACATGTTGGCAATGCCAGAGTTGCTGACGGATGGCGACTGTGAGAGGCTGTGTAAACTGCGTCCTCGAGAGCTCTCCTTCCAGAGCTGCGCCAAAACCTCGGCGAACCGGTCCAAAAGATCATTTGGCCAGACTTTGGACCTCCTGAGCGCCTCCACCGTTTGCAGCACATACTGACGGCCCTTCGAAGGCAGTCTTCCGGCAAAGTCTGAGTTGAGAAGTTTGAGAAGGGCAAAACCGGCAGCGAGTGCCATTTGCATGATGTAGTATGGCACATAGGGCAGTTTGCTGGCTTGCTGAAGCTTAAACACCTGGTCCAGGTACGTGGTGGCTGCGTAGTAAAGTGCCACCAGATCGTCGCGGCGTTCCAACCGAGGCTCGGGGCTGAAGAATGAGTAAAGGTGCAGGTGTAAGCACACCGCGCAGTGGTAGAGCTCCTCGAGTTCTGCGAATGTCAGCTAGTCGTTTAGACAAAATAGTCCTCAACGTACCGTTATCAACTCCGTCCAGTGACCCACGCTCTTCCTTCAGTCGATCTGCCTCCAACGTCATGTATGTTGTCGCAGCTTCGGCGGCAAACCGGTGCGTATTGGCCGAGTACAAAAGCTTGTTGATCCGGCTGGCAGCCATCTCCTGGCGCAGACGAACGAACAGAGTCGGTGGTATCGTACGCATGTGGTCCTCGTCGTCGACTTTGAATTCCAGGGTGGAATCGTATAGGGTAATGGACGGCTGGCCGTTGCCTGTCGACACGCTACATTCTGTCAGTCTTTACATTCGCGTATGTGTTACGGTCGTAACTCACGTCTGCGCGACAACGTTGCACACCGCCCACGTCCGCAGGCGGTCGTGGATGTCTTCTTGCTGTAGTCTGACCTTTGTGCGCGAAAAGTCTTGAGGATGTGTGGGCTGGTGCAAGCCAATCTGCATGGCAATCTGCATCATGACACCGCACAGCATATATGTGGGGTCGGTGACAGTTCGTTCTGCGGGAACGGGCCATGTGCACAGCAGACACAATGCCTTGACAACGTGGTGGTTCGGCTGGTTCCTGATCGAGTCCCAAATCAGATCTGTCAGGGGCTTTGCAAGATCCTTTAACAGCGTCGGTCGACTGCTCGAGCGGCGTGCCGCAACGCTGATGATGGCCCAGAACAGGAGCTTGTGGTCCTGGTTGTAGTACTCCTCGGGCGAGCGCACCTGGTCGAGGAACGGCAGGAATGGGTGGTACAGCTGGAAGTACTCGGCGAACAGCTCGTTGACCTCGCCGTGCCCCAGTCGCACTTCGCCAGCACCCAGAGTGTAGAACATGGGCGACTGGCCGCTGCGCAGGTCCAGCAGCGACGTCGCCGCTACCTGCTGGTGCTGTGTCTGTAGGAATGCATCGTCCTCGACCTTGAGGAGGGGTGTTGCGGCGAAGTTGTTCGAGTGGTCCAGTGCAGCTTGCGGTTGGTTGAGCAGCGGCTGGCCAGGCAGAGGTGCGCGACCCTCATACATGGCGAGCCTCTCCCGCAGCGCCTCCATTTCCTTCTCCATTTCGGCATTGCGATTGCGCTTGCCCACGCGCTTAAAGTTGGGCTCGATGACGCATCGCAGGTTCTGCTTGACGCAGCGGTTGCAGCTCACGAAGGGGTCGCGCTGCACATTGCACTTGAGCTGCACAGGCGGAGTCAGTGGGGTGCTGTGGTTGCGTGCATACCGGCACTCACCTTCTGCTGGCGGCACTCGTTGCATGCGCGCTTCACGGCAATGTTGCGGCGCGCGGACGCTGGGCGAGAGCCGTCTGCATCGCCGTTCTGGAAGTCATCGTCCTCGCTCGAGGCAGAGCGCTTGAAGCCGCGCTGCTGCTGGCCGGGCGGGCTGGTCGCAAAGCCTTGCGGTGGCAGACCGGTCCCTGGTGTCGTGGGAGAGAGCTGGTCTGACATGGACATCATGGTGAGGTGTAGCTCCTGCAGGCTGTTGCGCGCTGCAGCACCGATATCGCTGCCCGAGGTTGTGCTCTCGCGCCGTGAGTAGAGTTTTGGTGAGCGGGGTCGGAGGGAATTTGCGAATGACTTTCTCGCCAGCCCACAGTCAAGGGCGAGGCACGTCAGCTATCAGGCAGTCATGTGTCTACCCGTCGGCTATCGCTACCAGGACTACTCTTAAGAACATGCAGGCTCGAGCTCACCTGCAGGATGCCGCCGAACGGTGGGCTCTGAAGGGCTCGACAGCAGTGGAGTGGCACGCACTTTGACTCACCAATCAGAAATTGCGAATCCATGCTAAACCGCACTGTCCCAGCCTCTTCAGGCTACGCAGCTCCGCTTGTCCCCGCCGTGAATTGCCAACTCCAGGGTAACGCTGGGCGCCTCTTGCTAGTTTGGCAGTTTTTCGGAGCCGTCCACTTGTCCCCGACGCTATTGAGTGCAGAATGGCATGCTTCATGTGGTAGAACATCGGCTAGATAGGCCAATGCACAAGATAAGGTGATGAATTCGAGTCATCGAATTGTTAGGTCGATTGGACAAAATATGAAATCCAGAATATCAAAGGTCAAATAGTACGCGTCCGGAATTATACGTGTTGATGTGAATCTGCTGTGGATCTGACACATAACTAACAGCCGTCTGTAGTGACCGGAGAATCTCAAGGGGTCCACTGGGATATTGGACGCTTTCGTTGTTGTTCGTCAAATAAACAAGGGCGCATTCAGATCCGCACAAGAGCACCTTCAATGCATAGTCACGTAAGCAATCAACAAATAGTCCAACAGCAGGTCCAGCAGAACCATGCAATGACATGCAGGTTCTTTGCCTGGTTCCAATATCGAACAGTAGGTTCTCAACCCTGAACCTGCAATTCTCCCCACACCGTTTCCCATCACGCGTCATGGCACCTCGCGGTTGTGTTGCGCAGCTTGTGGATGTATTCGTGATCCTACTCAGCTACTGTCCTGGTGGACTTCGGAGAGTGACGCAGAAATCGCCGTGATATCGTGAAAGTCAACCGAACCAGGAGACTGCCCATAATGCACATGAACACCGATAGCCCCAGTTTTGACATGCTTGAACCCCAGTTACCCTCGAATCATCACCACTTAACGCTTCTTCTGCTGAGACTCCTTGAGGACCTTCTTGACGACCTTCTGCTCCTCAATGAGGAAAGCGCGGACAATGCGGTCCTGGACGCAGTTGGCGCATCGCGAACCACCGTAAGCACGCTGGACGGTCTTCTTGGGGCGGGAGACGGTGGCGTATTCGCGGGGGCGGAGAGCAGGGACACCGGCGAGCTTGGTACCGCAGTCCTAGAAACAGTCAGAACGCGTGCGCCGTATGCTATCGCACTGCACTTACACCGCACTTGGGAGCAGTGCCCTTCTTCTTGATGTGAAGGTAACGGAGCTCGCCACCGGGAGTCTTGATCACGCGGACCTTCTGGCTCCTGGTGTTGTAGGGGGCACGACGCCTCTGCCCAGTGTTAGCTGTGATCCAACACACGTCAAAGCCATCCAATCTTTGATATCCTCGCTCGGTGTTTCGGTGCGACGTACGTAGGTAAGTCTGGTGGAAGGCATTGTGATTGAGTTCCCGGGGAATCAGTCGGTGATTGTCTGTTATAGAGCGTGAGCGAAAATTCGTTTCGTAGTCGAGCGCAATTTCGGAGGGAACAATCGAGCGCGGAGGCAGTCGATGTTGTCGTCGGTCTGCGGGAATTGGGCAGGGCTTCGCTGGGGCAGGCTTACCGCTGGGCGTTAGTAGTCGTGATGGATGTTGTTGCAAAATCGAATCGTCAAGTTCGCAGTGCGGCTCGCTTAGCAGTAGCAATGCGTCCGTGCACTAATTCTGGAGGGTGCGCTCGATCACGTGCGAATCGTCGTTAGCGCGCGTTCGAAAAGTATCATCAAGGTTGCGACGCCACGAGGTAAGCAATTCCATCGCCAATCGCTGCAACGCGTGGAGCGTCAATACCAGCTCGACGCGCATCTGTATCATTTTCCTTTCGGAGCTTTCAGCGACCGATCTGGAATTTGCGCGCGGACGCGACTTGTCTATCTCGACCGTGGCGCGCTGTCGTCCGCAAGGCTTGGAGACGCGGCCTCTAAGCTACACCACGACACAACACGACACAGGACCGTCGACCGACCATGGCGTTCCCCCCTCCCCCTCCGCCGCCGCCTCCAGGCCCGCCCGGCTCTGGATACGGAGCACCACCTCCACCTCCGCCTCCTCCTGGACCCCCAGGTGCGCCCGGTACATTAGGCCCTCCTGGCATGCGGCAAATGGTTGACCCCCAGGTGGCCAAGTTTGCACAGAAGAAGAAGGACTGGCTGCGACAACAGCGACAGAGGTTCGGCGAGAAGCGCAAGGCTGGGTTCGTTGAGACACAGAAGGCAGACCTGCCCCCAGAGCATCTGCGCAAAGTCTTCAGGGACATTGGCGATGTATCACAGAAGAAGTTCACGACAGACAAGCGGAGTTATCTGGGTGCGCTGAAGTTCATGCCCCACGCGGTACTGAAGCTTCTGGAGAATATGCCCATGCCCTGGGAGAGCAGACGAGACGTCAAGGTTCTCTACCATACCAACGGATGCTTGACACTGGTCAACGAGGTACCACGAGTGATCGAGCCCGTCTTCCATGCACAATGGGCTGCCATGTGGGTTGCAATGAGGAAGGAGAAGAGTGACCGACGCCACTTCAAGCGCATGCGATTCCCACCTTTTGACGATGAGGAGCCTCCGCTCTCCTACTCGGAGAACATCGAGGATGTCGAGCCTCTGGAGCCTATTCAGCTGGAGCTTGACGAGGAGGAAGACGACCCCGTTGTTGAGTGGTTCTACGAGCACCGACCCCTCCTCGATACCCCACATGTGAATGGACCGAGCTACGAGACATGGAACCTCGACCTCCCGCAAATGGCTACATTATATCGTCTGAGTCGACAACTGCTCAGCGATATCGTGGACAAGAACTACTTCCACATGTTCGACATGGACAGCTTCCTCACCGCGAAGGCGCTCAACGTGGCCATTCCCGGAGGACCTCGCTTCGAGCCCTTGTACAAGGACATTGACCCTAACGATGAGGACTTTGGCGAGTTCAATGCCATTGACCGCATCATTTTCCGTGCACCCATCCGTACAGAGTACCGCGTCTCCTATCCTTTCCTCTACAACTCTCTTCCTCGAAGTGTCAAGCTGGCTTGGTACTCGCATCCCCAGGTCGTTTACGTCCACGCAGAAGACCCTAGTCTACCTGCATTCTACTTCGACCCTATCATTAATCCGATCTCCTCGCGAGCCGTAGCCCCGAAAAACATCTCCGTAAGCCATGAAGACTTGGTATTCGGTGTTAGCGACGAAGATGACGAGGACGACTTTCAAATGCCAGAGGAGGTGGAGCCCTTCATGGCGGATGAGGAGCTGTCCACGCCTGAGACAGCCTCAGCCATCGCCCTCTGGTGGGCTCCTCACCCCTTCGACAAGCGATCTGGGCGCATGGTGCGCGCACAAGATGTGCCCCTGGTGAAACAGTGGTATCTTGAGCACGTTCCTGCCGGTCAGCCTGTAAAGGTACGAGTGTCGTACCAGAAACTCCTGAAGACTTTTGTCCTCAACGAGCTTCATAAGAAGGATCCGCAAGCACAGAGCAAACAAAACCTGATGCGAACATTGAAGGGGACGAAGTTCTTCCAGCAGACCAAAATCGACTGGGTAGAAGCAGGTCTGCAGGTCTGCCGACAAGGTTACAACATGCTGAACTTGCTTATTCACCGCAAGAACTTGACCTACTTACATCTTGACTACAACTTCAATCTGAAGCCTGTAAAGACTCTGACCACGAAAGAGCGCAAGAAGTCCCGTTTCGGAAACGCCTTCCACTTGATGCGCGAAATCTTGCGTCTGACCAAGCTCATCGTTGATGCGCAGGTCCAGTACAGATTGGGCAACATCGATGCCTTCCAGCTTGCAGACGGCATTCTGTACGCCTTCAACCACGTTGGTCAACTGACCGGTATGTATCGATACAAGTACAAGCTCATGCATCAGATCCGTTCCTGCAAGGATCTCAAGCATCTTATCTACTACCGATTCAACTCCGGCCCGGTTGGTAAGGGTCCTGGATGCGGTTTCTGGGCCCCTGCCTGGAGGGTTTGGTTATTCTTTATGCGCGGTATCATCCCTCTGCTCGAGCGCTGGCTCGGAAACTTGCTCTCGCGTCAATTCGAGGGTCGACACAGCAAGGGTGTTGCGAAAACTGTCACAAAGCAGCGTGTAGAGTCTCACTTCGACTTGGAGCTCCGTGCCGCTGTCATGAGTGACCTGATGGACATGATGCCTGAGGGCATCAAGCAGAACAAGGTCAACACAGTTTTGCAGCACCTGTCAGAGGCATGGCGATGCTGGAAGAGTAACATCCCGTGGAAGGTGCCTGGACTTCCTGCGCCGATCGAGAACATCATTCTTCGATACGTCAAGAGCAAGGCCGACTGGTGGATCTCAGTCGCGCACTATAACCGAGAGCGCATTCGACGAGGTGCCACTGTCGATAAGACTGTTGCGAAGAAGAACTTGGGCCGTCTGACACGTTTGTGGCTGAAGGCTGAACAAGAGCGCCAGCACAACTACATGAAGGATGGTCCATACGTATCCTCAGAAGAGGCTGTTGCCATTTACACAACAATGGTGCACTGGCTGGAGGCGAGGAAGTTCCAGCCAATTCCCTTCCCTAGTGTGTCATATAAGCACGACACCAAGATCCTCATCTTAGCTTTGGAGCGATTGAGAGAAGCTTACTCCGTCAAGGGACGCCTCAACCAGAGCCAGCGTGAAGAGCTTGCTCTTATCGAGCAAGCGTACGATTCTCCAGGAACGACACTTGCCCGTATCAAGCGTTTCTTGCTGACCCAACGTGCATTCAAGGAAGTCGGCATCGACATGAACGACAACTACAGCACCATCAACCCCGTCTACGATATTGAGCCTATGGAGAAGATCACGGACGCTTACCTTGACCAGTACCTGTGGTACCAGGCTGATCAGCGCCACTTGTTCCCCGCCTGGATCAAGCCTTCCGATTCTGAAGTGCCTCCTCTCCTGACCTACAAGTGGGCTCAAGGCATCAACAACCTCGACCAGGTTTGGGAGCACGAGGATGGACAGTGCAACGTTATGATCGAGACGCAGCTGTCCAAGGTCTATGAGAAGATCGACCTTACGATGTTGAACCGATTGCTTCGTCTCATCATGGATCACAACTTGGCCGACTACATTACCGCCAAGAACAACGTCCAGCTCAATTACAAGGATATGAACCACGTTAACGCCTACGGTATGATTCGGGGTCTGCAGTTTTCTGGTTTTGTCTTCCAGTTCTATGGACTTGTTCTCGACATCCTCCTTCTCGGCTTGCAGCGCGCCAATGAAATCGCCGGTGCACCGGAGAGCCCCAACGACTTCTTGCAGTTCAAGGACAAGGAAACCGAGGTCCGTCATCCCATTCGACTGTATACGAGGTACATCGACCGCATCTGGGTCTTTTTCAGGTTCACAGCCGAGGAGTCACGCGACCTCATCCAGAGATTCCTGACAGAGAATCCTGACCCCAATTTCGAGAACGTCATTGGATACAAGAACAAGAAGTGCTGGCCTCGCGATTCCAGAATGCGCTTGATGCGTCATGATGTCAATCTTGGCCGTGCTGTCTTCTGGGATTTGAAGAACCGTCTGCCTCGCTCGGTCACCACCATCGAATGGGACGATACCTTCGCCAGCGTCTACAGTCGCGACAACCCCAACCTGCTCTTCTCGATGAGCGGATTTGAGGTCCGCATTCTGCCCAAGATCCGCAATCAGAGTGGCGAGTTTCCCGAGAAGGACAGTGTGTGGTCTTTGATCGACAATGCAACCAAGGAGCGCACTGCAGTTGCTTTCCTGCAGGTGACAGAAGAAGACATTGCGAAATTCAACAACCGCATTCGCCAGATTCTGATGTCGTCTGGCTCGACCACTTTCACAAAGATTGCCAACAAATGGAACACGACCCTGATTGCGCTGTTCACATACTACCGTGAAGCTGCAGTCTCGACAGTCAGCTTATTGGACACCATTGTCAAGTGCGAGACCAAAATCCAGACTCGTGTCAAGATTGGTCTCAACTCAAAGATGCCTTCGCGTTTCCCTCCCGCTGTATTCTATACGCCAAAGGAACTTGGTGGACTTGGTATGATCTCCGGGTCTCACATCTTGATCCCCACAAGCGACAAGCGATGGTCCAAGCAGACCGATACCGGTGTTACGCATTACCGTGCTGGTATGTCGCACGATGAGGAGACGCTCATCCCCAACATCTTCCGCTACATCATTCCTTGGGAGTCTGAGTTCCGCGACTCGCAGCGTGTCTGGATGGAGTACTCGCAGAAGCGCCAAGAAGCCCAGCAACAGAATCGACGCCTGACACTCGAGGACTTGGAGGACAGCTGGGACCGTGGTCTTCCTCGTATCAACACACTCTTCCAGAAGGACCGCAGCACACTCAGTTTCGACAAAGGTTTCCGCGCCAGAACCGAATTCAAGATTTACCAACACATGAAGAGCAATCCTTTCTGGTGGACAAGCCAGCGACACGATGGAAAATTGTGGAATTTAAATGCGTACAGAACTGACGTCATACAAGCGCTTGGTGGTGTAGAAACGATTCTCGAACACACACTCTTCAAGGCGACTGGCTTCCCGTCCTGGGAGGGTCTCTTTTGGGAGAAGGCGTCGGGGTTTGAAGAATCCATGAAATTTAAGAAGCTCACGAACGCGCAGCGTTCAGGTCTGAACCAGATTCCCAACCGTCGTTTCACTCTTTGGTGGTCACCGACGATCAACCGAGCCAACGTCTATGTTGGTTTCCAAGTCCAGCTTGATCTGACAGGTATCTTCTTGCACGGCAAGATCCCTACCCTTAAGATTTCGCTTATCCAGATCTTCCGAGCCCATTTGTGGCAGAAGATCCACGAGTCTGTTGTCATGGATCTGTGTCAAGTCTTCGACCAGGAGCTGGAGGCTCTAGGTATCGAGACTGTGCAGAAGGAGACCATCCATCCTCGAAAGTCTTACAAGATGAACAGCTCGTGTGCTGATATTCTGCTGTTCGCCAGCCACAAGTGGAGTGTCTCGCCACCTTCCATGTTATACGACACGAAGGACACAATGAGCGCCACCACTACAAACAAGTTCTGGATCGATGTGCAGCTTCGCTATGGTGATTACGACTCTCACGACATCGAGCGATACGTCCGTGCCAAATACCTCGACTACACTCAGGACAGCATGAGTATCTACCCTTCGGCTACCGGTCTCATGATCGGTATCGATCTGGCCTATAACCTGTACTCCGCTTACGGACAGTACTTCCCCGGTCTCAAACAACTTATCCAGCAAGCTATGGCCAAGGTTATGAAGGCTAACCCTGCGCTCTACGTTCTGCGTGAACGTATCAGGAAGGGTCTTCAACTGTATGCCTCTGAGAGCAGCCAGGAATTCTTGAACTCGCAGAATTACTCTGAGTTGTTCAGCAACCAGATTCAACTGTTCATCGACGACACCAACGTCTACCGTGTCACTATCCACAAGACCTTCGAAGGTAACCTGACAACGAAGCCCATCAACGGTGCTATCTTCATCTTCAATCCTCGAACTGGACAGCTGTTCTTGAAGATCATCCACACTAGCGTTTGGGCCGGTCAGAAGCGTCTTGGACAATTGGCGAAATGGAAGACTGCCGAAGAAGTCGCAGCTCTCATTCGATCTCTGCCTGTCGAAGAGCAGCCCAAGCAGCTGATTGTCACTCGCAAGGGTCTGCTGGATCCTCTCGAGGTGCACTTGCTCGACTTCCCCAACATTTCGATTCGGGCATCTGAACTTCAGTTGCCTTTCCAGGCCGCCATGAAGGTCGAGAAGCTTGGGGACATGATCCTTCGTGCCACTGGGCCTCAGATGGTGCTCTTCAACCTGTATGACGAGTGGCTGAAGACCATCTCGTCTTACACTGCTTTCTCGCGTCTGATCCTCATCTTGCGTGCTCTTCACGTCAACATGGACAAGACAAAGCTGTTGTTGCGCCCTGACAAGACAGTCATCACCCAGGAACATCACATCTGGCCATCACTGTCAGACGAGGACTGGATCAAGGTCGAAGTGCAGCTTCGTGATCTCATCCTTAACGACTACGGCAAGAAGAACAATGTCAACACATCTTCGCTCACTAGCAGTGAAGTGCGTGACATTATCTTGGGTATGGAGATCTCTGCGCCTTCGATGCAACGTCAACAGGCTGCCGAGATCGACAAGCAGCAAGAGGAGCAGCAGCAGCTCACTGCTGTCACTACCAAAACCCAGAACATCCACGGCGAGGAGATGGTCGTCACCACGACTTCCCAGTACGAGCAGGCTTCGTTTGCCTCGAAGACGGAGTGGCGTACCCGGGCAGTGGCAACATCGAACCTGCGCACCCGTGCCAACAACATCTACATCAACTCGGAAGATGTCAAGGATGAAGGCCAATTCACCTATGTCATGCCCAAGAACGTCCTCAAGCGCTTCATCACCATCGCAGACCTTCGTGTTCAGGTTGCCGGTTACCTGTATGGCAAGTCACCGCAAGACAACGACCAGGTCAAGGAGATCAGCACAATTGTCATGATCCCGCAAGTCGGTAACACCCGCGATGTTCAGCTACCCAAGCAGTTGCCCCAGCATGAGTACCTCGACGGCCTCGAGCCTCTCGGTATCATCCACACCGTCAGCGGCAACGAGCCACCGTACATGCAAGCCAGCGATGTTACGCAGCACGCACGCCTCATGAACCAGCACGCGAGCTGGGACAAGAAGACCGTTTCCATGACTGTCTCCTTTACTCCTGGTTCAGTATCGCTCGCTGCCTGGGCTCTTACACCTCAGGGTTACAAGTGGGGCGCTGACAACAAGGACACCATGTCCGATAACCCGTCTGGCTTCAGCACTTCCTTTGGTGAGAAGTGCCAACTCTTGCTGTCCGATAAGATCCGGGGCTACTTCCTTGTGCCTGACAACGGCATCTGGAACTACAGCTTCATGGGCAGCACTTTCGGCACGGTGGAAAAGAAGCCCGTGCACGTCAGGCTTGACACACCCGTTCGTTTCTACGATAGCATACATCGACCACTGCATTTCCACAACTTTGCTGAGTTGGAGGATGTATGGGTTGATCGCGAGAACCAGTTTGAGTAGGGACACTTAGGAAGATGTTTTCAGCTGGCATGTATTATGTACTTTGAGAGGCGTTCACGCGATAGGCGTTTTGCATTAGGACTGCATGGGCGGGAGATATCTGGAGATCAGACAAAATGTGCATAGTGTATACCAGCCATTGTAATTTGAGCAAGAACTTTATTGTATTGGCTTTCGTATCTTTGTGATGCCTTTCCTGCTTCTGTAAAGTTACTCCATTCATCTCGCCCTGTTTAAGACTTCCTTATATGCGACAAGATATGGACACGCGCGCCGCTCGGTAGAAATATGGAGCGGTGTGCTTTCTTTCAATCCCTGTTTGACATTTCATTTCGACCCTGATGGTTGCAGTCGTCAAGCGCGGTGTTTAGTGCACGTCCAGCATGTGTTTCTGCCTTGAAGCCAACCGCCCAAAACGTGCAAATAATTATGTCGCCACACCACCTCACTTCATCCGTGCCCTGTGTTTGTCAATCTAATCATTAAGCCTTTCTAAACAATTTGAATAGCTCGTATATTATATGTCGCGTTGCATTGTTGGACAGCGTAGGTCACGGCGAGAATGCCGGTGAAGGCTGCCGCGCAGGCAACCTCTCTCCAAATGTAATGCTTCGGGATGATAGGTGCTGCTGCATGAACTGGGTTTTGGAACCATTTAAGCTTGTCTTTTGCATCAAGTGAAATGCTAGATTATAAGACTCATTGTGTGTTCCCACGTACTTTGCTCGCCTGTTGGCGTCAAGTCTTAGGGATGCCCTATTTCTAGTCTCAAGGTCATGTGGCACGATAGGTTCCCGCTTCTAACAGTTTGTACTATGATAACATATGTTCCATGTGAACATATGTCTGGAATACTTTTCCATTCAAAGAAAATATCAAGCAAGTATCGATAAGATAGCTGAGCGAACGTGATCGTTGAGCGGCATAGCTTGGCATAGACTAATTCACGCAACAGACATGTACTAAGCTTGCAGAGTCTGCGCAGCTATACCAAACATAGTGTCCATCGACTCTTCTTCAGGTAAGAAGAGGTGCATCACAGTAGACAACATCTTACCAATATATAGCTTTTACAGCCACCCAGCTTTTCATCGAAAGTACAATCTGGACAGATGGCCGAGTGGTTAAGGCGCTAGCTTCAGGTGCTAGTAGAGAAATCTGCGTGGGTTCGAGTCCCACTCTGTTCATTATCTTTTTTGCTCTTTGCAGAGTCTCGGCAGCTGTTGTGGTGGACGAGATATTGCGGGTTGTGATTTTTTTTGGGGTGGAACGCTAGCACGCAGGTCCCCATAGCGTGGTTCCCACGCGAGAGTGGGGCAGTTCTCGAGTGCCGGCCTGTGCGCAACCCATCTCGTCGCGCATGGAATGGACAGCAGCGCGTCCGGCTGAACGACAGCACCTTCACTTTGTAAATCCGTAGTAACAGCATGACGCCTACCCCTCTTGATGATACGCAGCCAGGATGATCGACCCATGGAACTGCAGAAGGCGCCCGTCTGGATATGGAAAGGTGCACTTGGCCCTCGGTCTTGGGCCGCCTCATGCATTCGGCTGATCTGCCCTCAACCATGCTCGAGTCCCGCGATCGCAGACACTCACTGCCCTTCTTTATTCATTCGATGCCCTTAACTTAGCACATTGATTCCGGCCGCTCGTGCAGGAGCGGCGTTCCATTGTTAATACGTACTCCGGACCACTGTCGTACCTATTCGAACCCCAACGTTAAGGCATGTAGTGCGCGCAGAGCATCGCACTGATCAAGACAATGATATCTCGCAAGATGTCTTTGAGGCAACTATGTGCAGCTGTATTCCTGTCACTGAGCGTTTTCACCCTCGCTGTATCCGCAGCACAGATCAAAGACCAACCATCGTCGGGTAGGTCGCATTTGACTTATCGCACGCTGCAACGCTGATCTTGACATAGGCGTACATACACAGGTCTACGAGACCAGCACACAAGATATACGTCAAACACCTCTTCGCGCTCCTAAGATTAGGGGTCACACGCCAATACTCAATGCGCCCTCGTATTCACCCTTCGCGACGAACATACTCCAGGATCTGCACAATGGCCTCGAGGCCATGCAAAGCTCATATTTCTCGATATGGCTAGGAAAGTACACGACCGCAATCGACTGGACTGCCGCGGTCATGTCCACACATGTCTCAGCAACTCTAGCCTCGCTCTCGCGGTCACTCACGTACACAATGCCTGGGACGTTTGACAAATCCAAGAGCCTCGATGTCGAGGCGCAAATGGTGGAGAATGAGATGAACAAATACTTCGGCCAGATTGCGACCTACTACTTCGGCGAAGATCACTTTGCGATAAGGATGCAAGCGTACGATGACATTCTCTGGGTTGTGCTGGGTTGGCTCGAGAGTATACAGTTTATTGAGGGGCACTCTGCAGCACACTATGCTTCTGGCTCACAAAGCGACTTCACAATCCCTGAATGGCATGCCCGTCAGTTTATCCCGGCATTTGCCCACCGCGCGCGAGTCTTTTACGAACTCGCCGAGAAAGGCTGGGACTGGCGCCTTTGCGGTGGAGGCATGACATGGAACCCACGCCTCCTGCCATACAAGAACGCCATCACCAACCAGCTTTTCATATCAGCAAGTATCGGCATGTATCTACACTTCCCAGGGGACACGAATTGCTCGCCGTTTCTTTCGCAGTACGATCGGAGCAAAGACAAGAACAATCGAAAGCCGAATGACAAGCTCCTCCGCGCGCAAGAGCGTGGCGATTGCGACGAGAGTATCGAGGGTGATAGCTCGTACGATCCCATCTACTTGACCAACGCTATCCATGGCTACGACTGGCTCAAGAACAGCGGCATGACCAACAGGCAAGGGCTCTACGTTGATGGTTTCCATATATCCGGCTACCGCACAAACCACAGCAAAACGGAATGCGACGAACGCAACGAGATGGTGTACACGTACAATCAAGGCGTCGTTCTATCTGGCCTTCGAGGTCTGTGGGAAGCAACAGGAAACCAAACCTACCTGGAAGATGGCCACGAGCTCGTGCGCAACGTCATTCGTGCCACTGGCTGGACTGAGGGACACTCCTTTGCTCCTGCGTCTAGTCGACCCGAGAAGCCTGAGGCGATCCCTGAATCACAGCAGCACGTTCTCACCAGCTGGGCTGGTCTTGGTGCAGATGGCATTCTCGCTGAAGCGTGCGATCCGTCCGGTACATGCAATCAGAATGGTCAAACGTTTAAGGGGATTTTCTTTCATCATCTTACGACCTTCTGTGCTCCGTTGCCAACTGTACCTACTCGCCCGGGTAAGACGTACGCAGCGAGTCGCGAGACTCGTATATTGCATGCTAGAAGCTGTAAGGAGTATTCACAATGGGTGGTACACAACGCCGAAGCAGCGCTTCGAACGAGGGACGAGGAAGGCCGGTTTGGCAGTTGGTGGGGTGCTGATGTGGGCAATGGCGAAGCCCTGAGGTTGAGGCGAGAGGCAAACACGACGGATTATAGGAACAAACCAGACGAGTATGCGGCGCATTTTGAGGAAGTGGTTGACATGTCAGATGACGGGGTGGATGAGGAGGAGCGTTTGGCGGGCCACGATATCACTGGGGACAAAGACGAGACTGCCAATCTGAGCCGCTCCCGCGACTTGAACGACCGTGGACGAGGTCGAACGGTCGAGACGCAAGGCAGTGGTGTTGCTGTTCTGAGAGCGATGCTAGAGTTCTCCAAGCTGGCTGATCGTGATGGAGGATTCGTTCCGTGAGTTTCGAAGTTGCATACGTATAGTTTTATTGACACGAATCATAACACTACACCACGTTATTTTTCGACCGCACGTGTGTCCCTTCACCGTGTTTACAAGACGCAGGCATTCGTGGCCCTCTCGTTCTAACGCGGCAAGCGTGTCGCCAAATTACTTGGCCCGAGGCACGATCGATGGGAGGGGTAAGCTCACGCCTGAGGGTGCATTAAATGGGGTCGTATCGTGTGCTGCTGTGTTTCTGGTGTGGCTGATCGTCACGGAGGCATTCTTGAAGGTCTGATCAAGGACCAGAACATTGACGTTAAGAATATGGTTCAGCTACATTGCCTAGTCCTCTTCTATTCCCCTCAAATTTCACTCAAACTAAGATCTTTCTATAATATGCTCTTATGATGGGCCGAAGTTTGTGTGCGGAGCACTATGAGTCTTACAATCTCAGCCGCAAAAAGTCTCCGTTTTCAAGACACGTACTACGTAAATGTCTCCGCGGGACGCAGCTTACTCGAACCAACCCAAAGCAACTCTAACCACCAGTGCACAAATCTCTTTCTTCTCCAGTCGCTTTAGTAAGCCTTTCCATGGATGGGCAATAGACCATAAGCACTACAAAATGCACTGCCAAATCGGGTATCCTCAAGCGGGAGTGGTCTGAGGTACATATAGCAGCCTAATCTGCGCTCTTTGGCCAGCTGGATTTAAAGCAAGGACTACCCAACCTACCTTGGGAGAGCTGTACATTATTTACCCACGCCCCTTAGGAGCTGTCACATATACAACCAACAAACAAGCACCTTGCCACCCCATCATGGCTGCCCAAACTACCACCAAGCCCGATCTTGACCCCAGCATTACGTCTGCCTGGCAAAGCTCCGATGTTGCCCAGCGCTACAAGGCAGCTGAAAATGCTACACGACCATTTGCAGCCATTATGGTAGAAACTGCCGATCGCATTTGCAACATCACCACGAAGCCTGTGACCATCTTCGACCTCGGCTGCGGCACCGGTGCTGTTGAAGCCGAGATCTACGCTGCTGTGCCAAAGGAGCAATGGGGAATCTTGAAAGTCCTAGCAGGCGACATCAGTACGCCGATGCTGGAGTACCTGAAAGCGCGAGGCCAGGAGGAAGGATGGACAGGGTTGGAGACACGAGTTGTCGACGGGACGAAATTGGAACAGGTTGACGAAGACTTGCTCGCGCACATCTTCGTCGGGTTTGCCATCTTCGTGCTTCCGCCAGACACTGTTACCAAACTTGCGGCCAAGCTGGCGTCTGGAGGCACGCTGGCGCTGAGCACGTGGGCCAGTCTTCCCTGGTATGACCTGCTCGCCCGCACGTACGCGAAAATGGACAATGGGCCAGAGCTCCCCAGCTCGAATCAGCTCTGGTTGAGTATGACGAATGGGCGCCCATGGAACGACATTTCGTTTGTGACGGCGCAGTTGGAAGAGGTGGGGCTGCAGAAGGTGGAGGTGGTGCAGAAGAAGTTCAATGTGAATTGCGGGACGCCGGATATTTTCATGACGACTATGGGATTCATGCTCCGGATGTTGAGTAAGCAGTGGCCAGAGGAGAAGAGGGAAGAGTGGTTGCAGGGGGTTGGGGAGACGATGAAGGAGCTTGTAAGGGAGGAGGCAGGCGGTGATGATAAACATGTTTTTATGGATTTCGAGGGTATCGTCGGAGTTGGTGTCAAGGGGCAGTGAACGTGGGAAATCCTAATAAGGTCTGAGCTTCCAGGGTCAGAATGGACGAGATTTAGGAGAGAGACATGACAATCGTCATAAGAATGTATGGTTGGGTATTCCCTCAATAATAGCCGAAAATGCATCAAAGCCCTGAACGCCATCGCTATGCCTCGTGGGATCTTAGTTTTACGCCTCTTCCGACTGCGTCTCTAACCATTGCCCAAAGTACACGCAAGTCCTGGCTGAGATTTCTCCTTCGTCGCCGCAGAGATCAAAGACAGGGCAGTTGCCGCACGGAGCGTCGACGAAGCCATTGTATACCTTGGTGTCGACCGCAGTCAAGACAGTGCGGTAGTTTGTTCCCGAGATCTTCTCGAGTCTCCCGTCAAGCACCATCATCTCCAGCAGCTGTTCCATGTCGTCCTCTCGTACGAATTTGCCTCTCAATATCTCCTTCGAGTTCAACCAGACAGCAACTGAGGCAGAGGTTGGATATTGCGGGCTGCTCTTGTGCACGATTTTGGACGAGTTTGGATCCCTTGGTTGGTGGTACGGTTTCACTGCCGGGGCATCTTCGATATCTCGTATCCCTTGTACCTGCGCCTTCTTGTGTGCGATCTCAGCTGTCCTGTGTGGCCGCTCGTAGTCGTTCCAGTTCCCAGGGACTTTTATGCATGTCTCATTCTCGATATATTGGGCGACGATGCCTGATATTGTCTCAATCAGAGCTGTGTCGAAGTCGCCCTCTGACTGCCATGGACCTCCAGCAATGTCTTCGGAAGGTCGTAGGTGCTTCAGCAAGTACATCTTGCGGTTTGGGAACTTGACGCTCATGACCGACTGCACGAGGTCTTTCGACTCCAAGCTCTTGAGACATTTGGTGAGGACTTGCTGTGTGACGTTGGTTCGGGCGCGCAGGGCCTTGGACCAGATGCCTTCGGCCTGGACTTGGTCGATGTGGTGGTAGAGCAGGCGTTCGTCAGGTGTCAGTCGTCGCAGCCTGGACGGGGATTAGTGGTGCAGGACAAAGGTAGGCGCAGGAATTCCCTACTTGTCGGCTTCTGGGCGCGACCGCAGCTTCCAGCAAGGCTCTCCCTCAAACGTCATCAGCTTCATGAGATGGCGGTCGCACAGCTCCTGCAGGAGCATGGTGAGCTCGGCCATGGTGTCGGCGACCTGCATGTTAGACAGGTCGCGCTGGAAGAAGACAGTGCCCTGCGATCTCTGCGCGCATTTGTCGTAGAGCGCGTCGGCGGGGGTGCCGGCGTCATTGTTGGCGAGGTCGACGGTGGAGGGCTCCTCCTCTTTTGGCAGCATCGAGGGCGCCATGGGTGCAGCCATGTTGTCGGGTGTTGCTACGCGTTACCGTTCGATCATGGGCGTGGTGCTGCAGCCGGGGCGCAAGTGGGTGCGCAGGTCGACGCCGTGTTTGCTCACAAAAAAGTGTAGCGGAGTCATCACGTGCACGCCAGAGCGACAGTTGGACCCACTTGGAGCGGCGGGGAGCTGTGCACCTCCGAGCCCATCTGCGGTGTGGTCACACGTCATGTGCAGATTCACAGCGGCAGGACGGCCTTTGTCCCTGCTACCGGGACCACGTTACCCCACAACTTGCTGCTTGTGATACAAGTCAGAAGGAGGCCGCGAGAGGCACGCCTCGAGCGCAGATGATGGGCGCCAGAGGGAGCTAGGCCCGGAATCGCTTGGCGGCGGCCGATCTTCCGGCGCAGGGCGGCGCCTTCGGATCCATGGTCCTGATCAGCCTGGATGCCATCACTCCCTTGCGACAGCCCGCTGTCCTGCCACTCCTTCACCACCACAGCTGCACCGGCTGCACCGGCGACAACGGCTACCGACGATGAGTCGCCCTCTCCTTTCCAACCGGACGTCCTCGGAGTTCCAGGAACGCGACATCGCCGAGGAAGACGCCCTCCTGACGGGCAAGCGCACCGAGCGCCGTGATTCACCCTGGAAGAGATGGCGTGAGATTGGACTGTTGGTCTGGGCAGTCATAGCAACGGCAGGCGTTGTCGTGCTCGCTGTGGTATACCAGAAGACCGGCGGGGGATCTCCAGCAGCCGACAAGCCCAGCAACAGCCATGGAAAGCGCAACCTCATCTTCATGGTGTCCGACGGCATGGGCCCTACGAGTCTGAGCCTGACGCGCAGCTTCATGCAGTTCCAGAACGGCGCGCCCTTCAGCGAGCAGCTCGTCATCGACCAGCACATGATTGGCCAGTCGCGCACTCGCTCCTCGTCCAGCCTCATCACCGACTCTGCCGCCGGCGCGACTGCTTTCTCCTGCGCGCAGAAGAGCTACAACGGCGCCATCTCAGTCACACCCGACCACGAGCCCTGCGGCACGGTGCTCGAGGCAGCCAAGCAGGCCGGCTACATGACCGGTCTGGTTGTCACCACACGCATCACCGACGCCACGCCCGCCTGCTTCGCGGCACACGTCAACATGCGCCAGGAAGAGGACCGCATTGCCGAGCAAATGGTCGGCGACTATCCCCTTGGCCGTGTCGTGGATCTGATGTTCGGTGGTGGTCGCTGCCACTTTGTCCCCAACGCCACCGTCGACCACTCCTGCCGCGCCGACAACCGCGATGTCGTCGACCTCGCGCGCAAGAACGGCTTCAACTATGTCTCGGACCGCGCTGGTTTCGACAGCCTAAAGGGCGGTGCCAAGGTCGACTTCCCCATGCTGGGCCTCTTTGCTGATGGCGACATCCCGTACGAGATCGACCGCCGCAACGAGAACGACAAGTACCCCTCGCTGCACGAGATGGCAGAGGCCGCCATGAAGGCTTTGAGCGAAGCCACCCGCGACAGCGACAAGGGATTCTTCCTTATGCTTGAAGGTTCGAGGATAGACCATGCCGGCCATCACAACGACCCTGCTGCCCAGGTCCATGAAGTGCTCGCCTACGACAAGACCTTCGCCAGTGTGCTCGACTTTATCAAGAACGAGAAGACTGAGACGGTCATGGTTTCTACCTCTGACCACGAAACCGGCGGCCTGGCTACCGCTCGTCGTACGTTAAATACTTACCCAACCTGCACTCACACTGCTAACACTCTACAGAGCTCCACACCACCTACCCCGACTACGTCTGGTACCCTGCCCCTCTAGCCAACGCCTCGCACTCCGCCGAGCGCCTCGCCAGCGAATACGCCGGCTACCTCCTCTCCTCACCCTCACATGAGCGAAAGAAGATCTTCGTCATCAACAGCATCACCGAGGGCCTCGGCATCCATGACTACACCGAGGAAGAAGTCGAAGCCATTACGGACGCTCCACTCACCGCTCTGTATGCCTACGCAGATATGATCTCCCGCCGCTCGCAGACAGGGTGGAGCACCCATGGCCACTCGGCTGCCGACGTCAACATCTACTCGTCTGATCCTGAGAAGGCGAAGGCGCTAGTGGGTAACCATGAGAACACCGAAGTTGGCGAGTTCCTCAGGAACTATCTGGGCGTGGATGTTGAAGCTGTGACAAAGGAGCTGAGGGAGAAAGGCAAAGATCTCAAGGTGCTGGATGTCAATGGCACGGAAGTCAGTTGGATGGGCAAGATCCCGCAGGAGGGTGAGCGACTGGACGGTCAAACGCATCTTGCGGACTATACGGGGGACTTCAAGAAGAGGCACCTGCTGCATGGAAGAGCGTGCGATTGCGGTCATTGAATAGAAGACATGTTTTGATAGCGTAGCATTATAGGCGTTTATTGGGTTTTGGTATACAGTAGAGCATTCACACCATCGATTGCATCGCACAGTCGCTCGTTGTTGTGTCCACCTAGACCTAAAGAATCGCTTCATTGCTGGGGGGCTTACATCGACGCGGCTCGATTCACGTGTGTGACACACCTCCATCTTTCCACTTCTCTGACGGTATTTCGGCACTCATGGTACTTGTTTTATGGGATCAAGGAATGCAGTCATCCATAGAATACTCCAAGGACAACAAAGCTATCCCGCAGTAATCCAGGCAAGTTGATGTAAATAGATTCGGTTTGAAAGAAGGAGCATTACCGTGCTTCCGGTCATTCCTGTTTATTACCAGGATGAGCACGATAGGGATATCAAGCTTTGAGTGTTTATCGATAGTAGCCAGAAGTATTTCACGTACTCAAAACGACAGTGTTTCCTGCAATATATTGGTCAGGAGCCAGTTTTCGATTGGTTTGCGGAGAGTACTGCCTGTACCCGGCTGACATACATAGTCCGAATCAAATTGCCTGCTTGTCAAGCAAAACCCAAGGCCACCGATCAATGGAGTGATCTGGAGTCCCGATGTAGACTACCACACGCCCACACCCAAAGCGTCAGATATGGTGATTTTAACCTATCGCCGTCCTCTGTTCCCACAACATCCGCCCCGTCAAGCTTAGATCCTTCTAGTACTGGAGAATCGATAAGGGTGTAAAGTTATTAAGCAAAAGCAGCCTCACAGACCACCTGCCCCCCACTGACGTTCAGTGACCACCGCGACAATGATCCGCGGAGGCGGTCGTACTTACCGAACACCAATGTTCTATTTTACCATCGAAAATATTTACGTTCATTTTCAGTAATCGAATCTATGCTATAAAAGCCAATAACTTGAGCTAGGAACAGCGCGGGCGAACAAGACGCAGATCTGTCCAGGAGCCGGATGCGCTCAATAGGTCTGCTGTAGCAATTTCGAAAAGTATATGACTGTGACGCGATATTACCGTAAAATGAGGCTGTTGTATGCCTGTAAAAAGATTCTACAACCGACTTAATGTTAGCCTGATGCATATTTGAAACGTGTTAGCTGACAAAATACAGTCCCTATACGAGCGCTCGACTACTTCCAGGGTACCTGTTTCATTGTAAACAGGCTCGGGATGTTTGTCAAAGCGGTTAGGTTGCAAATCTACTGGCTACTAGAATACTGAAAGCCAATAGTAATGCGAGAGTCTAGACCTGAGGTAACCTGTTTTAGGCGGGAGGCTGAAGGACAATCATAGGCGACCCAAAATAGAGTACCACTATAACAAATGGTGACATGTCACCAAAAGCGACGAGGTAAAGGACGTGAATTGGAACGAAAGTGAGGTTTCGAACACAATACCAACAAACGGAATCCAGTGATCCTGGCTGATAGATCAATACAACTTCCTAGGCCATGCCTCCTATGACACCCATACCCATCCGTGCATCGTAAATCTCACTGCTCTAGTCTGAGAGTTTCAGCAGGGAAGGGTGATGATTATTAAGCTCAAACGTCATTGAATTTGCATAGAAAAGTGCAGACCATGAGGAGCTGATGAAGGTAATGAAGTGAATGAATTTGCTAAATCCAAATAACCTCCGATCGCCAAAAACGCAGCAAAAAGCTCACCAGGAGCACACTATACATTACTATGCCTTTGTAGTCGCCTTGCCCTTCTTGTTGTCTACCGATGAAGTAGAAGTCTTGAATGTTGTCGGAGCGGGCGAACCCTTCTTATCATCCGCCGACGCAGTCCGTGTAGCAGAGACCGACGCAGCCGGCCCCTTCGAAGGCGCCGCAGATGCTGCAGCTCCGCCAGTGTGTGTAGACCAGTATTTTGCAAGTGCAATCTCGACCTCGTCAACCTTGTTGTAAGCGTCCAGCTTGATGAAAAAATCCAGCTTGGCTTTGATTGCGTCATCACTGAACGGCCCGCTGCGGCTCTTGTAGTCCGAGGCAGAGTAGTCAACGGCGCGGTACCGCGGCTCCATGGGATCGATGAAGTGAGTTGTTTCAGGGTATCCGAAGTCAGCCAGAGCGGTGACGTTGAATGCGGCTAGCATCTCGTGGTCTTCATGAATCAGGTTGTGGCAGCTTTAGAAGGGTTAGTCTTGGAGCTATGTAAGGGGTAGTATGGTGAGTGGGAGACTTACTGGAACATGTAGACTCCATCCCAAGGCGCATATCGAGCGACGACTTCGATCTGTTCATTCACATCCAACCACATGACATCCTTCAGGGCCACTTTCTCGTACGACATCAGAGCGCCTCTGCCACCCGTGCGAGAGGTGATCTGCAGATCAACCAAGTGAATATGAATTGGGTGAGACCATCCACCACCAGAATTGGTGAGCGACCACTTCTGGACTGCACCACGTTCAGGTTTAGCGAGAATGCGTTGGTCGACCTGGGACCATGTGATACCGTTGACTTCCCATTTGCCGTTGGAACGCTCGAACTTGAAATTATACTCGGTTGGAGCATGGGCTGGTGGGAAAGGAACGTCTCGCAGATTTTGGGGAAGGGTTACGGCTTTGACGTTGCCGCCGCTAGTACCTACAACAAAGCCTGTGCAACGTTAGCTATGTCTATCCTGCTTCGAAACTCCAGAGTGTGGGTACTGACGCATTACTTGATCGGTAGAGTTGTAGTCCTCGTCAGCAGCAACCTTGCGGCTGTTGCGAATAGTGACGTTCTTCCCTGCATAGGCAGAAAAGTCGAAGAGAACCTCCCATCTCTCAGCAACCGAGATGAAAAGGTCATTTGTTTGTACCGGGTGTAGGGTCAAACCAGCGTCGGAAGCAAAGACGGTGAAAGGAATCTGCTTGCCTACTGCATCGCTGGACTCGAAATACAGCTGGTAAGACCGGCTGATACCAGTGTTGAGGAAGCGCAGACGGTACTGGCGAGGCTCAACTTTGTGGAAGGGCCATGGAACGCCATTGACGTGAATGACATCTCCAAATACGCTGACAGTTTCGCCATTGGCTTCTGGGTCCCAAAGAGTGCCGTCGGAGTTGTATCGTTTGGCAGCAAGAGCTAGCGGCAGATCGTAATCTCCAGACGGGAGCCCAAGAGCATCTTCTTGGGGGTCAGACAAGATATAAAAACCAGCTTGACCAAAGTAGGCATTCTCTGCAGTGTGGTCGACGGCGTGGTCGTGATACCAGAGTGTTCGTGCATTCTGTCGGTTTGGATAGTAGTAGTCCTTGTACTGGCCTGGTTGTGTGACGTCGTCCGCCCACCCATCGAACGGGGCTCGACTGTATGAACCGTGCAGATGAACGCTGTTTGCGAGAGTGGCTAGAGGTATGTGAGTATGGAAGAAAAATCAACCGGGACGAGCTTACCATTGTTTATGAACCGAACAACAGCTTCGGTTCCTTGTCTCATCCGGAAGGTCGGTCCAGGTACCTTCGTGTTGTAACCAACAAGGTGGGTCGGTCCTAGGTTGGGGTATATCTGTACATCGACTGGGTTGATTATAACCTCGTAGTACTCAACGGAACTTTTGCCATCAGAGTTTGGTACAGTGCTATGCACACATTAGAAGTGTCCGCTATGTTGGGTGGAAACTCATAGGTGAACTCACAGTTTTGGCTTAATCTCGTCTCCAAAAGCAAGGGGTTGAGTGAACAATGGGTACCGAGGAGAAAGCCAGGGCAATGAACCACCCTGGGCGAGAGCGTTATTTGCCCAGAGTAGAGCAAGGAGGACGGATCGACCAAGTTGACTTGACATTGTGACACAAAGTATGCGGCTGGTGGGGAAGATATTGATCAAGGCCCTGACAGCCAGGCAGGGAAGTCGTATGAATCTAAATATACTGAGTATAATCGACTCTCGAGAGGTAGGCCACGTTGTGCTTGGATTGTGCTCTGTTGTGTGCAGACACTCGATCTTTTATGTTCTTGAAAAACACACCTCTGAGCGCTTGTGACAGCGCCATGAACTTGTGGAGAACCATCTTCCGCGGAACCCTATCGTGTTTCCCAGATCTGGACCAAATGATAGCCGCGTGTAGATGCTGAAGTGGGTTTGATAGAAGGAGGGGTAACCGCCAGAGGCTGCAAGCCACATCGTACTGAATGCCTTGTGTTGTGTGTGAGGGCTGGACTTTGGTCACGTGTGGTACTCAATCGTTATACTTCGGGGACCTAGGAGTGGACCTGCAAGTTCTAGGCGAGTTGTATGGTAATCAGCTAAGTCCCATAGGTAGCTGGCAACGTGGCCGGCTATCCACATGTGGCTGTTTTGACAAGTTAGGCCATATCGATATCATCGGTTAGAAAGGCGAATATGGACTATCGTATGTTCGCTAATGCATCGCCTCGAGAACCATGTGGACTTGGACTGGAATAAGCTATGTCCAAGGATGCTTGGTGTATGGCAACCACTACGAGCCTCGACTGGTCATCCATAAAGGCCATGATCTTGGCATGCGGCTGAAGTTCAACTGCTGTCGCCTACTCCCGCTCTTTGTTTGTACGAAGTCTTAGTCGGTAAAAACCCTTGGCAATATAGTCGCGTGGCGGGCAGCTAAGAAGGCGAGTGGTGAGTATATGGCAGGATGATGCGACCAATCGCTACTTTCGAAGGTGTGATGACCTGCTCAAAAGGCATCAACCGAGGCCAGTAACCTGCTATCGTTAGATTTTTAGTATGGACACGGATTGCACAAATGCACAAGTCGTAGGCCAAAACAATATCGCACTCTTAAATGCTGACACATCGGGGAGTAATACTGTATATTGTGCGAGGTTTACGGGAGTGTGCAACACATCTGAATGCTCACCTCTACTCCATGCTCCACGTTCACTAGGTCTCCCAGCCGTGCGTTGGCATACCTAGGTAGGCAAGAGCGGCATGCTGGATGGCTAGCTGAGTTATCCTGGGTCCCACGAAACTTGTTCCCGCTTCCGTAAGTGTACGGTTAGCGAACGTCGCATAGCTGAATAAGGCGATACCGAAGGAGGCGACGTCCGTAACAAGGCCTCGATTGCGGAAGATCAGCCCGCCAAGCATGCCAAGATGTCAGCCTTCGCTAAATCGCAGCCTTGTCTGGGCTTGGAAAGCTTGTACCGGTACACCATACTGCTAGACGCCCACTAGACCAGCGGGGTAGCGAGACCAGAACACGAGCTTTCAACACATCTCCGCTATTTCCCACAGACTACACACAGCTGGACCGTGTGTACATAAGCTTCGCTAAGAACGCAAGACCCTTCGTAGCATGCAGACACCTGCCCAAGATAGGTCCTACGCGAAGCTTGAACCGCCGTAAGCGGATTTTGGGTTGGTCGTGTTTCCCAATTCGATTTCGGCACGCCCTCGGCACTCTCGCATCTGTCGCTTCCAAACCTTCTTAGGCAGGAAGTTCTCCAGTGCCAGGGCGTCGGGCAGCGCATCTCTCGCATGGCATCCGAACACTCGAGGACACAAGTAAGCGAAAGCTTCTTCTTCGGGTACCAGATGGTTCCGGGCTAGACGATGCTTGAACGTGTATGTTGTTCGACGCTCTCACTTCTCCCTGGCGTGTTCGTCGTTTGTACACAGAGAACACTATCTTCTGCCTTTGTAGTTGTCTTCTGCCAGCATGTTGAATACCATCAATACACCCTTGAGCCCGCACATGAGCATCAACTGTAGCGCCACATTGGAGACATAAGGACTCGAATGCGACCTGACTGACATCCGTAGCTCAAACTTGGACGCTGGATCTGTCAATCGTACATGGCCTAGCTGGTCCGCGGGATATCTAACCAGATATTCAAGCACTACGACACTGATGATACCCGCTTCTTGGCCAGAGCGAACGCTAAAGATGCAAGCCATGCTCGCCAAGGCCTGAGATCGACTATCGAATATGGCTGAGATAGCGTCTGAAGCACCATGCAAGGCTGACTACGCCATCATTATCGCCATGTGCGAGGTAGACAAGTCTGGGCGTCTGTAGTAGGCTTTCAGCCGTGTAGGCTTCAAAGCCCAAACCAGCCCTTACATAATTCAGCTTGACAAAATTCTAGAGCTCGATCGTGGTTGATCATTATCGCCTTTGGACAATCTTGCCCTTCTTCTTCTTCTTCTTCTTCGTGTTCCTGCAAAGCACTCAACCTTCCCAAGCACTTCGAGAAGTATTCGAAAATGCAGCTTTTAAAGGTAATCTAACCAGTCTGGTTGGTACTGCGCAGTAAGCCTGATAAGTTTGCAGCTTGTCTGTACTACTGCTACCCTCGTCGGTACTGCATTTGCAGTGCCTTCCGGCAGGCCCACAGGTGGCCCTGCCTCCGCACAAGTCACAATATACTCTGGACCTTACACATGCAAAGCAGTCGATCAGTCATCATGCGGTGCTCGCTTCTCGGAAGTGCACCCTGACGCTATGTAGGTGGGCCCCACCAAAAGATGGCACTGCTGGAACCCCGAAAGTAGTGAATGGTGTTGAGACCCAGTGCGTTATCGTCAACATTGTGCGTTCTGTCCACAGATGCCGACTCGACGAGTAGCGTGCTCATCCTTCCAGCCATTTGGAGGCGCTTTAACTGCGTCCATCACAGCTAACCCAAAGACTGGAACTGCGGGTTGCTTCATCCAGATCTTCACCCAGCAGGGCTGTGGCGTTACGCTGCAAAATCAATACCACGGCTTTCTATTTGATAGCGTGGCGGTTGGTAACACAGCTGGCTGTTCATTGTCCCCAGTGCAATCGTATGGCGGGTTGGAGATTGTATGTGAGTAGGTCAGTAAGTGTTCCAAGGTCGTGACATCTTTGCCTCAAAATCTTTCAATTCTTCGACCAAAGTTCGGTGGCGTGATTTATGCTTGATTCGTCTATAACTCAACTATAACCTAAGTAACTCTCCCTAATTAACCTCGTGTTTCTGTCTGCAACTGGGACCTGGAACACGTTCTCTTCTAAGATGCACAAGTACACGAGGGAGCCGAGGATAATCACTCCCCAAATGAGCCCGCGTGGTTCTTGTCCACCGGGTCTACGGGTAGTAATGACGAGACTGCATGAAAGCCCATCATCAGGGAGATGCTGCCATATATGGTAAGCGCTAGATCGCCATTGGTGAGCGAGAACTAGAGTGGCCATCATAGCTTCCCAAGAAATCCGGATACAAAGGAAAATTGGATGGCAGGAAGCAGGTTGACGTATCGCTGTCAGGTAGAACGAGTAGTCTTGAAGGCGTTTCAGTTAACTGCTGAAGCATACCTCAGGTCTCCCCCTATCCCTACCATCTTGTACTGCACCATTGTTCGTTTCCCTTGCCGTGGCAGTGGCCTGGATGTAAATAATCGCCACCATGATTGTCCACCTAGAAGTGAAAAGGTAAAAGGTAGAGAGATCTCATAGCCGTGGCACAGTGCTATTCCGTAATGTTCCTTCTAGATCTCTATATCATGCAGGACGGCTGATCCTGAAGCGATTCTGATTATCGTCGCCCCAAGAATGTAATAGTGGACATGCAAGAGTAACAAGTCGCAATGGGAGTAGCGGCCCAAAGCGACGTTGTAAGCGTCTCGAACGTGCTCTGTCAATCCACTCTCCACTAGCGCATCGTAGAGCGGAGCGGCAACTTTATCTAGCCATCTAGTCTATCTATGAACGGCAAGCTGTAGAGTGTTTTGGAAACCTAGCTGCGGGGTCCTGTAATCTATGTACAGTGCCAATCGGATCTCAAGAGGTCTTCTGTTGCCTTTGCCTCAGAGTCACACGATTAGCACCTGCTGTGGGAACTGTTGCCACCCAAGATGTGGCTGGGGTGAGTTTGGAGGCACATAACAGGGGACGGTTCGGTGATATTGCGCCGTTGTCGGATCAGCTACGAGGGTCGAGGGTGGTCTCGTGGTGTGTGCTGAGTAAATGGAGAGTAACGAGTCCCTCTTGTGTTGTCGCGCAAGGCTTCCCACAAGTGCCGTGACATGATGTAGGAGCGAATGAATGGTGGACTGCGTTCCAAAACCCCAGATCGTCTCTTCTGGGTTACGTCAAATGAGGCGGAACTGAGACCGTGATGCGGCACAGCCTTCCTGGAGCTGAATCTACAGGTGTAACTCAATACAGCGACGAAGAGGGGATATCAACCGTATTTGCGATTATCAAGCCGTGCAGAGACGATTGACTTCAAAACATGTTGATCAGAAAGAAGTGGAGTGGGAGAATATGGGACGATAGTCTGGTTGACGGTTCTCAGGTTGGAAAGAAGTCAAGCATGCCTATCGTTTGGCTAGCTTACTAACTAGATTGATTGTAATTTACTCAGTCATAACATCTTCTTGCAGACATACAGTCTCCGGCCAACGAGACATCATCTTCTCACTGGATAGTTATACACCACGAAGCTTGCCGTAAGTTGCTTTTTGGCTTGTCGCCGGTTTCCACTCGAAGTGGTGCTTTCCTTCCATTGGTTTCTTGACCTGGGGATCCTGGTCGTCTTTCTTGTCGAACATATGGCTGCCGAAGTAATCCAGCTCAGCCTCATAGAAACTAGTCGGTAGATCTGTACTAGTGATGATCTTGAAGTACTCAAGACTAGCACTCAAGGCAGGGACTACTTGGTCTGTCTCGACTGACTTGGCGACGATGCGTCGCAGAGCAGGAAATGAGGCCTTGACGTCCTTGGCGACAACTGAGGAGAAGTTAAGGTTCAGGTCATCTGCTGATGGGTTACTTTTGAGCACAGGTGCGAGGATGTTGTTGGAGATGTAGTCAGCCTGGATGATGCAGCCGGCGCGCCAGATCTGCCAGACTTGCGAGTAGTCGATAGCCCACTTGTGTTCTGAGTCCGCACATGCGATGATGTTCATGCCCTGGATGTAACTGGCTAGACAAGCTGCATATGTCGCTTTACGAAGGTCTTCGAGGAATGATTTCTTGTCTTTGATGTTTTCCAACTCAATGGCCGGGAAGCCACCGTCAAAGGTCTTGTTCGCGCGTTCGCGGTCGCCACGGTAAGCTGATGCCAGGCGCAGCGCGTGGGCGACATTCAGGGTGAAAGCGGGTACATGTAGTTCGATTGCCTCGGTGTTGGACCATATTCCGGTTCCTTCCTCACCAGTCAAGTCCTGGACGACCTTGTCAAGGACTTCAGAGATGATTAGTGGGTGCTGCTCTGGGTCCGGATTTGAACTATGGCTTGGTTCGCGCTTGTGTGAGAGGTCGGCGCCTATCGAGACAAGGAATGTGCCTTGCTGTCCGCCGTGTTAATGCTTGTTTGGAGTTGAACTCTAAAAAGTCTTACCAATTCGCCAGACGAGTTCCAATCTTTGAACACATCACCAATCTCCTCATAACCGAGGCCCAGCTTTCGCATAATGCCCCAGGCTTCGCAAATGGCGCTCATCATGCCGTGCTCAATGCCGTTATGTACCATCTTGACGTAATGGCCAGCACCACCCTTTCCAATGAATCCGACGCATGGCTTGCCGTCCTTGTCCTTTGCTGCCACCTTCTGGAGGAGCGGCATAACTTCTTTCAAAGCAGATTCGTCACCACCTGGGCACATTGACGGTCCTGCACGAGCTGCTTGGTAGCCACCGCTCACACCGCAGCCAATATAGCGGATTCCTGTATCTTTGCACTTGCCCTGTCGGCGCTCGGTGTTCGCGAAATGTTCGTTACCACAATCGAGGATGATGTCTCCCTTGGACAGCTTTGGCATTAGGCCTTCAAGGACCTGGTCACCAACACCGCCATGTGGCAGAGAGAATACAAGGAGGCGTGGTTCCGAAAGCGACTTGCAGAGCGAGTCGTACTCTTCGTTGTGCATGAGCGCCGATTTAAAATGGGCTGAAGTTGGAAATAATCCCTACCTTTGTGCTTCTTGACCATTCCATTGTATCCAGCTTTTTCAGCCTTTTCAATGACCACATCCATGGCGTCTTCGGATGGGTCGGAGACGTTCACGTGAACTCCATCTTCGGCGAACAAGAGAGCCATGCCTCCGCCCATACTCCCACATCCAATCATGGCAATCTGCTACTGTTAGCCGTTCTGCGCTCTGCTGACTGCGTGAATCTACAGACTGATGTGAATTCCGACATGATGTCAAAGTGGAGTCTCAGACTTGGAGCTGCCGTGAACGGTGGGATATCAGAAAAGCAGACAACAGGATAAGGACGAAAAGGTATGCGAGGTTCGAGAAGGCAGGGAGAGTAGGATCTTGGTAGTGAACCAGTTTGTCGAGGAAGTGGAGCATGGCCGAAGGGAGCTGTCAGCCAGCTTTGATATAGTACAATTAAATGTGAGCGAAAGAGTGACGTCGGGTGGGGTAGACAGGTCCAGTTTAGTGTGGGTTCTACTTCAGATCTATTGACGTTGGGCAAGAAGAAGGAGCGATTGCTCGGTGCCGAAAGGCAGCAAGGGCAGAGAGGATAGCAACAGCGCCATCGTTCTGCTAAGCGGATTGCGCGTTGTGATGTCAGAGTGAAACGGCTCGCCTGGCGCTGTTGAGCTCTAGGAAAGTTGGAGGGGCGCTGCATGGAAGAGCGTCCACCGAGACGCTAGCGCGAGAGCCGCACGCGCTATGCGAAGCTTGACC
Source organism: Phoma sp. XZ068 (assembly GCA_004835665.1). Taxonomy (NCBI): domain Eukaryota; kingdom Fungi; phylum Ascomycota; class Dothideomycetes; order Pleosporales; family Didymellaceae; genus Phoma; species Phoma sp. XZ068. Next base: position 605,779 of record RBKR01000026.1, on the reverse strand, counting down.
GTGGCCCTGCCCATCACGACCTGTTGCGACCCACCTTGGACAACCCAAAGCTCACCACCACCGAGTCCTCCGCAGTCGCCTGGCCGAACACGCCCGCCCGCCTGAACACGCAGCCTGCAATCGCCTAACTTCAACGCAGCCTGCAATCATGGCCGACACAGAGATGGAGGTCGACCAGGTCGAGCAGCCCGAGACCAGCGCGACCGAGCCCAAGGCCAGCGATGCGCGCACCGCGGCTGGCGCAACAGCTGTCCGGTCCATCGAGGGGTGGATCATCATTGTCACCAATGTGCACGAGGAGGCTACCGAGGAGGATCTGCAGGACATGTTTGGCGAATTTGGCACCATCAAGAACCTGCACATGAACCTTGACCGCCGCACTGGATACGTAAAGGTAGAAGCTCCACTCTTTGCGTGCAAACCCGTGTACTTATATCGCGCAGGGCTACATCCTCATCGAATACCCTACCCTTGAGGAAGCGAACGCCGCAATCAAGGGCGCAAACGGCGAAGAACTCCTCGAGCAAAAAGTCACTGTCGACTTTGCATTCGTACGACCTCCTCCAGCAGGCAAAGGGCGTGCTCGCGACCATGACAAGCGCCAAGGCGGACGTGGTGCAGGGCGAGCGAGGAGCAGGAGTCCTGGTCGTGATGGCGAGGACATGGAGGACTAGATGAGGGAGGAGTCATACAGCAGGCCAGCAGCGCCGTATAGGGCGCACACGAGTGGTTGACTTGCATCAGCGGGATCATCGGGAAAACAACACGCCAAAAGCAATCAGCGGGCAATAGTGTCTAACAGGCGTTGGTCTGGAATTGAGCTTCCCGGCTTGTCCTTGCCCAGGATAAGTCGGGCTTTTGCACTTGACTTGTGAGTACACCCCAAACAAAGCATTAACGTCTGCTGATAGGTACCCAGCACATCTTCGTTCCCCTGCTATGCATGTGTGAGACCGGTCCTTTTGAGCATCATTGCCGCTGCAGCCGGACCCCTTGGTTCCGCGAGCTTCCACGACTCTACTTGAGATGAAACATTTGAATTTGAGACACGCGCACGTCGATTTGGCGCGACAAGAAGCCGTGTCTATCTCCAGACATTGTAGAGCTGTGTCATGGTAGAACGCAGCGCACACAGCAGTGATCATAGAGGGCCAAGGTACGCGGGGACCGATCTGGCAGACCTCGCGCAGTGTCACGCAATGCGGTTATACGAACAAGGCAGAGACCAGGATCGGAGCGTGCATCATCACGAAAATGCTGTGACTGGGTTAGAGCACGCAGTAGATTTGTACATGCCAAGCTACTGACCGCGAGCCGATTGGCCGGGACGTGCAGAGGAACCAACCCCCTCACAAATGCAAGCCTTCTCCGCAAAGGAACAGTACTGCTCTGATGATGATGAGAACCACCCATCCGTTACGCCAGTCCTCCTGATAATTTCATCACCAGACGTCTTTTTCGAACGATACTGCACAGTCTCTGCTATCGTAGGCAAGATCGAGTTTTTGTGCCGGTAACGGTCCCGCATCTCAATTCCGCCGATCTCCAGGGCGCCTTCTCGTTCGAGCTTGGTCATCGTTCGTTGCACCCATCCACCTTCCCTAAGCATAATGGCTCGCCTTGTGCTATGAAAACCCCTGCTATCATGTAGCTGTGGCCCTCGTCATTCTGCGCACCGCGCTGTATATATTCGGCTGCCTTCCATGCTTCCTCTCGTGCATCTTCGCATCAGCACTCCCACGCCATGCGTTTTTCGACTATCATCACAGGGGTTCTATTTGGCCTCGAGGCCGCAGCCATCCGGGTTGGGCCAATTCAAGCCGGCCAGATAGCGGCAGAGGTACGTGCGATTAGTCTTGTTGACTCTGTGTGGCGCAATAAGCGCGTCGCCGAAGAAGCTTGGATGTGCTTGTCGTCTATCGCATATCGCCAATGCCACGAACCAGACCCGCAACCCTACCTTAATCAATCATTTTGCTTGTAAAGTCTTGAAGCTCACCTTTCCAGGTCCAGCACACAAAGTCACAGCGCAGTCTTTACAAGCGCGACGACGAACTTGACCTGACGCTATTGTACCCTGAACGCAATCTTTCAGTGCCTGTTGACTTCTTCCACAATGATACACGTTACGAGCCGCACTCCAATGGATCTTTCAATCTGAGGTACTGGTTCGACGACACTTACTACGAACCTGGTGGTCCCGTCTTTGTCCTTCTTGGAGGCGAAACCGATGGCGCTGGTCGTCTGCCATTCCTGCAGAAGGGCATCGTCCATCAAGTCATCAAGGCAACCAAAGGTCTTGGCGTTATCTTGGAGCATCGTTACTACGGCACCAGCTTTCCTACCGAAGATCTAACCACCGAGAATCTGCGCTTCTTATCGACTGAACAAGCTCTTGCCGAGGTTGACTACTTCGCGAGGAACGTTAAGTTCGCTGGTCACGAGGAAAAAGACCTCACAGCACCTTCTACTCCCTGGATTGTATACGGCGGTTCCTATGCTGGTGCTCAAGCGGCTTTCTTACGCATCACCTACCCTGGAACATTCTGGGGTGCGATCTCTTCTTCGGGAGTTACAGCTGCTATCTACGATTTCTGGGAATACTTCGAGCCAATCAGACTGTTTGGTCCCCCTGACTGCATCAAGAACACTCAGACCGTTATCGATGTTGTCGACAAGCACTTGCTGGGGAACAACACTGCCAACATTCAGATGCTCAAGAATGTATTCGGCCTTGGCAACATCACGGACAACAGGGATTTCGCAAATCAGCTGACCGGTGTGTACGGTTGGCAAAGCACAAACTGGGATCCGGAGATCAACTCGCCTTCGTTCTACAACTATTGTCGCAACATGACTCAGTCGTCTGATCGAGCTGAGCCTGCGACGGAGAGCCTGCGTTCCAGTGTCGCTGGCCTAGTCTCAGCAGCTGGCTACGGCGATGACACGCTCGTACAGAACATCACCCTGAATGCTATCAGCTGGGTCAACAAGACCGTTCTCCCAGGATGGCGACGAACCAATTTCACTCAGGATCGCTACTTCAGTCTCCTTAACGCGAGCGATTGGCAGCGTTACACTTCTCTCGAGGACTACGGCTACACTAGTTGGAGCTACCAAGTGTGCACCGAATGGGGCTACATTCAGACTGGCAACACACCCGCAGACATTCAGCCTCTCATCTCACGCACTCTCGATCTGGAGTACCTGACCTTCTTCTGCCATGCACAATTCAACATCACCACACCACCTGATCTCGAGAAGGTCAACAAGTACGGCGGCTTCAACGCCAGCTACCCTCGACTTGCTCACATTGGTGGAAACGCTGATCCTTGGCGCCCAGCCACACCTCTGTGGTACCCTGAAAACAAGGAGGATACGGTGGAGGAGCCGTGGCTCCTAATCAGCCATGGAGTGCATCACTGGGAGGAGAACGGTATCTTTGACAACGAGACGACGCCCACTCTGCCGCCGTACCAGGTCATCTATGCTCAACAGTACTTGAAGAACTTTGTTGTCGATTGGCTGAGCGAGTGGAAGGGCGGATATCAGACCGAACTTTAGATTCAACTGGCCCATGGACTAATATGGACCTACTAAGGTAGCTTTCATAATGGATACATCAGTTGTAATATGATAATACGACTAGAAAATGCCCGAGGCACTCAACCAGCGGTTCATGACTGATCTTGGGGAGCTGTGGCTAATGATACCGAAGAGTACTTTCAAGAGCATTAAAAGCATGCTTGAACCTGTTAATTGTGCCAAAAATATAGATCCATGTGGAAACTTCACTTTTGGACAAAAACATGCAGCAACTTCAGCAAGCTACGAGAGTCTTGAACGAAAGCTGTCCCATTTATTGACTACTCGAGTCAACCACGACTTAACCAATCCACGAAACTAGGTATGGTGGGCCGACTTTGCAGTAGAGGTCTCTCTTTGGAAAGATCGTTCTGTATCTTGTCTGTGATTGCTGGGTAGTGTACCCGCCATTTTGCTGAAGTGGCCTGACACAGCGGGCACTGCTGCGATTTCTACGAGGGTAGCGGAGTACAAGATTCCTCTACGCCTCACCCCTCTCCCCTCTAGCCTCCCGTAGAGTACTGTTATTGATCGGAACTCGTGTTTCCTTTGCGCCTTGTGGGAGGGGTTTCGAACTATGGACACCCTGGCCCAAGACTGAGTCGTCTAAGTGGGATACTGAATGAGCCGATCCTGGTTCTCACTGCCGGAGTGTGTACAAGCCTATTTGTCTTTGCTCAGCTAGCTTAGGCGCTCTGCAAGCCGCTGGGTGGATAAGCAGGCTCTGAATAGCGGCAGTGGTGATGAGTACTGCGCAGATGCAACAGGATTTGTACCTATTCAAGGAGAACCTCTCCGCACACGTAAGGTGCTGAGCAGACCCACCATGATCAGAAAACACTGATGTCAAAGTCAAATTTGCAGGCCAGTTGAAGACGCAGATTGAGCGAATTATGGGTTTCAAGATTTACGTGCGGGGATCTATTGATAAGGCACAGAACGTAGGACGATCCAATAAAGTTGGAGACGAAGCAGTACGATACGGACTGAACTGACGAACATTAGAGTAGATTGCTAATCAAATATGTGACACGTGCACCATCCGATTATATATATACATTCATTAAGTTATGAAAACAGAGCAGAAACCCCCGTTTGTGACAGAGTAAGCATTCATATGCTTAGGCCGGGCTCTGGCTGTTGACAATCCACGCAGTACCACTGCTCTTCACAACCTCTTCGCTCGTCTCCTCTGCAACCTGGACTGTGACATTGAATCCTGTGACTACCGGGGTCGAACTGGCGCCATACAGACTGTACACGCCGGCGCTCAATACTACGTTGCCATTCCAGCTATCACTGTCAAGACCCTCTGGCACCGTCGCCTCTACTGTGATGCGCTCGAGTGTGTTGCTCTTGCTGGGTCCAAGATAGGAGGACTGTGTGAAGGCGCCGAGAGTGGTAGGGTAGCCGGGTGCGAGGGCGTAGCCCCATGCTACGGAGATGTCGGCGACGGACTGGATGTAGTTTTGCGTCAGGAGAGTGAGGTTGAATGTGCTATTTGGTGCCAGTGTGGAAGGGACTTCGATGCCAATGATGCGCGCAGAGGCGGCGGAGAGTGTGGCGAGAGCGGTTGCAAAGCTAGTGAAACGCATGTTGACGGTTGTTTTGGTCTTTTGAAGATCGGTGTGGTTTACGTTATTACGTTGTTTAGTTGTGGATATTAAGTCGCTCTGATGATGGGATCTGAATGTCCAGTGTAGGGGCTGTCAAAGAGAATTATATATCATGACTTGCCCCGGCACCTACCATCATTGTACCCACTGTCAATCAAAGCTACCCTGTCGTGACGGTAGCATCGGTGGTATGTTAATTTCTCCGCCGACATGACCAAAAGCTGCAGATCTCCCGGCCAGCCGCAAGCGTTGCTGCAGAAGAGCGTACGAGTGTTCAACAGGCCTCAAAGGCTTGTCGATCTCTCGAGGTGTGTTTCTATTTTGAGAGGTACCACTCGGAAACGTACACGAATACGAGGCTGATGATGCCAAAGGGTGAGTGAGGCGATGTCGAAATACGTCATTTCTGGCGTACGCTGGAACCTCACCGGGATAGTGTTCGGATGATTCGGTAATATTTGATCAAGGGTTGCGCAGCACTACATGTGGGCATGAGACAAGGATAGCCTAGTACGATGCGATTTTGAATAGGGGAGGGGGCAGAAGCGTTCATTTCGAAACGTTCGTAATGCCTTCTC